>JAIGNY010000011.1:937500-990000 GCA_020152595.1 Chiridota heheva | reverse complement strand
TTTTCAATTTTCGGGTAATTTTTTTCATTTTCGGGAAATTTCCTTTATTTTCGGGAAAATTTCTTCATTTTTGTAAAATTTGCTTTCATTCTCGAGAAATTTCTTTCATTTTGTGAAAATTTTCTTCACTTTTTGAAAGTTTTTCCAATATCCATTTCCTTTCTTTTTACAAAGAATTGATTTTATTTTGGGAAAATTTGTTTTACATTCGTAAATTTCTTCAATTTCGGGAAGAATGCTTGATTTTCATTAAATTTTCTGAAATTTTCCTAGAAGTTTTTTTTCAATTTTGGGGAAATTTCCTTCTTTTTGAGATAATTGATCTTCATTTTCTGAAAATGTTCTTCAATTATCGGGAAGCTTTCTTCATTTTCATAAAAAAAAATTTTCTTAATTTTTTAAAGAAAAGTGTTCTTAAATATTCGGGAAATTTCATTCATGTTATAGGAATTTTGGGAATTTGTTTTGTTTTTCGGAAATGTTGCCAAAATTTCCAATAATTTTACGACCCCCCTTTACAAATAGTTTTTGGACATAAGAGACTTGTATATTTTCTAGCGACGAAAATAAAATTTGCCTCCCCTGTCAAATATCTTCATACGCCGCTGACTTTACGTGGAGATGATATATCCCTTTTGCATGTTTTTTCCCCCACTCCAAATTCATTAAAAAGGCTATGTGTACCAGTGATGTTAAAATCCTGAACCATATCCAAATATCACAAATTACCAATTTGGTGGAATACTGTAAGCACTTTAGGAAAACAAATCTCAAGAGAAAACCTTTCAAATCTAGAACTCACCAGATGGGTTTATTGTACTGTTTAAATTTGATATAGAAATAATAATAACATTATAATGATAAAGATTGAACTGAAAGGATTAGTTCAGGGGTCAAAAATTATATCTTATATGAAATAGGACTTCAAAAGAAACAAAATAGTAAAACAAGGAATTCAAAAATCTTATTCCGTTAAGGAGATATCTAAGTTTAAAGTTTGGGTAGAAACGACTGAAATCGGACTAGTTGATGTCATAGCATCTGATTCCTCAAAGTCTGTATGTATTCTATCATATTTTGTTCTGCGATTTTGTGGCTTAAAAACCATAGGGTGTGTCAAAACGTAGTAAAATTGAATCTCAGTAAGGATATTTATAATATACCACCTGAAGAAAGTTCGAGGAAAAATAATTTAAATTGTCAAAAAATTAATTTAATTTTCTTTAAAATACATAAACAATTGTTAAGAATGTGAGGTGAAGACTCCAACTTTCCATAGTCTGATAGTAGATTTATTATACTGGTCATTTCTACACAGATAAGACACAGATTTAAATTAAATATCTTCTTAACAGAATAAGATTTTTGAATGCTGTTTTCACCATTTTGTTTCTTCTGAAGTCCTCTTTCATATGAGGTGGACATGCTTGACCAATGAATTTCCTTTAATTCAATAACTTGGAAACAATCATTTGACTATATCAACCTGTCAATAATTTTCATTTTGATAGGTCTACAAAATGCTAGCCCATATTTCGGTGGTGAGATTAAGAAGCCTGAAAATAGTTTACTCAGCTTTAACATAGTAGTAGAATTGATAGGGAGGTAACCTGCGATGGACTGGTGCCCTATCCAGGAGAGTCGTCGATTATCACCTTTTTGCGCCACAGAAACCGAGATAAGCACTGGGGATGGGCCTTTATTACTCAAGCTCAAGTTATTACTAACTTCCCATATATCTTTAAACATAGGAATTCTATTGCAACTTTCTGTTCAAACATGTCAAAGGTCTATGTAGCAACTTTTATATTGGTTACAAGAGTATCAAAACATAAGCAGATGAGTTTTGTAGGACAGTGAGACCGGGGCTAGTTGAAATAGGGGTAGGTTGTAACATAGCTTTTACGTTATTAATGAAACCGGAAGTGATTGTGGGAATACACTAAATTAAAAACCACTGAAGCTCTTACAAAACACGAGAAAGAAAGGACTGAAGGAAAACGATTTCGATGGGACCTTACAAAGTTAAAGCTGGCATAGTAAATGTATTGAAAGAGTTGTTTTGAATATAATACACAACTATAAATCTCACCACATAGCCTAGTGATAACAAATCAAATGTATTTGTAATACAAACTGAATGATATTGAGGGTAGGCCCAGACGTTGCAATAACGTATTGGGGTGAGACTTCATAATTTAATCACTGATTAGGAGCCACGTACCGGAAAGTCATACACATATTTGCACAGATCATCATTTGTTTTCTTTATTTTTTTCTAATCATGCTAATGCTCTGCAAAGACAGTCTGGAAGCATGCCTATTAATAGGAACATTTACAACACACGAGAATATTGAAGTCATGCAGCCACATTGTTCAGATGTTGCAATAATATATCATAGTTTCTGATTTATGAACTTGAAATATTAAAAATCATTGTGTTGAAAAACATTTTCATTTTCAAAATGGCCGTTTCGCGCCTAAAAGCCTACTTCTGTTGTCTATTTTTTTTTATATTTCGAAAACGGTGTGATGAACATATCAAATGGGAGTGAAAAAGTGGTAGCCATAACAGTAATTAAGGTATTTCCATGAGTTTTAAGCTACCCCTAGCAAAGATATTTTCCCCAGACGTATTTCAAAAATGTAACATTAAAAATAGTTTAGTCGGAAAGTGCCCCTCAAATCATGTGCCCTCCAGATTCTAACATCTTCCGCCGCCTCTGCCACCTAATGTGGTGTAGCGTTTATCATACTTGACTACAGACCTGGGTTCAAACCTGGGTTGGGTAGACACACCAGTGCACCGCAACTGGCTCTTAAAAGTCATGCACATTGACTTGGTTGTCCGTACGTCGTAGTTGTTTTCTCGTCCAAAAAGCGCTTTTTTTTTCTGCAGCCAAGAATTGCCATTACAGATTTTGTCAGCCAATCATATACAAAAATGACGATGACGTAATTGAATATGAATATTTATATACAAGTTATAACATATCGGAAAACAATGGAAAAAACCTATCACTACAGATAAGGCACAATTTAAAATGTGCTACGAAGCGAATCCTCCTTTGAATATCAAGGATGTAGTTAACAATATCTCGGTAAGTGGTGTTCTGAGTTCTAACACTCGCTCCTTGTATGAAAATTAAGACATAATTTATAAAGTAGTAGTTAAGCGACTTTCCTTTGCATTAAAGTTACAGCAGTGTTTGCACTATGGAGTATGGGAGTAAGTATAGAATACCCTGCAAATTAAAAGCTCCCTTTTTAAGGTGGAGTGCGTAGTCGTAGTGAGTTTCATTGTTTGTTTTATTAGGCCCTAGCTTATAAGTCCCATATTATTTTCCTTTTTGGACAAAAAGTTTCAAGTTTACACTGGGGAAGCGTGCAACATGCATCCTAGTTTCTGGATATGCCTTTGCAATTTGCACAAACATGGCGTAATGACAGCCAAAAGTACTAGAATGGCTAGTTTGAAGTTTTAAATCTTAGTCATTTTTACTCGAATAATTTAAAAGCTGCGAAATTTACTTTGAAAAAAAAACTATACATTAATCGTAGCATATATATATATATATATATATATATATATATATATATATATATATATATATATATATATATATATATATATATATATATATATATATATATATATATATATATATATATATATATATATATATATATATATATATATATAGCATATTCAGTTCAGATGGTGTCTGCCAACATATATAAATGTGCAACGTTGAACATCCTAATGTTGTATATGAATATTCATATTCAATTACGTTATTGTCATTCTTGTATATGATTAGCTGAAAAAATCTGTAATGGCAATTCTTGTCTGCAGAAAAAAAAGACGCGTCCGGGGGGCATTAAGCGTTGCATGGAAGGCATTTGTTATACTTGATTTACGCAGATAGCACCCTGTCATTGTAATTGTGTGTGTTTTCGTCGTCGAGGTTTTAGTTTGTCAACCCCTGGTGTAGTGGTTATCATACCACGAAACCCTGGGTTCAAACCCGGGCTGGGGTAGACACGTCAGTGTACCATAACTGGTTATCAAATGGCCGTAGATAGGTAGACATTGACTTGGTTGTCGATGCTATGGTATCCGTACGTCGTACAAATATTCTCATCCGGGTTGCGTTACATGGCATTTGCTAGCGCTGATTTTCGCATGCTGTGACCCAGTCATTACAATTGTGTGTTCATCCATCGTCGTCAGTTTTAATTAGTTCACTATCAGACTATAGCCATAAGAACAAAACAGTGCAGTAACTTTAGATAAGTTCAAGTCTCAGTCTTAGACTTAGAATAGAAACAGTAAAGATATCAATCTTAGAGTAGAAACGGTGCAGTTATCAGTCATAAAGTAGAAACGGTGAAGTTATCAGTCTTAGAATAAAAACGGTGCAGTTATCAGTCATAAAGTAGTAACAGTGCAGTTATCAGTCTTAAGGTGGAAACAGTGCAGTTATTAGTTTTAAAGTAGAAACAGTGCAGTTATCAGTCTTAGAGTAGAAACAGTGCAGTTATCAGTCTTAAAGTAGAAACGGTGCAATTATCAGTTTTAGAGTAGAAACGGTGCAGTTATCAGCTTTGAGGTATAAACAGTGCAGTTATCAGTTTTAAAGCAGAAACAGTACACTTACCAGTCTTAGAGTAGAAACGGTGCAGTTATCAGTCATAAAGTAGAAACAGTGCAGTTATCAGTCTTAGAATAGAAACGGTGCAGTTATCAGTCATAAAGTAGAAACAGTGCAGTTATCAGTCTTAGAATAGAAACGGTTAAGTTATCAGTCTTAAAGTAGAAACAGTGCAGTTATTAGTTTTAAAGTAGAAAGAGTGCAGTTATCAGTCTTAGAGTAGAAATAGTGCAGTAATCAGTCATAAAGTAGAAACAGTGCAGTTATCACTCTTAAAGTAGAAACGGTGCAATTATTAGTTTTAGAGTAGAAACGGTGCAGTTATCAGCTTTGAGGTATAAACAGTGCAGTTATCAGTTTTAAAGTAGAAACAGTACACTTATCAGTCTTAGAGTAGAAACGGTGCAGTTATCAGTCATAAAGTAGAAACAGTGCAGTTATCAGTCTTAGAATAGAAACGGTGCAGTTATCAGTCATAAAGTAGAAACAGTGCATTTATCAGTCTTAGAATAGAAACGGTGAAGTTATCAGTCTTAAAGTAGAAACAGTGCACTTATTAGTTTTAAAGTAGAAAGAGTGCACTTATCAGTCTTAGAGTAGAAATAGTACAGTTATCAGTCATAAAGTAGAAACAGTGCAGTTATCAGTCTTAAGGTAGAAACAGTGCAGTTATTAGTCATAAAGTAGAAACGGTGCAGTTATCAGTCTTAGAGTAGAAACGGTGCAGTTATCAGTCTTAGGGTAAAAACAGTGCAGTTATCAGTTTTAAAGTAGAAACAGTACAGTTATCCGTCTTAGAGTAGAAACGGTGCAGTTATCAGTCTTAAGGTATAAACAGTGCAGTTATCAGTCTTAAAGTAGAAACAGTACAGTTATCAGTCTTAAAGTAGAAACAGTGCAGTTATCAGTCATAAAGTAGAAACAATGCAGTTATCAGTCTAAAAGTAGAAACAGAGTTCAAGCAGTGTAGGTTTAATTTCAGAAGCAGTCTTATAGTGGTGTAGTGGTGGAAGTGTATTAACGCAGATCGTTGGACCTTTGCTTTTCCTTGATGTCGTCTAACATACCGTAGTTTATCAACGATACGACTTCACGTTACAATACCAAGGTCGCTCAGATTTGCTTAGGCTAAAATAAATTAAATGTCTGCAAATTAATGTCTGAAATTTAATAAGGGTCCATAAAGCCGTCCATTATACAATGGTCCATGTTTAATCGATTTTTTTAAATGTATCGCTACTATCAGACTATAATAGTTTTTGATAAAAGCAATGTTGCTATTTTTGCCTCTATATACGTCGATATACCTTTAGAAATTAGAAGATATATGAATGCATTATAGCTAGCAATTTGTATTGCTCATTTATTGTAGCTTACCTATACTGCAAATGATATCATCACTGGTGATTAAGTTATTGCTACTTAAATTTGGTAATAACTGTCCATATGATATTCCTTTCATAAGCATTACTCGTAACATAGAAAATATGTCTTATGTCATATTTATATCTATTACCAAGGATGAGAGAGAGAGAGAGAGAAACACACACAATTACAATGACGGGGTCGTCGCCTGCGTATTCGGTTATGATAGTACAAATTTCACGAAACGCTTAATACGACCCGGACGAGAACACAGGTACGACGTACGGACAGACATAACATCGACAACCAAGTCAATACGGCCTTTGATAACCAGTTACTGGCGTGTCTACCCACCCCAGGATTGAACCAAAACGGGGCCTCGTGGTTTGTACAGGTTGATAACCGCTACACCACAGTAGGTAGATTACCAAGGATGCATACATTGCACATCTTTATACTTTGCACTTATTCTATTATCTATTATACTTTACACCGTAACCCATATCAAATGGTCCGTACTGGATATCGTCAATAAGAACGGCTTGCTTTCTGTGCAACAAATAGTATTTAAACCAATTAAGCGGTACCCTTGATACCAAAACGTTGTGTGAAATTTACAAGAATCAAACAATGATCAAGAGTGTGAAAGGCTGCACTAAGATCGAGGAGAAGTACAAGTATGACACACTTTTTAGCATCAAGTTGGAGCAAAATATCTGACTGAATTTTAGCTAGAGCAGTTGCACTGCTGGATAGAGGTGGAAACCAGATTGACAGGATGGTAGCAAATTGTATATGTCACTATGAGCTATCATTTGATCTAAAACTGCTCGTCCACTTTTCCTAGCCTTTCCAACATACAATCTCATCCTGTCCCGCATAACATCCCACCACATGACATAACATCGCACCACATGACATCACACCACATGACATCATACCACATGACATCCCACTACATGACATCATACCACATGACATTCCACCACATGACATGACATGACATGACATTCCACCACATGACATACCACCACATGACATCCGACCACATGATATCCCACCACATGACGACACACCACATGACATCACACCACATGGCATACCACTACATGACATCACACCGCATGGCATACCACCACATGACATCACACCACATGACAACCCACCACATGACATCATACCATATGACATCGCACCACGACAACCCACCACATGTCAACCCACCACATTACATCACACCACATGACATACCACCACATGACATCACACTGCATGACATACCACCACATGACCTCATCACACCATATGACATCACACCACATGACATCACACCACATGACATCACACCACATGACAACCCACAACATGACATCATACCATATGACATCGCACCACGTGACAACTCACCACATGACATCACACCGCATGGCATACCACCACATGACATCACACCACATGACAACCCACCACATGACATCATACCACGTGACATCGCACCACGTGACAACCCACCACATGACATCCCACCACATGATATCACATCACACCACATGACAGCACACCACACGACAACCTCCACATGACAGCACACCACATGGCAACCCGCCACATAACATCCCACCAAATGACATTACACCACGTGACATACCACCACATGACAATCGACCACATGATATCCCACCACATGACATCCTACCACATGACATCCCACTACATGACACCCCACCACATGGCATCCCCAAATGACAACCCACCACATGACATCACACCACGTGACATCACACCACATGACAACCCACCACGTGGTATCACACCACGTGACATTACACCACATGACATCACACCACATAACATCGCACCACATGGCATCGCACTACATGACATCACACCACATGACATCACACCACATGACATCTCACCACGTGGCATCCCACTACATGACATCATACAACATGACATTCTACCACATGACATCACATGACATTCCACAACATGAAATACCCCCACATGATATCCGACTACATGATATCCCACCAGATGACGACCCACCACATGACATCACACCACATGACATACCACCACATGACATCACACCGCATGACATACCACCGCATGACATCACACCGCATGACATCACACCACATGACATTACACCACATGACATCATACCACCACATGACACAATACCACCACATGACACAATACCACCACATGACACAATACCACCACATGACATCCCACTACATGACATCCCACTACATGACATCCCACTACATGACATCCCACTACATGACATCCCACTACATGACATCCCACTACATGACATCCCACTACATGACATTGGTCCCTGTACCACTGGACATCCCATGACATCCCACTACATGACATCCCACTACATGGACATCCCATCCATCCCACTACATGACATCCCACTACATGACATCCCACTACATGACATCCCACTACATGACATCCCACTACATGACATCCCACTACATGACATTCCACTACATGGCATCCCACTACATGGCATCCCGCTACATGGCATCCCACTACATGACATCCCACTACATGACATCCCATACATATCCCATATATATATATATATATATATATATATATATATATATATATATATATATATATTTATATATATATATATATATATATATATATATATATATATATATATATATATATATATATATATATATATATATATATATATATATATATATATATATATATATATATATATATATATATATATATATATATATATATATATATATATATATATATATATATATATATATATATATATATATATATATACATATATACATATATATATATATATATATATATATATATATATATATATATATATATATATATATATATATATATGTATATATATATATATATATATATATATATGTATATATATATATATATATATATATATATATATATATATAAATATATATAAATATATATATATTAATATATATATATATATTTATATATATATATATATTTATACATATATATATATATATATATATATATATATTATATATATATATATATATATATATATATATATATATATATATATATATATATATATATATATATATTCAACTTGATATTTTTCCATATTAGATAGAGCTGTCTGAAAAAAAACCTCTTTTCAAGCTAACACTTATTGTATACAGTTGTTTTCATGCCCAAGACGTCGACGCCAACGCCAAAGTCAAACACCGAGGGTAATAGAATATGTCTATCACTGTTCGTTGAAGAGCACGGGGAAGTATTTACCTGTCACTATCTTTTTATAACAAATACGTTATTTCTAGACGCACTCTACAGGTAAATCCTATCATCAAGCCTCGAGGACTTATAGAGCCAATGCTTATACCCAGTTTCTACGTTGCTAAGCGGACGAGAGTACTTGACTCCCCCTGGTGGGATACCAGTTCGTCGCATGCTAACTCCACAGCCAAAAACTGGCGTACTTACTTCAGAGACATACGCTGCCGGGAAATGCAATCAGTCTAAAGCTTCCACACCACAACGGAAAAGAACAACTTACCGTGAGACTTGAATGACACACAAAAGCTATTTTAAAGTTTCACTCTATAACCTGTGCCGTTGACCAGTTGACGTGACTGCACTTCCTTTGAAATACCCAACCTTACAAATGAAATAAGATCAAAGTTCTTAGATTTATCATTTGACATATAAAGCTGGTTTGTGACCAAATATGCATAAGCGTTAGGGCAAACATTACATGGCACTTTCCTTTGATGAACCACTCTTTATTCGTAAAATATATCTTAAATTGTTTGCATGACTGAAACTTGACTTTGTTTTGTGCATGGGTAAACCTTAACATTGATGTATGAATTGGGTATATGTAATGAACACCTCAAGTTTCCAAATGACATATTTGTTTTTGTAAGCACAGTGCAGTCAATTATTTCCGGGAAGGATTTGAAAAGCTTCCTTTTCCACTCTGAAGATATAACATATAATAAGTCCTCTTAGCGTTGGAAATGGCTTTTGAAATGTAAATCCTTCAATGTTTTTGTAAAGATTTTCAAATTTCACAAAAAGTCATGTTTTTAATAGTATAGCTTTGATAATATATTCCAGTTCCCTTTGCCTTGTAAATTTCCTAATCATGCTTTGATGCCATAGATTTGAAAATGAAAGAAGTAATAAAACACCAACCTGAGTGCTTTGTAGTTTTCAATTCCTTTATCGAAGAAAATTGTGCTAAATAAAGTAAGCGTATGACAGGGACCGCGGGGCAATTTTTGAAGTCTGTCGGGAAACGGACGGAGGGGGGAGGGGGGGGGGGAGGGTGCTGAAGAAGAAAATGGTGAAAATAAAAAGCGACATCACATTCATAACAAACCATGTACACTAACCTCCAACCATATTGGTACATAGTAGGGCGTAGGAAGGGTCACCTCTCAGGAAGGTGGGGGTGCGGGAAGGGGAGACTCCAACAATTTCCCGGTCACAAGTGGAAAAATTACATTATTAAATTAAGTTCCATCACCGACTGCTGCTAATCGGAAAATCTCTTTCAAATTTTTAGGAAATCTTTTTGATTTTTTCGGGAAATCTTCAATTTTCAAGAATTTTCCGCCGCGGGCCCTTTGGTGAATTGTTTGTCAATTTAAGAGAAATTTAATTCATTATGGTGCAATTTTGTTCGATTTTCGGGCATGCACTCTCCTTAAAATTTTGATGAAATGTTTGACAATTTTAGAGAAATTTTGTTCCTCTTTGGGCAATTTTCCTCAAGTTTGAGGAATTTTTGTCAATTTCGGGTAATTTTGTTCATTTTCGGGCATTTTCTAATAGTTTTGGTTAATTGTTTGACATTTTTAGGGAATTTCAGGCAACTTTCTTCAATTTTGAGAAATTTTTGGCAATTCTGTTTGTTCTCTAAAATTTTAGATCATTCTACCAAATTTTCCTTTAATTTAACCTTCATTTTTGAAAATATTTTTCGATTTTAGGGAGATTTCGTTCATTAACCTAAAAATTTTGATAAACTGTTTATCAATTTAAAAAAAAATTGTTCATTTTTTGCAATTTTAGGGAATTTTCCATCATTTTTAAGCAATTTTGGGAAATATTCTTCAATTTACAAAATTTTTGATAAATAAGTTTTCAGCCAAATTTTCTTCAATTTTCGGTAAATCTTGCCAAATTTTACCAAAGCTTCAAATCATTTTGTAAACTTTACTCCTTTACAAAGAGTTTTTGAATCATGATAAGATACATTTTTGTAGGTTTGTTGAGCACTTGTGTTAAAAATAAAATCTGGACCACAGTATCAAATATCTTCATACGCTGCTGCCAATTTAGATCTATGTACCCAACGTTTTACTCTTTTGACTCTTTGGGTTGTTTTTTTTTGTATTTTTTTGGGTGGGGGGAGCAAAATACCCTTTTCCCAGTCAAACATGACCCACCACGCCACTGGCCCCCACAATAGGCATTATCTCAGGGATCAATTTCTCAATTCACTTTAAGCATTTGTTACTAACACTAATGTTTGTTTTACTAACACTAATAAGACAGCTTTTGATAGCAGTTGCAGTTGCTTTTGTTGCAGTTGGACAACAATCGGTTCGGTTGGGAAGGGTGGGTAAACTCCATGGGCTCCAAGAAAAAAATTCAATTTTATTTTTTGAGAGGGGAGGGAGGGGGGGGCACTGGGTTATTCATAATGACACTGTGATATGTTTTTAAAATATTTTTAAATATATTATGGAGTACGTACAGAGTGCTAAATTCCCTATGGGCAGCAGGCAGCCTGAATCTTATAGTTGCGCCACAGATTGGAAGTGTTGTTAAATCCGAAAAAATAACGAATAACGTCCCACAAAAAGCATTTAACAGCAATTCGTGGGCCTTATAATCGTTGTCTAAACAGGGAGATTTTAATAATCTTGTTACAATCTCCCTGGTTTGAACAATTGATTAATCTATGTCAAAAAGTTGGCGCTCTTCTGTTCAGTGTTCAAGTATATTCTGCACAATCTACGATTATTGCCGCAGACTGTCTCTGATCTGCTGAAAGGGTGATTACCGAGCGGTTCCTTCTCACGTGTTTATTAACCGTCATGCTTACATTGATAATTTTATCACAGCCGACCGACAAAGAGTTACAATTATTAGAATTTTCGTTTAATATAGTTTAATTCAGCCCGCTAACTCCTATTTTTAAACGTGAAACAAGGTGGTGTCATGGCATTTATGACAGGCTGGGATGGCATGTGGGGCAAGGTGGCATTGGGACAGGTGCAATGGAATGTGGACAGGATGTCATGGTATGTAGGACAGTGTGGGCATTGGGACAGGTGCAATGGAATGTGGGACAGGATCTCATGGTATGTAGGACAGGGTGGGATAGCATGTGGAACAGGGTGGCATGGCAGCACACACAACATTTTCAGATTGTCCACACATTTATTTATAGATAATGAATATAAATAACATATATAAAAAATGAATATATCTGTACAGGAAAAACAAGTTTTCAGGTGTATGCTGATAAATGTGCTTTGAAAATAGTGCTAAAACGCGCAGTCAGACCAGGGAGCTGTTATTTAACAGCTCCCTGGTCAGACATAAAGACAAAACAACAGTGACTAAATATATTTGAAAAAGTTTTCACGTGTATGCTGATAAATGTACTTTGAAAATAGTGCTGAAACGCGCAGTCAGACATGAACACAAAACAACAGTGACTAAATATGTTTGAAACTGTAAAAGTGAAGATTCTAGTATTAATTCTCCTAACTGCATCCTCAGAAGATGAAGAAGGATGTACAGATAGTTGGCTTTTTGGACAATAATTTCGCTCGTGTAGTCATACAAAATGTACGTTTTGCCGGATTTGCATGCATGAAAGCAAGTTTCGAATATGGCACGTGACCACAGTTTATTTGCTGCAGTTTCTAATTCTCGCGGTATGGTTGGAACAAATATACCAAATTAATATCGGATTACTTAACACATTCAGATGAAATCATGAACCTTTGTACACTATGCTAGTCATGAATTTCTATACATCCTCTTATGGTTGTTATTACTCGACTGCATGTCTATTCCAAATCTTCCATCAGTTCATAAAATCCCACTAAATTACAAAAAAACACCGTATACAAAAAAAAGAGGGAAAATGCCCCACTTGCTCGTCACAAATCCCGCCTGTGCATGTGAGTTGACTATTTGTATTTTTAACATTCAACAATAGAATTACATGATTTACGACTGGTATTAGTGGTCTTGACCGGTTTTAAAAAACTACGCTTGTTTAAGATACTGAAGGGGATTATCAATTTCCCGCAAAATGAATCTTTTACGTATATGTTAACATGTTTAGCGGGCGATTGAATGTAGAAATATAGTAATACAGAAACTTCATTTTGGCGAACGTTTAGAGACTCGCCACGAAGTCTTTAAGTCCTTTGAATACGATTTCGTAGTGAGGGCTGGTCTTGCTTTGCACTCTTTCCATCCATGCTTTGGTTTTTGGATGATCTTTCAAGTAATCCACCTTTGAAATATCAGCTTGTACAATCTGGATAGAGAGGGGGGAAAGGAAAAACGAAAATAGTCATGAAATATTGTTATCATATTACAGAGCTTTTTACATTAGTTCGGAGCTATTTTGGGGATTAATATTTGTGAGGCGGAACCAGTTTAGTGATAAATGGAAATTGAAACTACTTTTGGAACTTTCTAAGGTCATGGTCACCTGATACACTGCATCTTCATCTTATCTATCTGAACTTGCGCAATAAAGGGAAGAAAATGATTGCGAAATTCTTGGAAGGATATATAATTGAATTCTTAAGGAGATATTTAAATTAAGAGTTTTATCTTATTTGTGCAGAATTGACTGAAATCAGATTAGCTGTGACATCACATCCTTTCCTCCCACAACGAGTGTGTTTGTGAATTTCAAGAGAGTCTGTGACTGGAATGACGTCTTGTAGTGACGTCACTTTTTTTTAGTGTTTTGAGTTTCAAGGCAATAAAATTAAAGCTAAAATCACCGATTTATCGTAATTTCAAGAAGATTTTCGAATTTTATGTCGCAAATAGCATAAATAGAACACATGTAAACATACTCATACACCATAAAAACTATATAGCTAGATTTTGAAAAGCATATCATGAGCTCATTAAATCCATTGGACTAAGTAAAGTAAAGTAACAGTGAATTATCAGAAGAAATTTTGACAATTATTTGGGGATTTGGGAATTTTCCCAACGAGATCGCTATTCCCCACATCTTCCTTGAGCGACATATTTCCAATCTGTAAGCCTTCCCCAACCCCCATAAGACAAAGCTGTCCCTTTCTTGCCCTGGCATCAAAATCCTGCCGTCCCCACTGGCAGAAACAAAAGGTAAAGTTTGATCTGTATTTACCGTGGATTAACAATTTGGCCTTTTCTAACGCTGAAACAGACTGTAGTCAGTACTAAATTAAGGTTTTATTTTAACATAATGTAATATTCATTCTATGTCTTCTCACCTCAGATAATGCAAAAATATCTGCGATGCTGATCTCATCACCTACAATGAAAGGTTTATCTTTTAAAAGTAAGATTCAAAGCCGGTGAGTTTTTCATCAAAACCTTTTAACGCTGCTACTTTTTCTTCCTCTGGAACTGACTTTCCGGTAAACATCTTGGTTAATGCCTGCAGAAATAAAGCAATAATAATCATCATCATCGTCATCGTTATCGTCATCGTCGTCGTCATTGTCGTCGTCGAAACCTGTGCATCCGATCAGTGACGTGCTTATTTTTAACTTCGATTAAATCTTCATTTCGAAGAAAAAAAAGCATTTTCTTGGGTTATAAGAGGATGAAGCATATATGTGTATAATTTAAAATTTGAAAAAAGATAAAAAGACTATGGCAATATTTGCAATGAAAGGAAGCAAAGGTGTGAAATTAAAACACAAATTAGATATAATTACAACATTTACCCGAAGTTTCTGAGTGGGGCGAAGTAGAAATTGCTTATTCTCCAAAATCTTAAAAATATTGGAAATGAAAAACTAAGATACAACTAGATACTGCACAAAAAAGTTAAAATGAAAAGTGTTTTCCAGAGAAAAAAATATGGCCAGAATCGGTAGGCGCCATAATTCTTTTGGTTGCGATTTCTATTTGCAAATATATCACCCTGTAAATGTTGTTTAGAAATGAGTATCATTTTTCAGCTGGAGAACAACACCTGGTCTTAGCTAATTGAAAATCCTTTGCTTTAAGATTATCAAAGTATTGAGATATATAGTAATCCCTAAAATAGAGGGTTCTCTTGGACTAACAGTATGCCGATGGATTCACCGCTTATAAACCCAAATCAGAGAAATGTACAGAAGGTGCTCAAACGAATCGCCACAAACTGTAAAGCATACATATTGGTTGGTGCACTTGAGGAATCAAATTATTCAAATCCCACGTAAACAGCCCAATACTTGCCACTGCAACATTTAATTTCGTCAGTCAACTATAAATTGAAACTTACACAACTCATAGCAACTTTTATGCCGGCAGATCGAATCGCTGTATGCTGCCAAGCGAGATATTCGTCAACTTTAACTCTATCCTTAGGATCCTTTGGATACCAATGGTCGGGCACGTTTTTGGAATTGGCCAAGTACTTGATACTCGCCACGCTGAAAATAGAAAATCAAATATTATCAGCATGAAATTGGAACAAACCAGGTTTTTAAGCAGGACACAAATCAGAATCAAGTGTGTACGGACCCAACATTGTGGCATACTTCTGACGGTCACAATTTAATGATTATTTTCATCATTTATTGGTATGACAACAGACACCTGGGAATCAGTGACGTATCCAGTAGGGGTTAGAAGTTAACAAGGGGCCGACGAAATATCGTACTAAGTAGCGGAATATACAATATGCTATCCATATCAGGGAATGAACATCACCCCAATTTGGTGAGGACTTTTGCACCTTGCGAATTTTCGTATGAAAATTAAGTAACCAAATTATGATTTTTTTTCCTTAAATTGATACCATAAACGTCAGGTGTTGTAAGTTTAGCCTATTATGATAAAATGCACGGGACAGCCCTAAACGTATGTGTTACTAAAAACTACAATCTTGGACAGAACAGTTCAGAATAGCCAAGCTAAATATTTAGAGTTGTGATTCTTGATTATTTCCGTTGTTGGTTTTCAGTTCTATAATCTGTGTGTTTTAAAAAACAAAACAATGGTCAATATTGAATGGCGTGGAGAGGGAGGGAGTGGAGGGGAGGGGTTACGATTTTAAGGTAGGTAGAGACACTGGGAACGTTAAGGAAATTAGGCAAATAGGGGCCTATCGTGTGAATAAATCAATACTAATTAAAAATGAAAGAACACGGATCGAAGAACCACTAAGAAAAAGTGCCGTTATTAATGATGCATGAATGTTGAATAATAAAGATTAGAAAAGTACGTTTATGAAAGCAGTACTAATTTTCATTAAGTGTTCCAACGACTTAAATGTGGTACCTCCTTCAGCGAAGATTGTAGACCATGCCACCACGAACGCATACCTCCCCCCCCCCCCAAAAAAAAAAAAAAAAACTTTCTTCCCCATCAGCTCCAGCTCGATACGTCACTGCTTCGGCGAAAGAGCGCCATAACTTTACTGGGATTTTCTCATTTAAACCAAATCAGATTATCAAATTACATTTCCTTATAATCATACCCCCTCCTCACCTCCTCCCATCCTCTTCCCACGACCACCAATTTGGTACCGAAATCTGAATACATAATGCTGTGAATGCAGGTAAAAGTTAGGACTGATAATCAAAGATCACGTACAGCAACTGTTGTGAATGAATTAGCATCTATCATGTCAGCATAAGGCTGCGTTTATATCATGAGATTTGTGGGGTTGGGTGTATGGATGTGATAATTACATATCGGAAAGTTACAGAAAAAGGGCAGCAAGTGTTTAAAATCGAAGTCATCCTTGAATCCTTTTAATAACGCTTAAAAATTTTTTGTAGGGGGAGCGTTCCCCGCTCCCGCGACACCATTGAAGATAAGTAAAAGCAGCTAATTCAGTTACCTCTCCACACATGTGAGATCACCGTCAGTCAACACAGGAACTGAACCAAATGGATTCATAGCAAGGAATTCAGGAGTTTGATTCTCACCTATAATGAAAGAAGAACAAGGCGAAAACAATTTGGATCACTAAACGTTTATCAGTTCAATGATCTGATGATATACCTTCAATCAGCGATTGGAAATGCCAAGAAGGATAACTTAATGCATTCAGGCTATAAATTACTTACAAAAGTGAGACAGGTAGCTCAGTCGGCTGAGCGTACGACTGAGATGCTGGAGGTCCCTGGTTCGAGTCCAACGGCAAAGATATTCAGAATGATATACGCTGACATCAATGATGTCTGATGGTAGAAGTTTCACGCCTTGCCTGATTCTCTGAACACTTTTTGAAAAGAGCAGGGTGTTAACCCGGTGTTCATCCACTTTCCATCCTGGCACATTCATCGGGTACACACTGAAAACAAGTCATTGTGACTTACGTGTGCTTTCCCTGGCACATGCCTAAAAAAAGTGAAATATATTTGTTACATATGCCCTTTTCCCAGGCTACATGCAGTGAAATGACTTCTTCAGGCTGCAATATTCGCCAGAGGCCATGCACTCACTCACACACCCCACATACACACATACCCACATACACACAGACTATATTGTTTGTTCATATTTATTATGCACCATCGTTCAATCATTATCAGATCATCGCATGTCAATCAGATTATTGCAGCTGATGTATTGCTTTATCCTCCTTTTCCATGGGCGGCCCCAAAGATGTGCTAATCATTGATTTTTTGTATTGAATTATTAGTATAATTAAAGGGGTGTTCACCCCCCCACCTTCTCCCCACCTTCCCCCCACCTTCTCCCCACCTTCCCCACCTTCCCCACCTTCCCCCTTCCCCCCCACCTTCCCCCACACACACACACGTGTTCCACATACTGATTGAGGACCTTGACATTAACTGTCCATTTGAGGACTCAAATGATGCAGACCAATAATGAAGTATAGTGAAGCTGCATGAAACAATTGTTGTTTTATCATTGGTAATTATTTGTGGGGTAAGGCGGCTTAAAAAGTAAACAAAAATACAGTTCTGATTTATGCTATCTTTTAAGGACATGAAACAAAATTTTAAGTTTTACTAAACAACTAAGGACTCGGGGCGAATTAGTGGATAACTGTATTAAGAATTTGTGGCGCAATCCACTAAAAAAATATATCAGTGTGGACTTTTTAGCACTCTGAAGATAGTGTGAAATTAGATGTCAGATTAAACCGGTATATCCAGGACATCTGTAAAACTTCTCAAGCGCCATCTTAAATAAAAGATGTTTTGTTTATAGCAAAAAAAGCTTAAGGACGTGCGTTCAGGTCTTCAAACGCGTCCTAGGTCCCTAAACAATTGGTGTGTTGGCAGATCAAGGACCTTAAATGAATAAATGAATATCAAAGCAAACGCACGCACACACACACACACACATCAAATCATTTGTACCCATTAAACTCTTACAGCTGCCATGTCTGTTTCCTTTTCATACATTACGGTATGGTTTCAGGGTTATATCAATCACTGCATTTTCCACAAAATAATCGGGGGGTGGGGTAAGCTAAATTCTCCCTCCAAAAACTGTAGCCCTTGATCACTGCCTTTATTGGTTTAGCCAGCATTAAAAAAGCGACAAGGTACTAAGGGACCTTAATAACTTATTCCCAAAAAGTGTGGGATATGGACCTCACCTATGACCCATGCAACCATGGCGATGCCACTTGGGTGTTTTTGTACTCAAAAAGTGTGAGATTGGACCTCACCTATACTCATGGCATGCCATACACTGGCTGTTTTGTATTCACGAATTTCTTACAGTCATAATTCGCCTCAAACTGTTTTAAAAATGACGTATGCAGGTTTATATAGGTGTAGGAATCGGGGGGCACATGTGACGTGCCCCCACTTTTTTGAAAAATGACAAACGAAAAAACAAATGACAAAACTTAGATAAAGGTATACCCCTCCAATGCAACTTTATCCCAGGCTCCAAATTATATGAAAATTAATAATGAAGATTTAATTTTGCTCACGTCAGGCCCTTGTAAAAAGTATGCCCGCCAGTTGGCCCACCAGCTCACCAGTATCACGTATTTTTGAAAACCAGTTTATATGCAAAATAATGTCCGACTCCTCACCTTTAAATAAGTCGATCGGTTTCTCAGTGAAAGGAATGTTTGCCACCTTCATGAACAGCCATACACTCCGCGACGGCTGTGACAGGGGCATAAAATACAAAGCAACTCCTTCTTTCGCCATTTTGTTAACTGTGAAAAAATTAAGAGATGCGATTAATAATCAGGTTCGGTTTTAATAGTATTCATATCGATTTAATTAATGAAAAGTGATGCTAAGAAGATAAACCTCTCTGCATTACCCGTGGTGTCGAAACACTGCGCTAGCATGGCAAACTGAAACTGGGGATATAGACTGCTGGCCGAAGGTCTCTATTCTGCACTTCCGTAGTCCACCTCTTGGGGCAACACAACAATTACATCAATCTGTGGGGAATAACTTGCTTATTGATAATCTAAAATGTTCCAACAAAATTTCTTGCACGTTAAGGAGTAATTAACAATCAAACAAAATGTCAATTTGATGTGAATGGCGCCCTCTATTTTTAAAAATAGTCTTTTCTGGCTATTCTAGATGTCCAAGACTGCTGTCAATTCACTGATTTTGTGACTTGGGCCACAGTACTATGTAATGGCACTAATTAAAATGCAGTCATTGAGTAATTTTTCTTTTAAATGACATAATTTAGTCTCTGAATATAGAAAGGAAGCATATCATTACGGTCAATAGGAAGATTAACTATTTTGCAGTCTTTGTCTTATCATTTTAATCTGCTGAGATATAAAAACCTGAGTCTCTGTTATTGTTGTAAAAAGACAAAATTTTGAATAACATATTGGGAGAACAAAATAAGGATGTTTGAAAACTTTAAACAATATGTTGAAGTTGTAGGAAACAATTATTTTTGCAGTTATTTGTCTTTTTATGATTTTTGTTCTAAAAGACTGTATCCCATTTTATGAAATGATATGATCTGTTAAAACATATTACTTGTACTCAAAATAACAAATGTTTGCGAAGGACAAAGATTTGTTGGTTATGGTCTGTACATATGTTCTAATGTTATGGTAGTATTTTCATGAATATAAATAAGTAGGCGGGAATTACTGACAAATTCTTGAAATAGGATAAATGAGCAATCGTTTTTGGATCATACTTACTATAATAATGTTGTTAATTATTGTGCAAATGTTGTCAACATTTATTGATCTGTATGGTGGGTGTGTTTTATATAAATATCCTGGAACAAATATTTCATGATCAATTTCACCATCCCATGTCCCACATGACATCCCATGGCATTCTACCCTATGTTCCGCATGGCATCCACCATATATCCTACATGGCATTCCACCCTGTTCCACATGGCATCCCACCCCATGTCCCACATGGCATCCCACCCCATGACCCACATGACATCCCATAGGCTCCCTAAGAAGTCTCATCCTAGCTATCACAGTCCCTGATTGAGCATACTATATATAAAAGTGTCAGTTCATAGAATAACTTATATGCAAATGACTTGTTAAATAACAAAAAAAGAGGATTCAAATATTCATGCCTGATAAAGCCCTTGATGTATACCACATGGTATATATTATATCATATGTCCCGCATGGCCCCATCCATGTCCCACATGGCATCCCTCCCTATGTCCATATGCAGTCACATCCTGTCACACTCCCTGACTGCGCATACAACTATATGCAAATAAACACAATGATAAAGGCGGAGTTTAATAATCATGCCTGATACAACCGTTGGTACCCAAATATTTTGAAATTTGTTAGGGATTTTAATTCTCCATTGCTACAAGAGAGAAGCTTGAGGATCTCTGAAGAAGGAAATATCAAATGTTTTGTAGACTTTTCAAGAAAACTAGTCTTTAATCTGCAGATCTGTCTTAAGTGTCTCTGAATTTTCTTAAATTTGTTGTAAGGAAATTCAGTAACCTTCCTTAAGATTATTTCTTCCGTACGTAGTAACAAAACCACACACCAAATTTAATCCAAATCTATCATCAGTTCTTGGGTTATCTTGATGACAAACAAACAGGGCGAACACATGTCCCTACCCTCATTTTCACCCCTACTCTGTTCCAATATGTCTCAAATTTTAATCACTTCTTCCGTAAGCAGTGACAAAATGTCACACCAAATTCAATCAAAATTCAATCATTAGTTCTTAAGATATCTTAATGACAGACAAACAGGACGAAAACATGCCTACCCCCTCCCCATTTGCACCCTTCCCTGTTTCAATATGTCTCACATTTTAATCCCTTCATTAAGCAGTAAAAAACCACACCCCACATTTAATCAAAATCCAATTATCAGTTCTTGAGATATCTTGATGACAGACAGACAAACAAACAATCAAACAAACAGAGGCGAAAACATAACCTTTGTCCAACTTCGTTGGCGGAGGTAAAAATGCTATATCAAAGTTTGAAATTTTTTAAATGTATGCACAAATTAGTATGTTTAAAAGAGAAGACCACTCAAAATCTTTCATGCAAATCTTTAAATTTCCGTTCAAAATTTCAGTCACTAAAAATCACCAGACCTGTTTTTCCCGCTAAATTTTGATTGAGGGTACATGATAATGGGGATTCAAACCTCTTGCACCCTGTACCTATTGAACTGTTCCTATTCAACAGTTCAAGTAACGTAGGTGAAGGATTGGAAAAACGTAAACACAAGCATGGGCGGATCCAGGGGGAGGGGTGACTAAGGTGGCTACCCCCCCTTCCTTTTCTGGTCGAAAAAAAAAAATTAGGCAATAGTTTCATACGCTTCCTCGCATATAATATTTCCTGAGCAATAAGAACTTTGTAATTATTTTTTTTAGTGTGACTTGATTAAAAACATGTTAGGCGAACTGGTAAAAATTGCGTTTATACATAGACTTGGAATAGATGTGACTTTAGCGCTTCTTCTTACCCAATTGCAAGTATGCGCGGGTGTCATTAAGTACGTACATACGGCTTGTTAATAACGGCAGATCGCAGAGCTAGCTAAACGTGAACATAAGCTAAGTATAGACCGAACTTGGTTTAATATTAAATCATGGACGATCCTCCCAGAAAAAAGAGGTGTTCTAAACAACAAACTTTGGATAGTTTTTTGGGGAATCAGAAGGATGTAGGACAATCCTTACCTTTCACGCGAGGACTTACATCCACGGTTATAGATAGGAGTTTAGTCTTTCAATAATTATTAAAAAACCCACACCTCGGCCACCATGGGCGTAGATCAAGAAGAGAGGGGGGGGTGGTATACATCCCACACTTTTTGATAAATTAAGAGTAAAATGCGCTTGAACATTGTTTTGAGTCATTTTGCAGCGAATTTAAACCCTGAAATATTAAATATTTCAGGAGCTTCCGGGGCTTCGCCCCCTGGACCCCATCGGAGCTTTTTCCCTGGACCCCATCAGGGGCCCTTTAGCAGGCCCCTGAACCCCACGACCAACGTCTCGCGCTTCGCGCTCGAATTTCCGCTAACACGACAATATCTTCCCACAACTTCAAATCACCCCTTCATGCATGTCATGCTCTTCCTCGCCACTCCCTTTTACAAATCCTAGATCCGCCACTGACAAGGCTGCAAGGAAATCCATGGGTTTCCTCTTTAATATATCCCAAAATTGAAGTAAAATTTGCATCATTTATCATAATTAACTTTTTTCTCCTTTATATATGTTTTTCAAGAACAAATCAAACAACATAACTTTACAGAGGCTCAATAGACACCTCACAAAATAAAACCGTTTCATAATGTAATACAAAAGATCTGGATATTTTTCTTTTAAGGGTGTTTTTCAGATACATCTGGGGTTTAACTGCTTAACGAGAAGAACATCATAAAAATCAATGTCTAATAGATTCCCTATGGATTATACGACAGAAACAGCGGTCATGGTTGATATTTCAATTAAATTGGTCTTGAAATATTTAAAAACTTTAGAAAGGTCAACATATTTATCCAATTTTGATTAAAAAAAGTATGTTCAAGTTTAACAGTTCAAGACATGAATTATGTCAGTATGTCTGTCTATTGCAGTATTGCAACTCCATGTTGCAATTGGTGACTATATCTAACGGTTCATGGACATGTAGCAATAGTGGTTGTAATTATTGAAATATGAAACAGATCAGTTCTAATATTTTGGAAAATCGCTTTTAGTTCTCGAGGTATGCAGGTTATGGTTCATCAAAGTTTGATCAGTTTTTAATTCGTGCGAAATGGATGCATATTACTGGACAAATACCTCAAAATCGATCTGTAATTCTTTTGATTGATTTTCTAAATCTTAGTCTCTGCTGCCCTGAAGGTGGTCAGGTGTTGGGAACAGTATATACTTGAATGGGAGTATGGTAAATATTCACAAACTTGTGGTTGTAGAAATTACTGCACCACTTTATGATCGCGACATTTAGAGGATTTTCACAAGTAAATACCAAAATCGCCCTACACCATTTACACTGGCCCTGCATGTACATCACAAAAGTTGCATAAGATATGTATTTTGCTTCTTGAGATTTAAACATGCTGTGAAATGGTCAATATTGAACAAGCTTTTAAAATGTTTGCTTTCATGATGGTTCTAAATAGACTTAACAGCTATGAAGCTAACTTGATTTATGGATGCAAGAACAATTAACCATTATTTTTCCATCTATTTCTCATCTAATGTAGCCTAATACTGCAGTACTGACAATGATATCATCAGTGATGATAATAAGCCTGATGATGTTGCTACTGAAAATGGTATTTTGATTGGTGAGTTCGCCTAGGAGAGATAATGCTAATGGTATAGGTTCTTTCCAACAATTGCGCAAAAATAGGCAATCCATATCATGTTTGGAAGCTCAATTTAAATCGGTAAATAAAAAGGTCATCGACTCAAAAGTTTGACATTTTTAGTCATAATTGAAATTCTGGACTTTTTTACCTCATTGTACCTTTTTGGGATCGTATGGCACGGACGATTCCCGGGTTACACCCATCATTACCGTCCTTGTTGTGACATAATGGCAATAAAGGGTCGAATGTCATGACTGGAAAAGCGTTTTTTTTGTTTTTTGTTTTTTACAGTGACGAATGTGTTTAAACGCATATTGTTATAATTTATGCTTATTTTCCTCGTTTTCTATAACTAGTAAATCATTTATACTGTAAATAATTTAAAAAAATGACACAAATTTAAAAACATTTAAACATTGCCATTTCGTCATTATGCCAAAACGAAAAACAACTTTTGCACATTCGTCACTACAAAACAGGGATGATAGCTGTAATTGTTCATTTGATATTCCAACTGTATTACTATGTTACTCGTTATAAATTAAATATCATTTTACGCCATAGGCGGGGAGGCGGGGCCATAGGCTTATTAAGGATGCATAACTCATGTTCATACAACCTTGCCGCCCTTTATATTTTTATCATCAATTGTACTTAGTGATTTTGTATTGCTCAAAGCCTGTAAGATCGTAAGACCGGTCCTCGGACGAGGAAAGTGCAGGGGCGTAGCTAAGAAATTTTATTAAGGGGTGTGAAAAAAAAAAATCCCGAAAAAATCAATGCTTGCGCGAAGCGATAGCTCAAACGGCGTGGGGTCTAGGGGCCCGCCTTAGGGCCCCTAGTGGGGTCCAGGGGGCGAAGCCCCGGTAGGGATCCAGCAGGGCGATGCCCCCGGAAGCTCTGCGATTTTAGGCAATTTATGGCTGATATTTTATCAAAAATCAACACAGATTTTCACGGCAATATCCCCCCAAAACAGCATGGAAACTTATTTATTTAGGCCCCTATACGTTTCCATTTTTCATGGGGACTTTTTGTTTTAAAACTAAAACACCAGCGTTCATTTAGGTACCATTTGTTTTGAACTACAGAAGAAACAAAAACGCCAAATACACTTTTTGATTGTTTTTCTCAAACGGCGTGGGGTCTTGGGGCCCGCCTTGGGGCCCCTAGTGGGGTTCAGTGGCGAAGTCCTGGTAGGGGTCCGGGGGCGAAGCCCCGAAAGCTCTGCGATTTTAGGCATTTTATGGCTAATATTGTATCTAAAATCAATACAGATTTACACAGCAATATCACCCCAAAACAGCATGGAAACTTAACTATTTAGGCCCATATACGTTTCCATTTTTTGTGGGGACTTTTTGTTTTAAAACTAAGACACCAGCGTTCCTTTGGGTACCATTTGTTTTGAACTACAGAAGAAGAAGAAACGTAATTGTTTTTTTGTTTTTGTTTTTTTCATCACTATTGACCCACAAATATTTTGCTTCGTATTGCCATCGGTTATCTCTACAAACATTCTTGTTAACTTTATCTTGTACCAGTCAATTCACAATTGATTATGGAAGCCATTGGTCTATGAAAATCTCAATTAAATAATAGCAACACCTCATTCCCAATATCAGTTTCAGACTGAGGATCCTCTCTTGCTTCAGTATGGATTTCTGCCTCAGCCTCCCCAGTTCGGGTCCCGCTGGTACTTGGTAGGCCTACAAGTAAATAAAGAGCTTCATCGGTACTGACTTCCGTAACTTTCGCGCTCTTTCTAAATCTTGATGCAGCTGCGGCTGCCACAAACGGATTAACTGGGGCATTGACAGTATCAAATGTTATATGCACTCCCTTTTGAAAATAGATCCTTATGATATTTCACATTATGGTTTTTCCGGTAGTCATCATCAAATTGTCGGTTACACAGTCCACATTGTAACTTAGTTCAGACAAGTTTTTTGCGTTTTTTCTCCATCCTGACCGTGACAAAACTTGCTTTCTCGTAATCGTTATACCAGGTATTTCTTAAAATTATACCATTCGAATAAACGAAATTTACGTAGTTGATGAAAAGTGGGACTCCGGAGATCCACTACCAACTTGCAGCAGCCACAAGTTGCCATGTTTATAAGGCATGTAAGGGACGAGGGGTTATCTGATCTCTTATATTACGAAACTGGTTGAAACAATAGCTTCAATTGAGATTCAATTCAACAAGTTGAAAACAAGATCTGCAGTCTCGTACAGACAAGGAGTTAGTTGATCTGTTTAATCATGTAAATATTATTTTTTCTCTGTAAATTGAGAACAAAGATTTGGCGATGAACATAAGTTAATAAAGTTTCGTTTTTAAGGTTATAAATAATTGGGTTTTCCGACAAAGTTCAAATTTTCCCGACTATAACTATTTTATATATATTTTTGGCAATGCCTTTATTTCCGATTGTTCATCTCATTAGGGAAGATCGGTAAAAATTCCGCGGTTGGGGATGGAAGAAAAGGATGGGGGGAGGGAAAATTGTGTCCCCCCTTCCCTCACGGTCGCTACGCCCTGGAAAAGTGATATAAGATGCCATATAACTGTATTATAACACGTCCTTGCTCGGACTATTAACAAATTACACTGACTTAAATAAATATTAAAAAATAGCTTGAAATTGAACGGCAACTAAAACTTCAAGATTGTCATTAATATCCCGCACTCTTTAAAGAAAGAATGGTGAAATTTGACCATGACATGAATAACTACATGCATTAATCATAACTATGGTCAAAATTGAACAACAAATTTGATCATAATATAGTCAAATTTGACCCGTATATTCAAATTTGACCATAATAAAATGAATGTCACGGAGCGATCAGCAAGCAAATGCTGCGAATTTTCGACTAACTTGAAAATATTGTTTATGAACAGCGGATCGAGACAAACTACAAGCAAAGATTGGGGGAATTAGTTGTGTGTGTGGGGTGAAGGGAGGTGTGCGTGTATGTGTGTGTGTGAGAGTGATTCCAGTTCCCTGCAGAGTGCGGCTAGCAATCAAGAGAGGCTTTCCCTCTCTCACGCAACCACATTAATGTTAGGCATATACAGTAAACGCCATTTCCACGGGAAATTCATTCCCACAAAAGATACCCCGGCTTACCCATCGTTATAACTCCTGATAGTCACGAGATAAATTCCTTCGACACCCGATTTTTGATTATAACAACATATTATATATAAAAAAAACCCACCTCCTGTAATGCTGAAATACCCAGATTTTTTCGGAACAACTTTTGTACGTCTGTTGTCCTAAACGATCCTCTGCAAATGGTGTGGGCATGAAAAACCCTGTCCTTTGACTCGTTACGCGAAATCCGTTCAACGATCGTTTTAAGTGTCGATTCACCAAAAATTGTTTAGAATTGACAATTAGTCGTTTATCAATAGTGATTTGTCATTTCTAAACAGTTTTTATAGCAATCAACAGTTAAAAACGACCGTTTCACGGATTTCACGTAACGTGTCAAACGACAGGTTTTTTTCAAGCCCACACAATTTGCGGAGGATCGTTAACAACAATAAACAGACATACAAAAGTTAATTGTTCCAAAAAAGCTGGGAATTTCAGCATACAGGAGGTTGGTGGTGATTTTTATTTTTTATTTTTATTCAAAATCGGGTGTCGAATGAATTTATCTCGTCACTATCGGTAGGGGTATAGGCGGGGCACTTTAATAGGAATGAATTTTCCGTGGAAATGGCAGGTACTGCACAGGGAGCCTAACTGTTAATGAACCCTATAGTTGGTGTCTTGAGTGTGGTCTATATTTTTTCTAGCCACACTCTGCAGGGAATTGCAATCACACACAACTCAAGTTTGCAACTAAACACTGAAACGGAAAAGAACTCCAGAAAAGATCAACTTACCGTGAGACCTAGACACAAATACAGAAATAGCTGCTAAAGTCTCACCACTTGATTGCTCTCAGGCTACACTGAAATGACAGCTCTCTGCCAATATTAATAATGCTATGGCTTGTACTCAACCTGACACAACACTGCAAATGAGATCAGGTCAACCAAGGAGTTGTCATTTTAACCAAGGAGCTATAAACGGTATACTTTTAGTATATGTATATGCTCCGAACAAATATTAAAAGGCTTTTTCCTTTGAAAGTTTTAGTATTTTGGATTGTCTCTATTACGTAATCATGCATAATCATGATAGTAGACGAGCTCCAGCATAATCAGGGATATTTGTACATCCTGGCGTTGTAAATGCCGAGCAAACGTGACAAGACACTTTCCTTTCATGCCTTTAGGCCTATACCCAACGACTTACAGGAAGTTAACAAAAGGATTGAGTACTTTAGGAAGCCCCAGCTCTCTTTTCCATGCATAAAGTCAAGCAAGAGAAGAAAAATATACATGTTCTTTGTTTTACCTTAGCCTAATATATAACTCCATAGTTAAGCTATACCACTGCAAGATTTCGTGAATTTGTGCAGGGCAGCAGGGTTGCCAGATAACCTTTGTGGCTTGGTACCAAATATTTTGCATCTGGAAACCAAGTCACAGCATCCGGATACCAAAACTCAAATTTTCCTTGATTTGCACATGAGGGAAGTTTTTGACCATTTTTTGCAAGGAATGGATTTTTAAGGAATTTATCTTGCACTTTTAAAAGTTTTGCGATCTGGGATGCAAGATTAAAAATACAATAAATTTTGAAGTTATAGGCCACAAATGGCAACCATAGGGATCATTTTGATAGAAAAGAAAGAAAAAAAAACTGGGTAAATTTGAAGCTATTCTGAAGGCAGACAGATAGATTTAAAACAACCGTTTATTTGAAGCCTCTATCAAATTGAAAAATGGCTAAATAATTAGTCAACATATTTTTGGAATGATATTTTCACTCCAAAGTTCAGATTTGTTAATGATCAAAATCAATGTAAATAGTTTGATTTGATTTAACTTGACTTTGCTAATCAAAACAAGACTAGAATTTCATTTTTAAGGCACTTGGAAGTCCCCAAACTGTTAAAAAGTGTCTCAAATTAGTCCCGATTTTGCACCTAAGCAGAAAAGTTTTTGAATTTATTTGCAGGAAATGGATTGTAAAGAAATTTATCTTTAAATTTTTAAGAGTTTCATAACCAGCTATTCAAGAGATTTTAGATAGAATCAAAATTCAACAAAACTTGAGGTTTTTTTACAGTTCTTATGCAGCCTACTGGCCTATAGTTGCCATTTCAAGTGTGGCATATACATGTAACGTTTATGCATGTGTATACGTACTAAAGTGAGTCTTGTTATCAAATCACCCTTTATCAGGGTGAAAATTGAGTCAAATGAGTAAAAATAGTATCATATGCTTTTTGGTAGCAAATTCATGCCCTTCGATACCAAAATTATGCCCTTCGATACCAAATTGTCGGTTTGGTACCCAGAAATAATATCCGTTACCAAATGGCTTTGGCGTATACCAAATTTCATCAAATCATGTATTCGGGGATACCAAATGCCAGTCCTGCAGCGCAGTCGTGAATGTAAATACATTTTTTCGTGTCAGGACAAAAACCCTATCGTTTTTATTTGCTGAGCGCTATTGCCATTCATTTGACACAAAATTGTAGTGGTGGTGGTGGTTAGGGTGGGCGCAAAGATGTGAATTTTTCCGAACCATGATATACAAACATACCTTTTCCATTTTTCTTCATGATCTTCAATTTTTGATCTTCCATTTTTCCGAATAAATTACCACAAAATTTTCCGGCAGCAAACACTGCCAGGTATTAAGCCAATTTTGGGGCCAATTGGTCCGTCGTATATATGTCGAAGTTCATCTTTCGACTCGCGAAACCGAGGATTAGGCCTAAGTGTTATTTCTGCCCACATTATAGCCACGATACTGGTGCAGGTGAGTGTAATATTGCGTTAGTCAGCTTAATCAGTTAATAGAAATGAAAGACTCAAAACGACTCACTTATCAGATATTAGAATCGCAGTTTATGAATAACTATGCTAAACACAAATGTGGCATAGCCGGATTTTTCTAGGTGGGCAATTGGGTGGGGGGAAAACCGCAGTTCAGACTTTTTTGAGTCGGGGGTGAAAAACGAATTACGGCGTGGTAAACATGTGATATATGGACGTTTACCCTTTTTATTTCTGAGAAAAATAACATACTGTACGAAATTTAGACATGGGCCAGTGGGTACAAGCCCTTGTTCTGTTGTTTAGGTACAAATCAGCATCCATAGGGGAGTGATATTATTTGTTATTCCCTGCAAACTCATTATACACAGCCTAACTATTCTTTTATCAAACATATTGTCCAGCTTTTCAGGGTTTTTTGGTGTGTGTGGGGGGGGGGTCTTAAGCCCCTTACAAACACAAATTCAGGTTGAGATTAAGGAGCCAGGAAAAGACGTGGTAAGTTGGGAGTTGGGGAAGTCCTCCCCCTCCCGAAACTGTTTCTACTTCCCGGTTGGAAGGGGAAAATTGGGGAATTATGAAGCCATGAAATTGAAGGGGAATTCATAAAATTATTATAGATGTTTTTAGCTTGTGGTAACATTTTCTAAAAACTTTCCGAAATTTACAATTTTCTGGAAATTGAAGAAAATTTCCTGGGAATTAAAGAAAATTTCCCGGAAATTGAAGAATATTTTACGAAATTGAAAGCAATTACTCGAAAAGGGTGTAATATTTCCCGAAAATTAATTTTTTTTTTAAATGAAAATTGATGAAGATTTCTAGAAAATTGATTAAGATTTTGTGGAAATTAAAGAAAATTCCTGAAAATTCAAAGAGATTTCACGAAAATTTTTAGGGGACTTTTAAATGAGCAGCAATTGATGAAAACCTTAATAACCACTGCAATTTATCTCCTCAGTATGATATTCAACAAGATTTCTTATTAACTTCTTGCTCCCTGAGAAGAGATTCTTCCTACATGTCCTATACCCCTTGCCAAGACAAATCTTGGCAATTGCCCATTGGGCGAAACAGTAAAGGCCTCTTTGAAAATTGTATTCCTTTGAAATAATTGGAGAGAGAGGACACGGTCGTCATGGTCCTCAGGGCCACCGACATGGAGATGAAAGGGGCAATGCCCCCGGGCCCAGGGTACAAGGGGCCTGGGTCTATTAGGGACCGTACAAATCATATGGGGTCCGGATTTTCAGTTTCCCCATGCCCCCGGATTTTAATGGCCTTCATATTACTAAAACTTTAAACTCCCTATTTGAAGGTTTTTGGTCCAAACTTCAAGATTTTTGTTCCAAAATTGAATGCAAACATCTGATGCAAACATCTGATTTTCTATAGTTCATTTGATTTTTTAATTATTTTTCTATATGACTGACAAAAAGTAGAGATGGGGGAGGCTATGGAAGTTTTTAGGGGGGCTTAAGACCCCAATATCTCCTCCCTTAGATACGCCACTGCATGTAAGCAAGTGTTACACTGACACAAGAGTATATCCGTGTATGTGGTCTAATAATCAGATGATCAGATGATAATTAAACTGTTAACTGGTTTAAAAGGAAAAAATTGTGATTTTTTGGATGTGACTGTCAGCCTGTGTAAATTATGAATTTTAAATATTCTGAATATCTGAATATAGTGAGGGGAAGGCACATAATTTCTGAATTTCAGGGATACTTTTCAATCAACTTATTTTGGGAGCATGTACGACATGTGCTATCCGTCCCAAAATAATGATGATCGTTTCTCTTGTTTAATTCCCAAATTACAGTTTAGGACTAAAACAGGAAAATTTATACCAAGATCTACCAAACTTAATACAAGAAACAAAATGTTGAAAACATGTTGGTATTGTATTACGATTTAGAAGTATGTTTCAGTGGCCAAGCAAGTTCATCGCGGGGGCGGCGGAAGATATCTGGGGTAGGGAACATACATAATTGCAGAATTGTTGACTCGAGTCACTGAGTTGGACTCGTGCAGACTCGAGTCACATTTCTTCACTTCCGACTTGACTTGCAAATAAATGACTTGTGACTTGACCTAAAGAAAACATGATACTAGAAACTACATTCTTTAGGAGATTAGATATGCAATACAATTTTTTTCCAGAACGCACATACAAACATAGGCTCACTGCATTTGAAGATATCAAAGAGAACTAAATGACTGAATGACGAATGATATGAAAACGACTGTATGAAAGATTAGACATGTTAGAGAATCGATATTTGTGTGAACGTGCACTCTACAATATTGGACGAAACTTCGTGAACAATTCAGCGTTATATTTAGTGTCATATTTCTTGATAACTTCTCACCCCACTCCCTTCAGCCCTTTTCCAATGTTGGAGGTTTTGTGTTTTAACAAGTACTTTGGAAGAAACCCAAACTTTAACAAAGGTCAATCTGGGGAATGGGAGGAAGGGAGAGGTTATGATAGTAAGGTAGGGTAGAGGAAATTATAGAGACCGTCATTATGCCTCGTATCATTATCATGTGAGAGGAAGGGAGAGGCTGTGGTAGTAAGGTAGAGGAAATTATAGGGGCGTCATTGTGCCTTGTATCATCATCGTGTGAGAGGATGGGAGAGGCTGTGATAGTAAGGTAGGGTAGAGGAAATTATAGGTGCGTCATTGTGCCTCGTATCATCATCATTCTTCATCAGCGGCAACAACTGCAATTTGTTATACGAATTTGCAATTCGTTATAACGAAATGCAAATCGTTATAGTGAATTGCAATTGCAATTCGTTATAGCGAATTGCAATTCCGTTATACGAATTCGCAATTCGTTATGACGGATTCGCAATTCGTTATAACGAATTGCAAATCATTTTATCGAATTCGACAGTTCGAAAAAATATTTATTTTAATTGCACTAATGGGTTGAATAATTATGCCGACGATCTATTTTTGCCCTTTAACATGTCGATTAATGTTTATAAAGTGACAAAAAAAAACCATCAAGCGCCCTTATTTTGCCTCATCTAGCCTAAACCTTTATCTTCGCCACTGTCTGCAACATAGTTTTCTGCCCCCACTTTTGGAGAAATTTGGTATATCCTTAGAAATCGTTCACCTCGGTGATGATGTAATTGTATACCAGTTGTTCTGTAACTATCAGCAAACACAGAGGGTTAAAAGTATGGGCGTGTATAGCGGCAACATAGCTAAAATGCTTTAAAATCTATTAAAAACCATTATAGTAGCAAAAACTTTATCATAATCAGCTAGACATTGACAAGCATTGTACAGCATTTTAAATCTATGACACTAATTTTCAAATTTTATGCAAATTTTGTGACCTTGGTATTTTGGGTGACCTTGGTATTTTCTTTTGTAAATTTTTTTTTTTTTATTTTTTTTTTTTACATCTATCATAATTCTTTAAAGTGGTGCAGCAAGTTCTGAGGAAAAGTTTTTAAGTCTTTCCCATGCCCCAAATAAAATTCTAGCAGGAATACACTTTTTTCATTTTGGTAACTAAAATTAAGGAAGGAAATTTAAAGAATTACATAAATATTTTGAGCTGTTTGCCAGACATCACACATTGTGCATGCATTAAAAGCGTTTTTTTTTTTTTTCAAACCCCAAAAACTGATCTGCTCAGGATTTTATACTCTTTCAACAAATATGTAAAGTCCCACATTTCATAGACCTTTAAATATAATTGTAACATTGATATATTTTCCTTCTGCAGTTCTGTAATTGTATTAGGCTTTCATACACTTGTATTATACCACATTGCCCATAGCAGAAAATCGCAACGCCCTTTAGTTTGACTTGTGACTTGACTTGACTTGAAGAATTGTGACTTGTGACTTGACTTGACTTGCCAAGAAGTGATTTTGACTTAACTTGAGTTTCCGATCTGCCAATTTGAACAGAATGCATTTGACTTTCATCTGTCCCAAAATTGTTGAGCATTTCTCTGTTTCTTTTTAAAATTTACAGCCTCGAAAATTGGAACTTTTCAAGATAAGGATATTTACGATCATAATTCTGCATAAAATCGGAGGAATATTTTACGTCTTTGGCCTCTTGGCTGATTGGAAAAAGACTAGCTACGCCATTGAGGCATGTTGCGTCATAGCCGGGACCGTAGGAAGCATATGCGGCGATCCTGGAGAAGGAAACAAAGGAAAATATACCCCCAATAATTACGTTGGGGGGAAGAATATGCCTATGTCCTCCTACAAAATAAAGCCTTATAAACGCTGGCTACATCACTGACTGGGTTCGTCTCCTCTCCCTCCCCCTTCCCCAATTTTGAAAAGAAATCGCCGCCACTGGTAAAGGAAGAGCACTGATATACCCAATTGACGCCCACATACTGACTTATCCTGCAGCCTTCTTCGATCAACAGATGAACATGATGAAACGACTGTATACGGGAAAAGAAACAAAATGGCTAAGAAACTAGTTCCATTTTAGATTCCGCTCAGATATTAAAATAGGAAGGTCTGTCTCAGTTGGGAAACAACTAAATATGACTAGTCTGCTAGTTGTGACGTCATATCCTCACAGACTTTATCAGTTGTGTATCCTATTAAATTTTGCCTAAGATTTTGCAGCTTAACCATCGGATATAGCTGGACAGCAGTAAAACAGAACATTTGATTAATAAAAAAGTTAATACATTAGATGTAAAATTGTTAAGAAAGAGAGGATGGGACGCCTGCCATGCCAGTCTACATAAGATTTTTCACCTCATTTTTACACGAAATGAGAAGGAACTTCAAACTTGAATATCTCCTTATATAACGGGGTAAGATATTGATAAGTATAGTTTCTTCAATCTTTTCTTTCTTTGAACAGTTGAAAGTCCTCCTTCGTCAGTCGTAACAGATGAGCTGACCACTGACAGACTGCTGAACTGTTTCAGCTCTGACATGTCTGATAATGCATGCGTATTTTTTTCAAGAGTAATTTTATAGCATATATACGAATACGCAAATATATTCACCCCAGGGGTGTAGCTAGCCTTTTGGATGAGGGGTGGGGTGGGATGGGGGTCGTAAAACAAAAGCAAATTGTTCATGGTGTAATAATTTTTCTAAAATGGTATCAAAAAGCGGTTTTTAAACTGTTCAGAGGCTTAATTTTAATAACTGAAGAGCAAAAAAAAAAGTCAGTGCCTCAAAATTTGGACCTTTTAGCAAAATCTTAGGACTTTTTGACCTTTTAGGGAGCCGTTGGGCCAGGGTCGAGCCCCTAGATACACCCATTTGAGCAAGGGCGGTGGAATATGTTTGAATCCGGGGGCATATGATCTGAGGGGCACTTTCCAAATGTCAAAGTATGTAGCAAAGCAGTAGTCTTAAAGGGTAAACCCTCCCCACCCCCACCGAAAATATTTTAAACTTTTATCGATCAGAAAATTACTGGGGACCCATTTTCTCTTCTTTTCTTTAAATGTACAGATGCACAAATTCAAGACATTTTGGTTTAAAATTCGGTATAATAGAACAATTTCATACCGACATCTAAAAAAAAAAAAAAGAGAATTTATAGATCATAAGTCTTGAAATCAGAGGGATTTAGACTTATAGATCATGATTAGCTGATTGTATTCATGTGTTGGTCATGAATCGGAATTATGTGAAAAGCAAACAAAGGGTCTTTCGTGAATGGTTTTTGTTTGTAATGTGTGACATTGTTATCGTTTGTAACGTCCATACTTGTTCGTCAAGTGTTATGTGTTAAAACCCTGGGGAACCTTATCATCGATACAAATATTTATTCTTACCATTCGACCGACAAATGATAATTAGGGAGACGGTCGTATATATAAACCAAAATCCCTCCAAAAAAAGGGAAACGGTCGTATGATAAAATTTGAGAAACCTATCTAGTCCTCGACCAATCAGAAGACAGCATTAAGTATTTCTGAAGGGTCTGTGCTACTTTGTTACTGGTCTACAATTCATGTGGTTTCTTTGATGTGTGTGAATATATCCAGTCTGACATCGGCGCTGCTTAACGTTTTCGTCCGGAACAGTCTCCCATATTGTTGTTGTTAGGTGTTACACTAGTCTCTATGTTGCTTCTTTGATGTATGATGAAAGAATGAACCAGACTTTGATATCAATAAGACTCGAGTAAAAGAATTACCGCAAGCGGCACAACAGTTGCCATTGGCCATAATGAGTCAGAATTTCAAAACTCGCTTCAATCGCACCCCACACCGAATCAACCCCATCGGTGATAAGGGAGGCGCTGTTCTTCAGTTTCGCAGCCTTCCGGCCACTCACTTGCTTGCTGCTTCATTCTCAGAAACGTATTGATGTAAGCCGTGAACTAACCAACCGGCTTCTCCTGTTTCGGGATCATACTGCACCGCCTTCTTGAAATGCCACATCTCGTCAAAATGTAACATCTTGTACCCCACTGCCACAGCCTTCTGTAACTCTCAGCTTACCAACGTCTCGTGAAGCGCTGTTGTTCTTTGTGGTGTTTACATCTTCCCTTGGCCTAAGTCTCTGCGCAGGTGGCACACAATAACCAAAATGGCCGACTTAGGGGTCGAATTAAAAAATGGCCGCCACGTTACCTCCAGCTACTGACCTATATAGCTAAACATTGACCGATTAAAGTAATTATGGTGTGTAATTGTACATTTTTGGATGCATCGATTTCAAGAGAGTAATTTTTAAAATTCAAAATGGCTGACTTATGCGTCAATTTTTTTTTTTTTTTATATGTTTCGGTGCTTATTGGTATGTTTTTAGATGTTATTATTATTATTATTTTTATTATTATCATTATTATTATCATCATTTTTTTATTTGTTTTATTTTTTACCACCACCACCACCACCACCACCACCACCACCACCACCACCACCACCACCACCACCACCACCATCCACCACCCTATCCATCACCTATCCACCATCACCTATCCACCACACCTATCCACCATCACCTCCACCATCACCTACCACCATCACCATCCACCATCACCTATCCACCATCACCACCATCATCCACCATCACCTCCACCATCACCTACCACCATCACCACCACCACCATCACCTCCACCATCACACCATCACCTATCCACCATCACCTATCCACCATCACCTATCCACCATCACCTATCCACCATCACATCCACCATCACCTATCCACCATCACCATCCACCATCACCTATCCACCATCACCATCCACCATCACCTATCCACCATCACCTATCCACCATCACCCACCCACCATCACCATCACTATCCACCATCACCTATCCACCATCACCTATCCACCATCACCTATCCACCATCACCTATCCACCATCACCTATCCAACATCACCTATCCACCATCACCTATCCACCATCACCTATCCACCATCACCTATCCACCATCACCTATCCACCATCACCTATCCACCATCACCTATCCACCATCACCTATCCACCATCACCTATCCACCATCACCTATCCACCATCACCATCCACCATCACCACCACCATCACCTATCCACCATCACCATCCACCATCACCACCACCATCACCTATCCACCATCACCATCCACCACCACCACCACCACCACCACCATCACCATCCACCATCACCTATCCACCATCACCACCACCATCACCATCCACCATCACCTATCCACCATCACCTACCACCATCACCATCCACCATCACCTATCCACCATCACCATCCACCATCACCTATCCACCACACCATCCACCATCACCATCCACCATCACCACCACCATCACCTATCCACCATCACCACCACCATCACCACCACCATCCACCATCACCACCACCATCACCATCCACCATCACCACCATCACCTATCCACCATCACCATCCACCATCACCATCCACCATCACCATCCACCATCACCTATCCACCATCACCTCACCATCACCTACCACCATCACCATCCACCATCACCTATCCACCACACCTATCACCATCACCATCACCATCACCACCACCATCACCCACACCTATCCACCATCACCACCATCACCATCCACCATCACCACCACCATCACCATCCACCATCACCTATCCACCATCACCATCCACCATCACCTATCCACCATCACCTATCCACCATCACCTATCCACCATCACCACCACCATCACCATCCACCATCACCATCCACCATCACCATCCACCATCACCTATCCACCATCACCATCCACCATCACCACCACCATCACCATCCACCATCACCATCCACCATCACCTATCCACCATCACCTATCCACCATCACCACCACCATCACCACCATCCACCATCACCTATCCACCATCACCATCCACCATCACCTATCCACCATCACCACCACCATCACCTATCCACCATCACCTATCCACCATCACCATCCACATCACCATCCAACATCACCACCATCACCAACATCACCTACCAACATCACCTCACACCAACATCATCAACATCACCTATCCAACATCACCTATCCAACATCACCTATCCAACATCACCTATCCAACATCACCTATCCAACATCACCTATCCAACATCACCTATCCAACGTACTTTTTGGTTATACAGAAAATGTAAAGCACCTTCTTAACTTCTATTTACTCAACTCAAAGTACTACATTTTTGGCTGTAAGCTTAAATAACTCAAATCAATTCCAGATGCTTTTACTTTTTACTTCAAGCTTTCCTTCATAACCTTACCGTTAGATATTCTATTCTTAAGAACAAGGGTTGGGATCGATTGCACCACTTAAAAACTTTTTAGCTATTCTTTTTAAGCCGTGAAATATTTCTCTTTTGTTGCTCTTCGGAGCACTCATTTTTTGTTTACTTCAGCTGCTTTTAGTTGCCTAAGGAATGCTGAGGATTCAACTTTCTTCTTGTTAACCCTCTTATTGTCTCTTGAACCTTTTGTGAGTCTATTTTTCCATTGAACCTCAAGTATCCACCCCTGCGTTATTTCCAGCCAAGATTAGGGCCCTCTTAGGGCTCCTGTCTTTATCATCGCATTTTAGTTTTACCCTTTTTGTCTCATAAAGCTTCTTGTTTGTTTGTCTAATATAAATATTTACTCTATTGATGACATCGTTTTTATCATAGTAGGATAAGTACATTTATTTTCTTTCATAGCTATTCATGTAAGTCAAAATAAATTGTTATACGTTTTTAATATTTCTTTTGTAAGCAAGGTAAAATGTTTTATGATATACGTATACAACTTATGTTATTACTTCTAATTACGTTGTTTATTATCAAACATCAATATTATATTTTGCAATCACATCCATTGTTACTGTATATGTTGCATTACTATCTTGAATAAATATGGAGAGCAAACAAAAAATATATATGATTATTAATATTATTGTTATCATTATTATCATTATTATTGTTATTATTATTATCATTACTATTATTATTATTATTATTATTATTATTATTATTATTATTATTATTATTATTATTATTATTATTATTATTATTATTATTATTATTATTATTATTATTATTATTATTATTATTATTATTATTATTATTATTATTATTATTATTATTATTATTATTATTATTATTATTATTATTATTATTATTATTATTATTATTATTATTATTATTATTATTATTATTATTATTATTATTATTATTATTATTATTATTATTATTATTATTATTATTATTATTATTATTATTATTATTATTATTATTATTATTATTATTATTATTATTATTATTATTATTATTATTATTATTATTATTATTATTATTATTATTATTATTATTATTATTATTATTATTATTATTATTATTATTATTATTATTATTATTATTATTATTATTATTATTATTATTATTATTATTATTATTATTATTATTATTATTATTATTATTTTATTATTATTATTATTATTATTATTATTATTATTATTATTATTATTATTATTATTATTATTATTATTATTATTATTATTATTATTATTATTATTATTATTATTATTATTATTATTATTATTATTATTATTATTATTATTATTATTATTATTATTATTATTATTATTATTATTATTATTATTATTATTATTATTATTATTATTATTATTATTATTATTATTATTATTATTATTATTATTATTATTATTATTATTATTATTATTTTTATTCTCATCATCGTCATCGTCATCGTCATCGTTATTATTATTATTATTATTATTATTAATCATTATTTTTCTTATTCTCATCATCATCATCATCGTTATCATCATCATCATCATCATCATCATCATCATCATCGTTATTATTATTATCATATTATCATTTATCATTATTATTATTGTTATTATTATTATTATTATTATTATTATCTTATTATATTTATTATTATTATTATTATTATCATTATCATTATTATCATTATTATTATTTGTGATTATTATTTTTATTATTATTAATAATATTATTATTATTAATTATTATTATTATCATTATTACTATTATTATTTATTATTATTATTATCATCATCATCATCATCATTATTATTATCATCATCATCATCATCATTATCACCATCACCATCATTATCATTATCATTATTATTATTATTATTATTATTATTATTATTATTATTATTATTATTATTATTATTATTATTATTATTATTATTATTATTATTATTATTATTATTATTATTATTATTATTATTATTATTATTATTATTATTATTATTATTATTATTATTATTATTATTATTATTATTATTATTATTATTATTATTATTATTATTATTATCATTATTATTATCATCATTATTGTTACTATTATTATTATTATTATTATTACTATCTTATTATTATTTTATTATTATGGTGGAAATTTTGATATTTGACCCTTAAGTTGGCCCTTTTGGATTTTGAAAATTACTTTTTAAAAATCGATGCATCCAAAAATGTGCAAATAGATTGCATAATTACTTTAATCGGTCAGTGTGTAGCCATATAGGACAATGACCAGAAATCACGTAGCGGACATTTTAAAATTTGACCCCTAAATCGGCCATTTTGAAATTTGTACCCTAAGTCGGCCATTTTTAAATTTGACCACTAAGTCGGCCATTTTGAAATTTGACCTCTAAATTGGCCAATTCAGATTTTGAAAATGACTTCTTATTTGTATCGATACATTTAAAAACCTAGAAATACATACCACAAGTACATTAATCGCTCGATGTTTAGCCACACAGTAAATTTGGACAAAGAGAGGGCCACATAGCAGCCATTTTGGATTTTGAATATGACTTTCTGAAACCGGTGCTTCCAAAAACCTAAAAATAAACACCAAAATTATTTTAATTGGTCATTTTTAGCCATATAGTAAATTGGCACCCTCACCCCCAGGAGATTCGCGTGGGGTACTTTAAGCACACTTTAGAATTTATCGGTGTATGCCATCGTATTCAGCGAAAAAAATGAATCACTTTTTATATAAAGTGACACCATTTCCCACTTGAGCCGCTCTGTGAGACAGACTACATGTCAAAACAGGTGGGCAAAGCATCTGTTCGAGCAAAGTACTCGATCTCAATAATTAAACAACAACAAATTCTGATAATTTAGAAAAAGTTAATTCATATTGAAAGAAATACATACAATTTCTCGTGAATTTAAAATTGTGACAATACACTTTACACGGAAAGGTGAGTTTTCAATACACTGGTGAAATCTTTGAACTGTTGAAGTGCAATAACTTGGGGAGCCAAGGCCAATGTTGGCAATTGCCCATCGGGCAAATAGGTAAAAGACCTACTTTTGAAAATCACTGCTTAGAAAATTATTGACTGAGAGCCATGCCTCCCATCACGGCTCTCGGTGTCGGAGCCTGTGGTAAATGAAATGCTGTAATTGTGTCTAATAAATACTAAATTTATGTTACAACTTCTATGTAGGCCTACTGTGTAGGATTTGTGAGTTAGTGGTTTTTATTTCTTTTTAAGAATGACCTAGAATAAATATTTTTTTTCAAACGGGTTCATCCTGCCCCAGTCCGCCCTTAAATTTAAAAAAAGGACCTCATGCCCCCATTTCCCCAACTTTCAAAATGGCATCTCCTTCCATCTTAAGGTCCCGACATCGCTGGCTGCCCGGGGCTCAGGGCCGAGGCCAGAGATGTGGGTGCCGTGATTCTCTTGGCGACTTTGATTACAAGTATACCAAAATAATTACCACTACTTTCGACTTTGAAGAAGCGTCACAACCATTGTTGATTCCAGCGTGCCGTTATCAGGTTGCCTGTTAACTGTAAGATGTTATGAAAGAGAAACCGTTATTATGCATGTGGCATGCATGAGCTTCAATTCAGAATCAATCTGCATGTGTTCCAGTTGGGATCGTGAATCTATTATTTCCAATATTTGTCTTGTTCAGTTATCATCCGGCTTATTGGAAAAAGAAAGAAAGATGTGTCGCACTTCTGAGACTTACAAGCAAAGACAGTTTTAACTATCAGACTGTGAGGTCTTATTTGGTAGGGAGGCAATTAAGACAGTTTTGTCAGAAACGACTTTGCAGAATTGCGTTTAAAACATGAATTCTACTCTACAGCCGCGTAGAAGTCTCTTTCAAAACGCATGACAGAGTCCAGAGGCGACGGAAGATGTTTGAATCTGGGGGCACAGGATCTGAGGTGCAGGATTTTTCCAATTGTCAAAGCATGTAGCACAGCAGTAGAGCTGTATAAGGTCAAACCTCCCCCCACCCCCACCCACTGGAAAAATTTATTTCCTTTATCGGCCCGAAAATTACTAGGGACCCATTTTCTGTGCATAAGAAATCTAGAAAATGTATTTGTACCCACTGTTTAAGGAGTTTTATTCGGCATGACAGTCTTCTGAGGCACTCCAGGAGAGCTCAAAGTTGCCCATAAAACGATGAAAATCGACGACGGATTATAAAATCCAACTTTTTCATTGGGCAATCACATCACATCAGTTTCTGTCATTGGGTGACTGAAAGAAGAGTCAAGCGTTGAGGAAATAAATGTTTGGAACAAATGCAATCTGTCTGACGATACATCTCAAACTCGACATGCAACCATCCCATAATAGCCTATCAAACAGATCTGGTGAGTCCATCATTTATGACAGACCAATGATGGGACTATTATTCGTGTATCCAGTGTTAAACATTTTTGAATACCTGTATTATTATTGATAGAGAACAAATAAGTACAAAAGGTAAGATAAGTTTCTATGCCATATACGCCGCGCTAGGACCCACACTACTTCTTATGACTCAAACGACCCACTGCAACCTAATTTATTTGCTCCTTATGACTTTAAGCGACCCACTGCAACTCCCCACCTACTCTTTTTGTACTTAACATTGTTCCTTATGACTCCAAGCAACCCACTGCAACTCCCTACTTACTCTATTTGCTCCTTATGACTACAAACAACTCCCTGCAACTCCCCATCTACTCTATTTGTACTTAACATTGTTCCTTATGACCCCAAGCAACCCACTGCAACTCCCAACCTACTCTATTTGTACCACACATTTGTCCTTATGACTCCAAAACGACGAGACTGTGACTCCCCACTTTCTCTATCTGCCCCTATGATGACTGTGAGGTACGTCATGATATCAAAGAACTATGTCATGGTAACGTCAGAATTATTTGATCATGACTGATGACGTCATGCATGGGCAGGTGTATCTTCACGTTATTGTGATGTAAACTCTGAGGTAGTGGCGAAGGGGAGGGGTGGGATAGGGGAGGGAGGGGGGGGGGGTTTCTCCTACAAACCGAAGCTTATATGCTTTGCCAGTTGGTAAACATGAACTTGGCGTGTAAATAAACTTTTTAAAGATGCTTTGTGAAAACAGGAACTTACGGTGCATGACAAATCACTTTAATTATCGCTTTATAACAGTTAGTGGCGCTGCCAGAACAAATTTATTGAAAACAGAATATGCATGACAAAGCACTTTAATTATCGGTTAATTCCAGCTAGTGGCGCTGCCAGAACAAATTTATTGAGGAAGAGAGGAGGGGGAGGATAAATGAAATTATATGTGTAATTGTGTACAACCTAAGGAGGTATTGCGCAAAGGTGTGGATCCCTAGGGCCCGCTTAAGGGTTCCTGGTGGTGTCCAGGAGCCCTAAGGTGGGGGCTTCGTGACGGATCCTGGGCGCAAGCCCTGATTTTCGTGGTTTTGTGGCAGAAAATTGCTTAAAGATTATGTCAAATACATACTAAAATACTTTTACTTTTTGAAATTGTACCATTTCAGGCATGTACCTTACCCCCTCCCCGTACCGGCGCCATTGGTTCATTCAGCTCACAACGAAACACATGCAATGTAGGCCTATTCGAGATTAGTGGTAGAAATAGTTACAGTTATCAGGGTATTGGGCGTTTGGCTATAGGTGAAAGGGAACGCTCCAATGCTAATTATTGTTTGTTTGTTTTGTATTGAATTATATGTATAATTCAAAGGATGTTCTTATTTTGCCCTCCATAATGTTTTGCCCCTCCAAATAAAATCTCTTACAGCCGCCTATGCACATACATTGTTTAGCTTTCAAGCAACCCTGCCCCTATCGGTCTTGTTTGTCCGCGTGATCTCCTTTCCTCGCTAGACTGGACATAAAGGTGTAAGCACCAGAATAAGTGGGGGGAGGGGGGGGGACGTCCTCCTCCCCACTTATCTGAAAAATGACAAAAGTGCCCGTTTTAAAAATGAAAAGTGCCTTTCAATTTTAATTACTGTCAAAGATGCAAAAACTGGTGGAATACGTGCACACTTTTTTAGAAAAGTATTACAAAAGTGCCCCTTTGAAAATGAAGTGCCCCATTTACTTTGTTGTTGTGGGCTCAGTAATTACATCTACAGACTGGAGGGGACATATGTATATAACTTGGGAAGTGCCCCCTAAGAAGTCATACCCTTCCCCACTTTTTGAAAGCTTCCTACATCATCCAGGGCGGTCGAAAGAAACTCGGGGCAAGGGGGCAGAAAATCAAGTGAGGGCAGTTTTTTGACAGTAATTGAGGGGCACTTTTCAATGTCAGAAAGGGGCACTTTTGTCAGTTTCGAAAAGGTGGGGGCACGTACCGCAATTTTTGACAAATATGATTTGAGTATAGGCGGGATTTGGGGGAACTTGCCCCACCCTACTTTGTTTTCTAAATGTTTCCTTTTGTACGGTGATGCATGATTTTGTGACCCCCCAACCTTTCCACTTTTGACTTCCCCTTCATCCCCTCTTTCGGTAGCAAATCCCGCCTATGGAGTCGTACTCGTATTCGGAAGGTACCGGCACGGGGTTCGAATCCCGTCGTGAGCGCTGCATTGTGTCCTTTATCAAGACACTTTACTCGCGCGCTTCTGAGATTGGAGAGCCAGAGCTTTTGATGGCAATTGCCCATCAGGCGAATAGGTAAAAGGCCTGCTTGTGTCAAATAGATAATAAATATATGTTACAGATTTGAGGGAGGTGTTTACAGATTTGAGGGAGGTGTTTACAGATATGAGGGAGGTGTTTACAGATATGAGGGAGGTGTTTACAGATATGAGGGAGGTGTTTACAGATATGAGGGAGGTGTTTACAGGTTTTAGGAGGTGTTTACAAATTTGAGGGAGGTGTTTACAGGTATGGGAGGTGTTTACAGGTATGAGGGAGGTGTTTACAGATATGAAGAAGGTGTTTACAGTAAGAGGGAAGTGTTTACATACAGAAATGAGGGAGGTGTTTACAGGTATGAGGGAATGTTTACAGGTATGAGGAAGTGTTTACAGGTATGAGGGAGTGTTTACAGGTATGAGGGAATGTTTACAGGTATGAGGGAGGTGTTCACATGTATGAGGGAGGTGTTTACAGGTATCAGGGAGGTGTTTACAGGTATGAGGGAGGTGTTTACAGGTATGAGGGGGGGTGTTTACAGGTATAAGGGGGTGTTTACATATATGAGGGGTGTCTACAGCTATGAAGGAGGTGTTTACAGGTATGAGGGAGGTGTTTACAGGTATGAGGGAGGTGTTTACAGGTATGAGGGAGGTGTTTACAGGTATAAGGGAGGTGTTTACAGATATGAGGGAGGTGTTTAGATATGAGGGAGGTGTTTACAGGTATGAGGGAGGTGTTTACAGGTATGAGGGAGGTGTTTACAGATATGAGGGAAGTCTTTACAGATATGAGGGAGTTGTTGCCTCACTAAATGTGGCCAAGTTATTGATGCTAACGAAATTCAAGATTATAGTCCTACTTACAAAAAACAAGAACGAGAAAAACTAAAAGCATTGGATCTTGCAAACAATCTCACAGAGAAAAGGTTTATTGAAATCCCAATAAGCACAGAACATATTATTAAAATATAGCGACTCATCTTGCTTTTCGTTTTTGTTTTAAATCCCAATTCCAGTCAGTTCAAACTGATATTTACAAAACATCTTTTTTGATCGCTTTTATGAAGTTAATCTTAATCACATCTGAATTATCGCATTCAAAGTACATAAAAGGGGAGGATTAGTTGCTATATTTTGATAATCAGTAACCCTGTTACTTAACAATCTGATAAGAGTATCCCTGATCTGATCTGTCAATATAAGGACAACTGGATTGACAAAATCATCAGTAATGGCCGTACGAGAGCAATCATTTTAGACGTGAAATCATTATTAAAAGCGATGTTTTGTAAATATCTTGCCTTTTCTCAGTTTGAACTGACTGAGAATTGAGAATCAAAAGAAAAGAAGAAAAAAAAAACTTTACAATAAAGAATGGCAGTACAGGCAAAATAGAGCACAAATGAAATTTTTCACAAAAACGATGCACATGTATATATATATACATATATATATTTATGAACCAGTTCATTATATGGTAAAATTTTGCAAATTCTCTCAAAATCAGACGATCACAAGAAGCAACATATATACATGTAGGTCCTATACCTGCCTGCATTTACACACATACCAAAATTGTATGAACACAGACTGACCCATTATGGCATTTATATATGTGAGCTTTCTACTGACCTGGGATTAGGATTGTGCATGGTGCATAGGGACTTTACATAAGATGGGCGTCAAATTTCATGGTTAAGCAATACCCTATTCTTACGACCCTTTACAGTTTTACATTTTGTTAGATTTGGCAAAGCAATGGCCGTTTTTCAAGCAGTGAAATATTGTGAGTAATTGCATAAACAGATAAAGGAGATAAGCCTATATAGAAATGAGCATAGGATTTTCGGCCGTCTTCCAAAACTATTAAGAACAACCACCCTAGTTGTACTAATCAATGACGGGGCATGGGACATTTGCTGATTTGTTTCGGTAAATGGTCTATTGAGTCCATGGACAAAGTGTCCAATATTTTGCCAAAGAATGAAAGAAAAAAGGCAAAAGGTTGATCATTGAAATAAAACTTCACCAATTTATCTCATTTTTGGTCTGATGTAGACTTCTGCAGCTTGACAATCACGCCCAATCAAACCTTCACCTTTTTGGAATTCGTGGGGGGTAAAATAAACGACAACAAAAATGCTGTTTGCGTTTTCAAATGCACTTTAACCAATTGACCTGATGACAGTTGGCAAATAGGTAAATCAAATATTGAATCGTAAAAATATATGTACAAGTATACATCTATGCAGAAGGAACAGAAACGTCAAACATATATGTCTCTCTTGAATTGTTATTTCCTCTGTACAAATAAAGCATGAACTGCACTTTACATTAGAGACTCGCCAAGTCCATCAAGGTCTGAAATACAGCGTCGTAGTGGGGATTAGTCTTGCTTTTCACTCGTTCAATCCATGCTTTTGTTTTCGGATGATCTTTCAAGAAATCTCTCTTTGACACAACTGATTGCACAATCTGCATAATCGTAAAAATAAAGTAAACGGTTTGAAAAGTATATATATATATATATATATATATATATATATATATATATATATATATATATATATATATATATATATATATATATATATATATATATATATATATATATATATATATATATATATATATATATATATATATTTATATATATATATATATATATATATATATATATATATGTATATATAGATATATATATATATATATATATATATATATATATATATATAAATATATATATATGATATATATGTATTCGAAATGATTTTTTTTAAAAGACACGGTTATAAACCTTGGTAAACCAATCAAACCAATGCCCCACACTACACCTTCCATACAAGTTGAAAAAAAATTGCATTATTGAATAAAGTTTCCATCAAAAGTTGCTGCTAATCGCAAAAATTAGGCAAAATTTTAAACGGCCACAAATCGGTCAAAGTGGTTAGGCCTGGGAATTTTGAACTAACAATTTTGCTGTTCCTAATCCGCATGTAGCACAGAGGTTCTTCATCGAAGTAATTATAGTAGCCAGTGGCCTAAGAAAATATTTGAAATTAGAGGCGGGGGGGCAGATTTTATCATTTGCCTCAACAAACCTCAAAACAAAATTTTGTGAGTATCCTATCACGGTCCAAAAACTTTTTGTAAAGGACGGAGGGGGGAGGGGGTGTCGTAAAATTATCGAAGATATTGGTAAAAAGTTGGCAACATTTCCCTAAGATTAAAAGTACTTCCCGAAAATTAAGAAAATTTCCTGAAATTTCAAAAATATTAGAAAAATTGCACAAAAATTAAAGTAAATTTCACGAAATTTAAATGAAGTAATTGCACCAAAATCTAAAAAAAATTCCCGAAAATGAAGGAAAAGTTTTGAATATTTTTCCCGAAATTTGAAGACAACTTCTCGAAAATTGAAGAAATATTCCGAAAATGAAGGAAATTGCACACAAATTGAAGAAATGTCCCAAAAATGAAGGAAATTGCATAAAATTGAAACAGATTTCACGAAAATGAAAGAAATTTAACAAAAATTTAAGGGACTTTCCCGATATTAAAGACAACTTCTACAAAATAGAGAAATGGACAATGGAAATAGGAGTTGCAGTGGCTCAGGGTTTAAGGAGTGCTTGTATTCGAAAAGTACCGGCCCGGAATTCGATTCCCGTCGTGAGCGCTGCATTGTGTCTTTGAGCAAGACACTTTACATGCGCGCTTTTGTCCACTCATCTGTAAAATGAGTACGACCACTGATCACTGCCGAGGAGTTAATCTGCGATGGACTGGCGATGTTCAGGGAGTCATGTATTCTCTCATCCTTGAGAGTATACATACCAATGGAACCGGGGATAAGCACCGGCTCTATGAGCCTGATGGCTCGGATAGATTTAGCTTTAGCTTTCCAAAATGGAAGGTATTCTTCCCAAAATGAAAAAAATCGCACAAAATTTGAAGCAAATTTCTAGAATATTAGAGATTTCGGAAAAGAAAATACGCCATGGAATCTGACTTGTCAAAAACAATTCGTTAGACCTTCATTATTGGGAGCCGAAATAGTACTTTTTCCACCCCCCAGTGAAAATATTGGAGGCCTTGGTCCCCTGGGCTTTCGATTTCTACGCCCCTGCTAGTAGTATAAATGTATAATTTCGTAGGCCCTCTTAAATGTGTGTCGTTTTCTTTAATCTTACCTCAGACACTGCAAACAGATCTGCGATGCTGATTTCATCACCGATGATAAAAGGTTTATCTTTTAGAAAGTAAGATTCAAAGTTGGTAAGCGTCTCACTAAATGATGTCAAAGCTGCTTCCTTTTCTTCATCAGAAGTTGGCTGTCCGGTAAACATTTCTTGAAATTTCTGATCAAGAAAAAAGGAACGATACTATGTAAATTTGATCTTTTTTCTTTCTTTCGTTCAAAGACTGATACATTTATGCCTACGCTGAGGGTTTATGACTTTATCATTAGAGCGCAAGTATTAAAGAGGTGCGGTGAGTAGCAATAGTGTCCTCAAAATAGTTTTACCTGAGGTGTCATTATTTCTACTGCGGTGGAAGAAATGTTAATATTGGGAGATTTGTTGTTGTTGATATATTCATTGGGAAACTTCATCTTTAAAAACATAAATAGCCATTTATTTTATTTTCCAAATATACTTAGGTAGTTAGGAGGAACTGCCCCCAACTCCTACAAGTACACATACAATGGCGCATTATACAACGGGTAAACCCCACTGGCCAAGTAACATCGAGACCGTGGGCCCCAGAAACGAGACTCATCAGGGGTGCCGGAAGGAACTTAGAGCAAGGGGGAAAGCAAATCCAGTTAGGGCATTAGTGGGGGCGGAGGTTCTGTAGCAGTGGCGTATTCAGCTTTCGGTTGCAGAGGCGGCAAACGGTATTTATTGAGAGAAAAAAAGCCTATATCTAGAGGTGTAAGAAGCTGGGAGAGGGGGAATACTGCCCCTGGTAAGATTTCACCTTCCCGGGCATGCTTCCTCTAGGCTTGGTTGGGAGGTAAAATTTGTTGTTAAGTTTTAACATAAAATTGAAAAAAAATGAAGGTTAAAAATGTTGGTCAAATTTTTGGAAATTTTTGTCAAATTATTGGAAATTTTGATCAAATTATTGGAACTTTTGGTGAAATTATCGGAAATTTTGGTCAAATTATTTGAAATATTAAAAAAATTACTGGAAATTTTGGTCAAACCATTATAATTTTTTGTCAAATTATCAAAAATTTTGATAAAATCTGGCCAACATAGATCAAAAATGAAGAAAATTAAAAAATTAAAGAAAATTTACCGAACATCGTAAATAATGCATGAAAATAAAAAATTGAAATAAATTGCCCGAAAAAGAAGAGGATTGAAAAAAGTTTTCCGAAAATTAAAGAAATTTGGGCAATTTTTAATCTTGTATTTAGTCTCAAATATATACTACAGCATATTGTATACTGATATATCCCGCTACTAACATTTTACTTACAGATTTTCGTCCGGGGGAAAGTTGCCCCTCCCCCTGACCCCCTACTGGATACGCCACTGTTCTGTAGGTTGGACTTTTTCCGTGTACAAAGTTGTAAAACGTGGTTAAACATTTTCAGTTCAAGTCGAATCATTTTCAAAGGGGACAATTGGGAAATTATCGATATGAGATTTAAAAGAAATTTCCCGAAAAGTGACAAAAATGTCCCGAAATTTCCGAAGATAAAGACAATTTCCGAAAATGAAAGAATTACCCGGAAATTGAAGAAAATTTGAAGTGATTTCCCGATAAGCATGCTTTTTGGGAAATCCCTTCAAATTTTCTTCAGCAACTTTTAATGATTCGACGCGTTGTCGGTATCCATTCAATTCCATTATATTTAAACAAATTTCGATTCATACTTACAAAAGACATTGCAACTTTAACGCCATTAGCCCGCATTGTTGTATGCTGCCAAGCGAGATATTCGTCAACGCGAGCTCTTTTCTTATTATTCTTTGGGTACCAATTGTCAGACACATTTCTGCTGTTGGCTAGGTACTTGGCACACGCCACACTAAGATAAGAGAAGAAATTATAAACCCTGTACTGTCAGACTGTACAAACACAATAAACGATTCCTAACACGTATGAAGCAGGTACAGCAAGTGGCGTAGCTAATTTTTCCCGCAAGGTGTTTGAGCGGCAGAGGCGTAAGAAGCACTGGAAAACGTTCCCCTGCGAGGTGCCCCCTGCGAGGATGCCTCATGTCGGTTGGATGCAAAATTATTTAAATGAAATAGAAAATTTACCAAATATCCCGCTAGTTAAGGAAAATATCCCAAAAATCGAAAAACTGCCCGAAAAGCAAGGAACTTCTCGAAAATGTTTCAAGAATTGAAACAATTGTGCGGAAAATAAGGAAATTGGCCAAGAAATTCCTTAAAATGAGCAAAATTCACCGATATTTAAAGAAAATTCCCCGAAAATAAAAAATTACCTGAAAATAAAATAAATTTTCCAGAAAATGGACCAAAGAAAATGTTCCGAAACTCTTCCAAAATGAAGAAAATTTCCCGAAAGTAAAGAAAATTTCTGAAAATGAAGAAAAATTAAATAATGTTTCCCGAAAATTTAAGATTTTCCGATTCTGCGAATAGAGACCTTGTTTTCCGATTCGTTTTAACCAAATTTTGTATGCAAAGGCATTGTATGGACGGGTGGATTACCGTCTAAAGAAGACGTAGTTATCTTCTCACCAAACTATCTTGCAAATAAGGAAACAATGAGGTTTTGGAGCGAAACCATTATTTGGAAACTTCAGATGTTTATAGAAATAATCTTTTTGACGTTTGAGATATAGTGAAATTATACTAGGCCTATATACAAATGTTTGACATTTCATGACATAAAATCCATTAAATAGTCCTATTGAAGTTAGTGTACACTTTTATTGCTTTTATTAGTATACATTAACGACTGAACGAAACAGTGTATGGTATGAGCGAAGGCAGCCTTTACGTGGTGGGTCATGTTCCACTGGAGCAAAGGGCATTTTGGCTCCCCTCCCCCAAAACTGTT
>JAIGNY010000011.1:822500-930000 GCA_020152595.1 Chiridota heheva | reverse complement strand
TAGCCCATATGCTTGCGGCGATCGCAAGTAACGGAATATTTTTCCAAATTATGCCGTGAGTTCAAGCCCCGGTAGAATCGTTTATTTTGACTTTTTGCTTTCATCTTCTTCTTTTTTTTTTCTCAGTAATTTTTATTTGGTGACTATCATTGTAGTATTATGATACTAAAATTTCACTTTCGCTTTCTGACAAAAAAGCATTGAAAAAAACAAATAAGTTTCTCGTCACAGTAACGTAATGCGCTGTCTATGCAATTCTGCACACACAATGTACATGCTGGTGTCTGGCTGTACTGTGTGGTACAAACAGACAGAGAATCGGATCTTGCCTCCACAACCGGAAGTGACGTCAAAGTAAAGTGTCCCCCATTTTTACCGTATTTTACTGAGACGAGCTTCCCTCTTTAAAAATCAATTTATTAAACATTAAGCAAGTTTCACGAATATTAAGAAAATTTTTGGAAAAGTGAAGACAACTTCTCGAAAATTGAAGAAATATTACCAAAAATGAAGGAAATTGCACGAAAATTAAAGCAAATTTAAATGAATTGAAGGAAATTGAAAAAAATTTATGGAAAATTGCAAAAACATTCCTAGAAATGTGGGCAATTGCACAAAAAATGAAGGAAATTTGGAGACAACTGAAGCAAATTTCACGAAAATGAAGGAGATTTTACACAAATTGAAGGAAATTTTCCGAAATTGATAGAATCTTCCCGAAAGTATGAAAAAAGAAATTTTCGGGGCTGAAAATGGAATGAAACTTGCACGAAAATTGAAGCAAATTTCACGATAATAAAGGAGCCTTTACAAAAATTGAAGAGTATTTCCTGAAAATTTAGAAGATTTCCAGAAGAAAAGAAGCTGTGGAATCTGACTCTTCAAAATCAATTAATTAGACCTTCATTATTGGAAGGCCAAAATAGTACTTGATTCCCTGGATGCTGGAAAAATCATGGCCGGGGAGAGGAAAATTTATCCTGAAAGCTTACGTGATCTCTTGTGCGGGCCCACTAAAAAAACTGACTTTAAATAACATCAAGCATGACTTCGATTTCTGCCGTTTACTACCATCCTAACTAGCAGCTCATATACCTATAAACAGATAAATCACATATTCATCTGCTCATGCCTATGCCAAGCTCATATTCCAGTATTCAAAGGTCAAAACGTATAGCTTGTACATTTTTCAGTACGCGTCTGCTTGATCAATAAATAGTTTATTTTAAATTTCTACACAATTTTCGCCATTTTATTACATTTTACGGTTGCCAAGAAGAATTCAAATTTGCTTCTCCAACAATGAAGGCTTTGTTTCTGTTTCTCCAAATTTTGTTATCGGGGGTTGGATTTTATGTTTTGAATGTATGACATTATTTCTTCCATTGCTAAAAAATTTCTTTTCAAACTTTCTTGCTTCTTAGTTTTCCTTACTGCTTATTTCCTTCCTGGGTGGCCTAATAAGCTTTGCTTCTGTTAGGTCTCCCCTACATCTTCCTAGTAATACAATTTAACTTGTTTTGTCTTCCACTATATTCATACGCTTTGGTGCAGTGTGCGTTCTCGTCAATCTATTTACCTTTGACTTTACTTGTGTAATTGTTTTAATTCATATCATATTGATGTAATTTAGTTCTGTAAAAAAAATAATAAAAAACTTTAAATATGTATACTGCTGTACTTCTATTTTGACCTAGGGTTAGAAATAATGAATATGGAATATCCATAAAAATGGAGTACTATCTGACTATATCCAACATGCAATGCAGATATGACAATATCCTAAATTACCTCATTTTTTAATTTATATCAATTTCAGGCCATAGATGTTGGATACAATGCCATTATCTTCACACTTTATCATCGCAAAGCCTTATATACCGACATCGGTAAGAATTGTTGAAATGCATAACCAACTAAAAATTTATCAAGCTGTCAAGTAGATATATTTTCTGCCCCATATATAACCTGTCTTGGGAATGTCACGAAATGCGCCACTCCCTTTGTCAGTTACTGTGGCCAGGCAGCCAGGGGCAGGCTTAAGAACCTAGATAGGATCCAAGGCCAAGGGATATTTTAATGTGAATTTGGGCCATGGCCCAGTTACTTTGAATCCGTCGGTAGCCTTCCTAGCTCGCTTAAAATTTACAGAAGATATTGCAAAGAATATATTGACTGATTGACAGGTGCTGACTGATGAACTTGAAGAGTATCATATGGCTTAACTGCAGAATCCAACGCATTTTTTAAACACCCTCTCGGACGTTGGAGGCTCAGTCGCATTGATATTGTATATCTTCATGATGTGTTGTTTTTTATTTGACAATATACTAGTTCGACTTCAGGCTTAGTCTCCAAGAGAAGGGAAACTAACTCTATTATCAGATCCCGTGACTCCGACTGCAACTTAGCCTCCAACAGATAGGAGAATAGGACTCTATTAGATTTCGTCACTGCGACTTAGCCTCCAAAAAGGGGGAGGGGGGAGGGGACTCCATTATCTGATCTTATGACAGAACATATCAAGCAAAAATAAGACACTAGGACTCAGCCCCTCAAATTTTACAGTTTTACAGAGGTATAGCTTCGACGTTGCGTTGGATTCTGCAGTTACACACACCTACACACTTACACCCCCTCTCTACAAACACACACACACACACACATATATATATATATATATATATATATATATATATATATATATATATATATATATATATATATATATATATATATATACATATATATATATATATATATATATATATATATATATATATATATATATATATATACATTTATTCATTTATATATTTATATATGTATAAATAATATATGTGTATATATATATATATATATTTATATATATATATATTATATATATATATATATATATATATATATATATATATATATATATATATATATATATATATATATATATATATATATATATTTATATATATATATATATATATATATATACAATACAATACAATACAATCAACTTTATTAAGCACCAGAAACTGGGCAATTTCAGCTCACAAGATACAATTATGATACATAAAATGAAATGAGTAAAAGCTGAAAACATTTAAAAGATAAAAGAGTAAATATACACAATGATGAAAATAATAAAATAGAAAATTGCATATGAAATATTGCACATGGACTATCTGGAGTGGTTGGCATTATGAAAGGAAATGGCTTTTGGCACAAAGGAATTTCTAAAACGATTTGTATGATATTTATATATATATATTTATATATATATATATATGTATATATATATATATATATATATATATATATATATATATATATATATATATATATATATATATATATATATATATATATATATATATATATATATATATATATATATATATATATATATATATATATATATATATATATATATATATATATATATATATATATATATATATATATATATATATATATATATATATATATATATATATATATATATATATATATATATATATATATATATATATATATATATATATATATATATATATCAAATAGAATTTAAAAAATCGTAACCACAGATACTTTTGCAAAATGTGGAAACTGATTTTTCTCGTCACACATTTTACAATATTAATCGTGCCAGAAAGTTACACTTCACAGGTTTTTGCTAATATTTTAAGCGAACTAACCTTTACTGAAGATGCTTCAATGTCATAAACGAGCAACGCAAAACCCACTAACGCTGTCCTAGAATATAAAAAAACTCTCAAACTGTAACTTCTAGTAATTTCGCAACCTCTCAGCAAATAAATGATTAAGGGCGTTGTCAAAAAGGGCCAGACTTGCTTGCTTGCAGACTTGCTTGCTACCTGTCGTTTTTTCAGCCTGTATCCAAGCACCCCAAAATACCGTGATTGACCAAAAACCAATTGTACATCTGTTCATACCGATAACACAGGATTCAACTGTTCAAATAAAAGAACAAAACTGAATATACATATTACATAATGAGTGTACCACGTGGTCTATAATCTTCCTTTTAGATTTACTTTTCTTTAGATGAATGTTTTCACTGCGATAACCACCTGAGTCCTGCGTTCAAATCAGCAAACTTTGTCTGTTTGCAGAATTGTGGACTGAGTGAAGATAACAATCGCAGAGGAGGAGAGTGCTTTTGCTTACTTAAAGTAATTACATAAAGTGACGTAGATATTTATGGAGGGGGATGTGGAACAGAACACCCACTCTTTAAAATATATTGCTCTTAAAATGTGTCGTCCCCCTTCAATCTCAACACTTATGTGCCTCAAACCAACATCTGTAGCGACGCGACTTGAAATTACCCACCTGCCCACTGAAACATTTTTTTTTTAAATTACAAAATGCACACAATGATCTGCATGACACTTGCCAAAATACGGAATGTTCCTGAAATAATCGTCTGATCATGGTTGGAAGGACATAGACTCATCTTTTTCAATACGCGTGTACTGCCATCTGACATCAGAGGTTAAACAATTAAAAAAAGAAAAGTGTGGATTTTAAAGCATATAGAGGTATATTTATTCTAAATTCAGGGGAGCCAGGTCAATCCCTCCCGCTTTTAAATTTTATCGTAATATTATACTATGACAGTATAACATTCGAAAATGCTGGGATTTCCGGAGAAACCCAACTTCTGGTGTAATAAGAAATACACCAAAATTTGGAGCTTCATATTCATTACACGGTCCATTGGGCCGTCATTTTAACTTGTGATAACGTTGGGTTAATGGGATTTCTGATGAAAACGCGGGGAAAGGGAGGTGGGGGCGAGGGGGGGTATTTTTAAAAGAAAAACAGATTTTAAACAAATAATTATTTGTCTGCGGACTTTTCAATTTCACCGTGGACTTTACGACAAAATAAAAATAAAAATCCGTGTCATTGACCTTTCGAACAGCCTCTCGACACATGATTCTGTGTTGGCTTAGTCATCGCTGCTACCGTGTACATGCATCATACATTATATTACTCAAATACTACGTGTTTTTAGTAAAAATCCTATTGATAAAACGTTATCACAAGTAAAAGTTGCCACCTCCATGGATCTTAATAAATACAAAGCAAGTTTTGGTGTATTTTCTTATTACACCATAATAAGTTGGGTTTCTCCCGAACTGGCAGATGGGGGACGTTAGGATTTCAGAGGTGGGGCCAGATTTTCCATTCCCCCTAATGTCTTTACGTCCAAGACTGCGAAAAGTGCCTTAACCAGAACCCCTTAATCAGCCTGGCTATAGGAAGCGGGAGTGGGGAAGGGGAAAGGGGGTTGAAGCAAACTTTCCTCTGAGAGGATTTAACCTTCCCGGTTGCGTGCATTTAAGTTCTTTGTGTTGGGAGGTAAAATTGGGAATTAGCATATAGGTGACAAAAAATTGGTAAAATTTACATTTTCCTCAATTTAAAGATAATTCTACAAAAATGGAAGAAAATGAAAATTGTCCAAAAATTGAAGAAAATTGATTGTCCGAAAATTGTCCAAAAATGGAAGAAAATTGTGCATAAATGTTGAAATTTCCAGAAAATGAAGGAGAAATACCAAAAATGGAAGATTTCCCGATTCAGTGATTACCTGACAGTAGCAACGTTCGATAGAAACGCATTCGTAAAGGTATTCCGCTTGAAACAGGAATTTTTAGCCCCCCCCCTTCTCCCACCCTTTATCCCGCCATAAGAGGTAAACTCTTTTTACGCCCCATGCCCTCAGCGTATACTTCAAGGATCCGTTTTAGAACGCACCCGGAATACACTACACAGGCCAGAGTTATTGGCGTATCCAAATGTCCAGCTTGAGTATCCGGAGGGGGAAAACCAAAAATCTAGTTTCTGAAGAAAAGTCGCCAAAATAGGGTTGTACGGTGGCTCCCAGCCCCTTCCACACCAACTCTTCCAAATTATATATCTGATCTTTTCAAGTAACACAATATCGCCCTTTAAGGACTCAAATCGTAAAATTTCACATACTGACATACACTATTCTGAATTTGTGGGCCAAGTAACATTTTGGCCCCCAATAATGAAAGTCTTACAAATTGAGTCGAAGAGTCAAATTCCATGGCTTCAAGTCCTGGAAATCTTTAGTTTTCGGGAAATCTCCTTCTATTTTAGTAACATTTCGTTCATTATCGTCAAATTTACTTCAATTTTTGTGCAGTTTCCTTCATCATATTCCAGATAGCCAGAAATTTGTTTTTCATATTTTCAAGAAATTTCTATTAATTTCTGGAAATTTCTTTCAATTTTCGTAAAATTTCCTTCATTTTCGGAAATATTTGCTTCAATTTTCGAGAAGTTGTCTTTTATTTTCGTGAAACATGCTACAATTCAGTGTTAGTGCAATTTCATTACCATTTTCTTCTTGAATTTTCGAGTTCTCCAAGGTTTCAATTTTCGACGGTAAAATTTTCTTCATTTTGATAAAATGTTCTTCAATTTTCGTGCAATTTCATTCATTTTTGGCAATTTTCTATCATTTTTTCCCATTTACGTGCAATTTGCTTTACATTTCGTGTAAGTTTCTTCATTTTCCGGAATTTGTGCTTCAATTTTCGTGAATATGCTACAATTGTGTGCAATTTCCTTCATTTCCGTGAAAATTTCTTCATTTTAAAAATTATCCTTAAATTTTTGTAAAATTTCGTTCATTTTAATGAAATTTGCGTCAATTTAGCGTCATTTGAGCAGTTGTCTTCAATTTTCGTAATAATTCCGTAAAAATTCCTTTATTTTCGTGAAATTTTCTTCAATCTGTCAATTTTTGGCATAATTTTTTTCATTTTATGGAAATTTGCTTTAATTTTTGTGGATATTTCTTCATTTTTCTTTTATTTTTGAGCAGTTGTTTTTAATTTTTGTGGAATTTCCGTAAAATTTTCTTCATTTTTGTGAAATTTTCGAGAAGTTAATTTTTTTGGAAAGGTTCTTCAATTTTCGTAAAGTTTCATTCATTTTTGTTAAGTTTTTTTTAATTTTTGGGAAATTTTCTTTATTTTCAGGAAATTGTCTTCAATTTTCGGGAAATGTTGCCAAATTGGATCAATATTTCCAATAATTTTACGACCCCCTCCCTCCCCCTCCCTTCGTTCTTAAGAATGGTTTTCGGACTGACGGTGATAAGAGACTCGTGCATACATTTTTGTTGAGACAAATAATAAAATCTGGCCCCACAATACGCCTCTGCCTGTTTTTTGATACACTGAGTTACATTTATTCTCATCAAGAAAATAATAGCCTCCTGAATAATTTTAAGTATCGTGCTGTTTACATTATTGTGGACTTTAACATATTCCGATTCATAACCATTGCAATTGGTTAAGAATGATCTATAAGTCTAAATCCTTCCAATTTTAAGACTTATAATCTATAAATTCTCCAATTTTTGCAGAGATTAGTATAATAAAACTATTCTATTTTACCAAATTTTCTACCAAAATATCTTGAATGTTTCAAGCTGTATTTAAACAATTATAAAGAGAAGGGAAATGGGTAACCAGTAATTTTCGGACCGATGAAAGTTTATAAATTTCCAGGTATGAGGGGAGAAGAGGGGGGGGGTTACACTAGCTATGCTGCTGTTCTACACGCTTTGAATGCGAGAGTTGGAAAGCGCCCCTCAGATCCGGTGCCCGCCAGATTTAAACATCTTTCGCAGACCCTGAGTGCAGAAATTTGGAGGAAAATTATAAACAATTTCATCCTTATACAGTTATAATTAAACTTTTTAGATCTAAAATCAAGATTTTCAATCCTAAATCGAAGATATTCTTTTATTTCAAATCGAAGTTTTTTGTCGAAAATTTGATAAATTTGTTCCAAAATTACAAAAATGTAATCCGAAAATGAGCATATTTTCATCCGAAAGCGAGAATTTGCAATCAAATTTGAAGATTTTCGACCAAAGCTCAACTTGAAGATTTTTTAACATTATATTGACTTCATTTCGTATGCAGCTAGCCATGATATTTTTTATGCATAGCTATACCGAACCTTCAGCAAGTGCAGTCATGGGAGAATATAGTATTGGGAGAATACTGTTAAACAATTAGGTTAATCTGTGCTTCCACAAATCCATGAATGATTCGCCGAAAAGGACTCCTAAATTTCTCAAATTTTTCGACTATCTCCTGAAATTCAAAACAGCCCATTGAATTTAAATATAAACGCATTGCTTTATATTTCCCGAAATTTCTTGAATATCGGTTGAAAACATCAACATTTTTCAAATTTCCGGTAATTATTTTCCCTGTAAGCAGGTAATTTAGGAAAGTTCGTTTTTTAATTGTTAAATAAAGCTTAAAAACAGTAAAAGGCTGAAAAAACCCCACAACTGATCACTAAATTTTCTCCCATCGGTCATATCTCTAACTTCCCCGAATGATCGTCGAGGTTGGGCCATGCCCCATCCTCACCTCTCCCCGCCCTCCCTCGGGGAGGGTGAGAAGGGTGGTGAGGGGGAGGATTATCCAAGCTGCTTGGGTAATTACTGTTCCGTCCAGTCTGCCAGTGCTATTATTGGGAAAAGAACATAAAGAATGAAACGCAAGGCCCAAAAAGGAAAGATGGAACGCACAGTATTAATAAAGCTTCTGAAATATATTGTAAACTCGTTTATAATCCAACTTCGACTATGACTATGACTTTCTCTTGCTATCTTTAACTGACAGACTCAATCTAACCGATTGCAACTGTTGCTACTCTTTTCATTAACAATTTTCTACTTTGTTTATATAGTTCAAATATAAAGGAACCTTCTAGTTTAAATACAAAAAGAAGCACGGTATAAGACTTTATGGAAAAATCATCTCATGATTTGCAAATTCTACATCTAGGAAAACCTCCAACCAAGACAATGACTAAACGCCCTAAGAGTACCAATACCGAGAAAGGCAATGGCGTTATCCAAGGTCCACAGATTTTATGACAATAGAGCAAAAAGTCTAGCCTCTTATAAATGTGCAAACCGTAGCAAATTGAAAGTGATGTATTCAGATATTCCATTAAGACTTATCCGTAAATAATGATAAAGAAAGTTCATGAGAAATGATGCTGTGATCTCATCGTAACATTACCGACAATGAAGTTGAAAGTCTTCTTAGGCTTGTTAAAACCATTTTGAGCAAGCACTGGCCTGCTGGCAGACTGCCGTTCATCAGTCTGATTCAGTTCAGGCTAGCTAAACTTGAAGAACTTGCCCTGTTGGGTAGATTCGTGTTCGCCCATTTTGTCGGGAAGGAATTGGATATCTTTATACAGTAAAACTCCGTTTATTCAGGACTAGTTGTGTTGAATTGTATGTAAAAGTATATGAACAAGTAATTTTTTTTAGCAAAATGAAACTCGGCAAAACGGTTTACGAAGTATAACATCAGACATGTCAGATACCCATTTGGACGATCTAATGCTTTTTTTTTTTTGAGCGCGATCTATGTGACCAACTTGACTTTGATACAAGGTGTTTTCAAAGGGAGGGGGGAGGGGCGTGGAGGGGAGGGAGGGGGATGCAGGTTCTCGCCTGTCGGGTAGATTCTTGTTCGTCAGGTTTGTCGGGAAGGCATCAGCAGTATCGTCCTTACAGTAAAACTGATTTTCCAAAAAAGTTGTCGGAAATATTTTGCAGTGTATGCATGTGTACTCACGGCTGGATTGAACTTCGTCTCCCATTTTGTTGTTATTGTTGTTGTTTCGATATCATCTTCTGTCGAGATGATTTTCTAATGGAGTGTTGTGAATTCGACCAATTGCAGTAGTGAAATTGTTTTTATTTTGTACCGACTGAATTATTGTTAGTTTTGGCCTGACACTTAAAGTTCCCGTTTGCAGAAACACTCAATTTTGGACAAAGCACTTTTCATTTTGGACCATAAATCTTCAATTTTTGACCAAAAATCTCCAATTTTGGACCAAAATTCTAAATTGTTGCATTTCAAGATCTGCCCTTTAATCACATTCGATTTCTGTTTTCGCGGGTTGCGGGACTTTATCCATATCATAAAGCAGGAACAAATCAAACCTTTATGGGCCTTGGGCTGAGTCTGTGAGCTCGTGCCTTTTTTGTAAATTTTCATGAATTATGCCTGATTTCTTATGACTTTTATTGAAAACCCTGATTGTATGATCTGATACCCTTGTAAAATTCACCTATTCTTTTTACTTCTCTTTTCAAAGATGACTTCTAGAGCATGCATTTGATTTTGTACACCTAATTTTGGCGCCCCGCGCAAGAACGCGGGCCTTAGGATTAAGCCTATGCAGCCTATCATCAGGCTATCAACCCCCTGGTATAAAGGATAAGGTGACCGTGAAATGACCAGCCCTCGTAGACTTGAAAAAATTCATTATCCATTTTGTCTCCATGGCTTAAATATGATTGCACATCGCCGTTACACGATATGCACGCTATTTAGAAAGTAATGACCTTGGGGATGGTGTTCTGCTTGCCAGTGGCAGTACAGAGCACGTCGCGTGGTCCGAAGGATGGATCTTGAAATGCATGGGACCAAAACTCTTCAAGTGTGGACCAAAACTCTTCAAGTGTGGACCAAAACTCTTCAAGTGTGGACCAAAACGTTTGGGTAAAATTCTCCTGTTTTGGATAAAAAATCTTCAATTTTTCGGAACATAAATTTTCAAGTTTTGTACCTGACCCCAAAAATTTCCCGCTTACAATCAGAAAAAATGCAAATTGAATTTCCATGAAACGTTGCTGCTAAATTTCCTTCAATTTTTGGGAAGTCTCCTTCAATTTTCAGGAAATTTCCTTCATTTTCGGGTAGCATTCTTTCATTTTCGGAAACTTTTTTTCGTTTTTCGGGAAATTTACTTCAATTTCCGGAAAAATTGATTCATTTTCAACCGGCAGACCGGCATGAAGTTGGTTACTTATTCCTGGTTCCTCCTTCGACATTCGGATATCGAATCAACGAGGAAATTGTATGTACGGAGTTTTCGGCCGTTCAATACAAACTTTCATAGTGAGGATATGACAGTATGAAACCAAGCGATATAAGCTGATTTATACATGGCAATTTTAGTCGGAATTAAGTCTTGGGCAGGAGCGGGGGTGGGGTGTCACACACCCAATCTAGATTTTGCCGGGAAAATCAACAATCTGTCGGAAAAATTAATATCCTGTCGGGGTTTTAGAGTGTTCTTCCCCGGGCCAGCTAAGATTTCGTTACAAATTTTAAGTAGTTTGTATACACCACATCAAAGATTGATTAGTAAATTGATTAATAAATGACATTAAGATGATTGTAATAAATCAGTAAAGAAATCCCTTTTAAGTTGTTTAAAGTTATAACAGTACGACAAAACGTAATATTAGCCAGGCTATTAGCACACAACTCTGACAGTCTGAGGTTAACAATGTCGATTACAAATCGTTGAAATCAAGCCGCAATCTCGTTCATTGTTCCAACAGATCGACAGAGTAGTAATTAGATCGAGGTCGCCAAGGAACCCCACAGCACAGGAGTGACAGGAGGTAGGGAACCCGGTCAGCACTGACCTGCAGACACTAAATGCATGAGTGAAGTTGTCTGCAAAAATCATATTTGGACCCAAAAAGCGCGACCTTAAAATCTAATGTTGCACCGAATATGACATCCGCTCATCAGGGACAGATCTAGGAAGCTCTAAAATTGACACAAAATTGTATCTGATCTGTAAATGTGAATAATAGAAATACAAAAATTTATACAAAACATTATGTTCATTTTTATTGCATCTAAGGCCTCTAAAATGTCTAAATTTGTGGAGCTTCCGGGGACTTCGCCCACTGAAGCCCACGCCGGTATGCGCACGCTTTGCGCAGTGCCGCCCCCTTACCCCATCTCTAATGAATTTGCATACGAACACCCCTGGTCTTGTGACGGAACGGCGGAAGAGGAACATCGAATGCAGGCCCGTGGGGAAACTGGGAGACGTGTTTTCCACTTATTGGCATGGTCACTATTTGATTGGTCTAATCCGATGAGGCAGTCAACAGATCAAACTTGAGGTGCTTTTCACAGAGGTGGCGGAAGCAAGCCAGGACACTGCAGGCACGGTCACCTTCCACTTTCATTTCAGTTTCTTGTGCATGTCTTTTGAGTCTTTGGACAACCAGTAGACCTAGTGTCTCAAGATGAGTCGCTTAATGGCCAAAAGGAGGGCTAAAAGGTATCCTTTACGGATAATATTTTTTAACTTCTTGGGTGACAAAACATGTCTGAAATTGGGTCGCATCCAGGCCAATGGGGTCCGTCATGTCCAAAACGGTAGTTAAATGCACCAGTCTCATATAACATGTACACGATGAATGAAACTCTAACGGAAAAACTCGTTGTTAACATGTACTTGAAATTATGTACAAGGGTCCCCTTAGGGCCAGCCCCGTATCCAAAATTTTGAACTCCAAGGACGTCCAACAAATGTCTGATGGAGGGTTGCTTCCTTGCCCATGGGGTGTTTTATGTCCAAAACTGGAGTTAAAGGGTCCCGTATATGGAGAGTCACATTTTGGGGTCGACATTACCTCGCAATTTACCTACCGGGGTCCCGTTAGACTCCTCTATGAGCCAGTCCTCTGTCTATTTTTTTGAATTCCTTGGGTAATTAGTAATGTCTAAAGGTGGGTCGTTTTCTGGCCCATGGTGTCTAAAATGTTTAAAATCGGGGTTAAAGGGCCTCGTATACGAGATACTTACATGGGAGCCAATTCAACGACATAAACTCGTAGTTTTCTTACACAGGTCCCCTATGGGCCAGTCCCCTGTCCATATTTTTGAACTTCCTGGGTAACCTGTCATCTCTGAAGGTGAGTCGCTTTCTGGCCCATGGGTTAAAAGCAGAGTTAAAAGGCCCCGTATACGGGCCATATAGTTACATCAGTGGTAGCCAAACTCCACAATGAACTCGTAATTTACTTGCACACGTCCCCTATGGGTCAGTCTCCTGTCCCTGTTTTCGCATTTTGTGGGTAACTAGTAATATCTAAAGGTGGTCGCTTTCTGGCCAATGGGTTATGTCATGTCCAAAATGGGGGTTAAGGCGTCCGGTGTATGGACTCATATTTTGGGGGTCAAACTTATCGGCATAAACTCGAAATTTACTCATACAGGTACCCTATGGGCTAGTCCCCTGTCTATATTTCTGAACTGCTTCGATAACCACTAATGTCTAAAGATGGGTCGCTTTCAGGCGCATACTGGGGGTCTGGCATGTCCAAAATTGGGGTAAGGGCCCCGTATAAATTCATTGGCATAAATTCTAAGCTTACTAATACAGGTCCCCCATAGGCCAGATCCTGTATATTTTTGACTAATTATGTTCAATGGTGGGTCGCATCCTGGCCCATTGGGTCTGGCATGTCCAAAATGTGGTTAAAGGGTCCAAAACTCGAACCGAAAAACTCACTGTTAACGTGTAGGCCCACAAAAATTCCCAATCGTCCAGTCCCCTGTCCATATTTTTGAACTCATTGGGTGACTGACAACGTCTGATAGTGGGTTGCTTCCTGTCCCATGGGGTATGTCATGTCCAAAACGGGAGTTAAAGGGTCTCGTATATATATCTACACAATGATGAAACTCAAACGAAAAAAATAACTGTTAACATGCATTCCATGCTAGTACAAGGGCCTCAAACTCCTGTCCAAAACGAAGGTTAAAGGGTCCCATATATGGACAGTCACATTTTGGGGTCAAACTCATCGGCATAAACTCGGAATTCCCTAACAATCCATACCTTGCAAAAAATATTCAAAAACTTTCCTTCTTAGTACAAATCGGGGGAAATTCTAATTTTGGGTATCCAGATGCTGTAATTTGGGACCCAAATGCAGTGCCGTCGGAAGCCGTGGGGAAGGGGGGAGAGGATGGGGGAGGGGGGGGGGGTGAGAGGCTTCAGCTTTTCGTCACTGCAAATAAAACAAATAAATGATAAAACCGCTCCCCGGCCTGATGACCAATAATACAACTGCACACGTAGCCTAAATTACAACTAAGGATTTCATACCGGGAGTTAACTGCCGGGGCTCACACTTACAGACTAAGCCCAATGCTTTTGCTTTTATTACTACACGCGTTCCTTGATCCGTGATCCGTGTTCCGTTTCCCAGTTAATAAATTTTTTGCGAAACAAATAATGAAAATCCTATGTAGAAAGAAGGAAACAGTACTGGTTTTGATTAAGCGGCAAGGATTCGGATATTGAATTTGTTTTGTCAAGTTGGGATTTACATAGTCAAGACCTATGCCTTTTGTACCATTCCTAAAATTTTCAACTTATCAGCGTCCTGTCCCATAAAATGGGACCTCTCAAAAATATTTTTTATTAGCCTTTTCTCTGAGGTTTTTTTTATGTTTATTCTTATTTTGGGCTAGCGCAGTAATACCAAATTAGTTCTGTGCTACCTATAAGGGCCCCTAATTCCGATAGTTTAAAAAGGTTCACTAGTCAAAAGGTTCACAGGTCTGAAGGCCCAATAATTCGAAAGCCCGATAGTCCGAAGGCCCAATAGTCCGAATATTCAATTGTCCAAAGGTATAACCTAACCCTTACCTTCCGACTTGGCACTTGGGCCTAGGACTAGTCAATTTTCGGATAGTGAACCTTCGGACTATAGGACCTTCGGATTGTGGGCTTTTCCTTACGCACTATTGAACCTCGGTAGGCTTTTATTTCGGACTATTGAACCTTCGGACTAATGGGCCTTCGAACATGTCTGACCAGTGGGCGGACACCGTCCCAGATAGGAAACATGATATCCTATTTAACAAGAAATCTAATTGTTTAATTGTTTTTATTAAGATTCCGACATTATTTTGCGTAATAAACAATGGACAGCTTTCGCCGCAGTTCCCACGCTGCAGGATAATTCTGTTGGTTGGTCACGTCACTTCCGGGAGATTTGCTAGAATGGAAACAAAGCTTTGCGCGATACATGAGGGCAAGTCCGTATGTGTTTACTGTTTGTGGTACGTATGGCATATAAACCAGGGTCAGTGGCATAGCCAGCATTAACAAAAGTGAGCCTGAGGGTTCGTGAAGATCCTAGAACCCCCTCTCATGACGAACTGTTTAAATTTAGCCCACTTCTGCGGGCAGTTTTTTTTTTTGTTTAAGCGAAAATATTCATAAAAATCAAAGTTTATCCAAATTTTTGAAAATTTCCTTAAAAAAGTGACGAGTCCGGACCCCCATCCCCCCCTAGCTACGCCACTGACCAGGGTTGCCAGATAACTTTTGTGTATCTTGAAAAGTGGAGAAAACTGGCAAGTTTTCCCGAAAATTAGAGGATATTTCCTGAAGATCAAAACAACTGCTCGAAAATGAAGAAAATTTCTGAAAAATGGAAGGAATTGTTCCGAAAGTCAAAGAAAATTGCTCGGAAATGAAGACAATTTCCAGAAAAGTGAGGTTCATCAAAATTGAAGGATATTTTCCGAAAATTGGACAAAAATGTTCCATAATTCGAAGCAAATTGTCCGGAAATGAAGAAAAGTTCCTGAAAATTGGTCAAAACATTCCCGAAAATGAGCAAAATTTTCCGATAATTAGACAAAATTTCTGGAAAATCGAAAGACTGATTTCAGATGAAGGAAATTTTCCGAATTTGACATGAAGTTGAAGGGTATTTTTAGAAATATGGAGATTTTCCGATTGGGACAACTTGAATGTTGATAGAAACTTAATTGAGCAGTGCAACTTTAGTTTGGCTTGTAACTGGGAATTTCTTTAGGCTTCGCCCCTCCCCATCCCTCCCATCTCCCCTCCCTCCCCCCCCCCCACCCTCCCTTACCTTCTCCCTCTTCCCGAAATTAAGGGAATTCCGGAAACTGGAAGAAAATCATGGCTCTAAAAATCGAAGAAAACTGTCCGCAAATGAAGAAAAGTGAAGAAAATTTCTCGAAAATTGAAAGGTATATTCCCGAAAATTGGAGATCGAAAAAATGCCCGAAAATGAAGGGAATGCAAATATATTGACGATTTGTTTCTCTAAAGTTTTTTAGCCACAACCTTGCAAGATTTGCCACCGATATTTGAAAAACAAGTGAAAACAGAAAACTGCGTAGGTTAGGGGCTGCCCTAATATAATGCGCAATATGACTAGCGCGTAGGACCAAGGCTTAAGTACCGTTTGTTAAAAATAGATATGACATGAGACACTGAGTGAGTGACAGAATTGACAATAGGTGAAAATCATGACACAGTCAGTATGATTGGACAATGCAGACTGTTCCTAAAGACTTAAAGATCTATAGTAGTAGTACTGTGTACGCAGCCTTGTGATGTGAACGAACTGAAATTGATTAACAGTCAAGACATAACAACATTAGACCTAATCGCGTTAAATATTGCATGAGGCCGAGGACGTGAAACTTTTCTCAAACTTTCAGTCTGAAAAGTTGGTGGTGAGTAACGTTAGGCCACTTACCTTACTAGCGTAGTACTAGCGTTAGGCTAACGAAGTTAGTAACACTGGGCCTAGTAACACAGTTTAACTTACACTTCAGTCTACCGTAGTTATTGTCACAACCCGCGTAGCCTAACGTTACACTCCGGCAGGCCGTAAATTAAAGACAACAGCAATCAGTGAACGTCAGCTAACAAAAAAGAAAAAAACATTAGTGGGGAAGTAAAACTTTATTGACCTGGAACGGGGTTAGTGAGATAAACATCTCACTCAGTATGCCCTAGGCTAGTGATTAACATCTCCCTCTGTATGCCCTACATGCTACGCACTGCATGCAATACAGAGTGAGAGTTTTATCGTGGAAATCGCCTCAGTCCTAAAATCGTGACTACAAGTACAACCGTCTATTTACGTCACCTGTCACACTAAAATTACTGTGCTTACTGCACATAAAAATATATACTTAACTTTTCCTGTTATTGCTTTTAATCTTGTAAGTAATTAAAACATGTTGGTAATCCTAAAATGATTAAAAATTGGGTAAAAATGTAAGCCAATATTGTACACTCCTTTCAGTTCGAGCGTACGCTCTTGGTACTTTTTGTTTGTTTGAATTAGAACGCACAACACCGACACGCGTACTAATAAATAGCGCCAGCGAACTGGACACACGCGTTCAACAGTAACGCTATGCTGGCATTGCTGATGTTCGATAGAATTTGATATAATTAGGTACATTCACTTAGGCGCACACTATTGTGAGAAGGTAACAACCGAGGTAGGTGGAAGTTTCTTCCTTTTACGGGTTTTAGTTCATAGGTATTAAATGTATTTTTATGTGCCCAAGCTTTTAAGATTAAGAGTTACATACTAGAAGCTTTTTTAGTTATGTAGCTTAACTTTTTCAGCTAAAAATGAATGAGGCAAAAAAGTACAAATTTCTTGGAAAATGTTCGCAAAACAGGAGTGCGCCGAAAGTATTCTGCGGCGCGACTATGCTGAGTCAATGTAGCGATTTCCACCGTTATGTGCATAGGCTGATGTCTGACCCAGTATTCGCAGTCATGTAATGGCTATAGCGTAGACTACGGTCAGATGTTTATCTGACTAGCCCTAGGCATGCTACACACTACTTGCAATACTGAGTCGGACAACCTAACACAAACTTCTATTTAGATTTTTATTTTGATCTATCATACGACCAACACTTTTACAAATTAGGATGGCAAAACCATTAAAAATAGTACTGACGAACTACCAATTTGAAGACAATAATATTGTAAACTTACTAAATACATTTTTATCTCCTTATAATAGGCCACAGCAAAAAGGAATGAAATTGAATGATTTCCGGAGTTAATTGTTTACCTTGACAACTTTGTCAGTCCGACTCGCGACAGGCGTAGACAAGTAGCGCACAGCTCAGGCCAGATTACGCTGGTAAGTGTTAGTTTTCAGATATTCGCACTTACATTCTTTCTCGAGAGAGAACAAGTCACCAGCTTGAGAAAAGGTTTACATCACATATTACTAAGGAGAAGCGTGTTTGATATGCAATGAAATATTATTTGAACGAAATAAAATATATGTGGCAAAATGGTTAAACAAATATTTGGGAAAAGAATTTAGGCCTATACAGCTAAAAGAATGTCTAGCTTAGTCAATAATTGTTCTTCAGGCACTTATTTCATGTCCATGTTGTAATGCTCAATACATAAATGTAGGAACGGGGAGGGTAGGTGGAACACAAAAAAGAAAAATGAATAAAGTGCCCCTTAAAGTTCACCTCAATTACAGTTAAAGGTGCGAGAATTTGTTGCGGAATTTGCGGACACTTTTTAATAAATATTACAAAAGTGCCTTTTTAAAATGAATACTGCTTGGGCTCAGAGATTCTATCTACTTGGGGAAGGGGGTCTTCATTTATATAAAAAAATGAAATTAAGAAGATAACTGTTTTGTCAATTAAATTGTAGACCTAATACAAAATATTTCGTTCAAACAAAATTAAGATATTTTGGCTTGCCATACACTTACTCCGGACCAATTCAGCCTCCTGATTCATACCAACATGAAAAGTGGGCGGAATTTTCCTACCGAAAGTGGGGCAAAGTCAAACGTTTGGGGCGACAAAATCACGCCAAGATGCAGAAAATAATCTTACAAAAAGTACAATGCGGGAACATTGTGTGAGGGGGGGGGGGGAGAGGGGAGTGGCCTTCCTTTGAATTTCCCTCTCAAATCCCGCCTGTGTACATGAACAACGGTGACCGATATGGTTAATATTCTCGTTTACATTCACCATGTGGTATATGTTACGTATTGTTGTCAGATCTCGTACATACTTTTAACATCCAAGCTTTGTTATTATTGGTACACACGCTAGTTGTTTGATTTAGTGGTGTACGCCCACGGATTCTTATGACTCTTGGATGTTCGCAGTGTTTTCAATTAGGTACAGACACTTCAACGCTTTGTACCATGAACCATCGTGGAGAAGGATCAGTAAAATAATTTCTTATTTTAACCAATTTTTAACAGCCATTGAGGTTTAAAACGTAGGTGCCCATTAAGATTAAATCTTTTTTAGTATGTTCATGCTATTTTTACATAGTAGAACAATTTTTTTTAACTTCTAATTATAAAAGGCAACAGCCACAAATTCGTTGCGGAAAGGCTTATTTTAAGCCGTGCGTTATCAATATTCGGTTCGCTATTATGTTGAGCAATGTAAACGTTTTCCACGTAATTTGCGCAACGGCTTCTCACTGTACAGCCGATGCATATGGCTACAGTACATAGTCATATGTTATATAACTAGAACGGGGTAGGCCTATATGACGTTAGGCTACGTTAGGCCAATACTAGGCTAGTGAGATATACACCTCACTCAGTAGGGCACTAGACCTGCAAGGCAATACTTGCATACTGAGTGAGACAACATACAATACACTCGTAACATTGAAAACCACTCAGACAACAACAAATAACATAATCAGAGTGCTGGCACTGCTATTTTGGAAATATTCGTCAGTAAATGTGTGCAGTGTTCGATTTAATGCCATATGCACGTTGACTTTACCGTCGCTCTTCCAACAACTTTTCAGCTAATTAGATACATCCATCCAAGGCGCTGTTGGAAACTAAGTTAGTAGCGAAGACTGTTATACAAAACGCAACCTTTCAAAGTTTTTTTTATCAAAGTGACGAACAAAATGTAAGTGAACGACTCAAATATAGTATCATTGCATATATCTGTTTATTTTGTATCACATAAAAGTGACCCATGACGATAAAAAGCATTGTCAAAAGTTGACCTGCGATCGTTGCAGAAAGGCTTGGTTTTTCTAGCGCGTAATTGAAATTTATCTATGCTTCTATGATGAGCCAATGCAGCAGTTTCAACGTTATACGGTATATAGCGTTTTCTGACCGTATTGCAGCAATGTAGTGGCTATAGCATATACTCCAGTCAGATGTTATCTGACTAATACTAGGCCTACTATACTATTACTACACAACATAGGCTAATGATTGACATGCTATCTTTTTGTGTAGCAAACAAGCTGGTGCAGCCAATGTGAATACGGAAGTGGTATTATTACATAATTTGCGACATTGTTTGCAAGTCGCAATTAACCGTTTTCTATGCAATCTTGTAACGTTATAATGTAACGTTATTGTAGGCCTAGGCAAAGTTAGCCGGGTAAATCTTCATTGACTTCAAGTTCTCTGTAACGTAAGGCCTACGAAGCTTTCAAAATCTCAAAGTTTTTTTTTATTAACTCTGGTTTTCCTATGTAGGCTAAACTTCGAATGTTACAGAAATTAGTTGTAGCTAGAATGGTTACAATGGTAGGCCCTTTGAGGTTGGTAAACTTGCAAAATAAATAATTTAGAAAAAAGCAAGGTTTTTGACGAAATTGGCTCAAATCCATTCAACAGCATGAGAATTGCGTAATCAAACCAAATGTATGATATATGCACTTGTCAATTATCCCTACAACCCCGGACAAGGTGAGTCATTGCACCAAGGTGGGTGATCAAAACAAGTACATTGACACACCCCTCAGTTACTCAGGTGACTATTATTTCTTCTGAAATGACTTACCCTGTACAAAGTCAATGGGTCTAAAGTAAATCGACTTAACCCCAGAGTCACTCTGGTGACTGACAATTTGGTGCATTGACGCACATGTGAGTCACTGTTTCAGATGTCAATCAGTCATATTTGACTGATACTGCCGGGAGTAGTAGGGGTGGGTCATACTACTGTCAAGTGCATTACTGGAGTGTACACTTGTAATCAAAGAGCAATTGGAGTGAAGAGCACATTTGTGCATTTTTGTACCTTAAGTTTTTAGTCTTTTCTTCAAGCTTGCGTGCCAGAAAAAAAGCATGCAAGCGCAATCCACGCTCATCGTAGTGTCTTTATACTGTATGCTATAAAAACAATCAGTCATTTAAAATGCAACCGCCCAATCGATCATGTATGTTTGTTAAGATGCATTTGTGTCTGAAATGTACGTGGAAACAAAGTGGGTCAGAATTTTATTTTCTTACCATTTTTTGACATATTCTTAAGCAAATTTAGTTTTCATTTCCAGGTGAGTTAGTTGTATGAAACACTGAAGTAAGAGTAAGAATTTTCAAGTATGTTGGTGTTTATTATGATACTGAAATGGAGCCTTACACTAATGACCCCTATGGTTGACATTTAAAGTGTGACATATAGGGAACAATACAGTATTAGGGAAAAGAGGAGGGGGGAGGGGGGTACTAGCAAAGTTAACACATAACTTGAAGTGTAAAGTAAAGTCAACCACATATCGGAAACCACATTTTTTGCAAATTTCTCCGAAATCTGCTTTTAAACCCCCTCCCAATTGAAATTCCTTAATGTGATATTGAAATTATACTTATTATCACTATTTACCATGAATACTGACATAGAAAAATAAATTAATCCTTTCAGAAATTCTTCAAAAGAGAGCAGTTTTAAGTTTCTGATGTGATTTTAACGAATCCAAGTTGGCAACGAATATTCACAAGAACTTTCAGGGTCATAAAATAATTTTGCGTTTTTTCATCTGCAGCTCATATTGCGCGATTAATATTTTTACATTAGACTAAAAAACAAAATGGCTGATCGATCTTCGTGTTATCTCATGAATATTCATATATATTTTTTTGGGTATTGCGCGATTAATATTTTTACATTAGACTAAAAAACAAAATGGCTGATCGATCTTCGTGTTATCTCATGAATATTCATATATATTTTTTTGGGTAGACAGATAGCTGACAACTCCTGCAGTCACCCTCTTGTTTTCCGCTTAATTTCTATTTATCCAAATTAAGTTTTTTTTTTGGAAGGAAAGTAATAAACGAATTCTTGAATAACAAAGCAGGAAATTATAAACTCTAGAAGGTATGTGTTTTTGTATTTTTTAAGATGTTCTAATAAATCTCTGTCAATAAATAATCTTATCAAAGGTATGCATTTCCAACCTATGCCGAACTTGCATTTGATTGGTCAAAAGTTAGTCAAAAATTTGCAAAATGTTTACCACATGAGTAAAATGCTTTAGATAGTAAGACAAGAGACAAGAAAAGGCTGAAAGACAAACTGGAGAGAAAAAAAAAGACAATATGTTAGAGCTGTGAACGTTCAGGGATTTTAGTAAACGTGTATACGCCAAAAAAAGCGAGCGTGTATCGTGTACACGCGTTTAGTACCGTAATTTTCGGAAATACACCAAAATTGCTCCAAAACTACAAGGTGAAGTAGAAAAATCGCGCAACCAGTATGGCAAAAGTACTGACTCCATTGCCCAAATAGACGCTGAGTTTTGCTTTCCAAATCGTAAAAAGTTCACTTCTACAGTATAAATCATTATTTTTATGGAAAATATGCATGGAAATTCAGTTTAGAAAGAACAGATAACTTCCGTTCAATGTCATTTAAACTTAACATCGCGTAACTTTTTTGTCCTATTCGCTACAGCTTTCAAACTTCTTCTGTGAAAATCTTGCATACTAGGCCTATGATATACCTTGCCGTAAAACATTTCAAACTACGCCACCACCACCAGGAATTCTGAAATATCAGTCCTCTCGAAGAAATATCTGCCATCTTTGCGACACATGCAGAATTTCAGCTCTGTTAAAACCTTTTTCTGTTTGTTTATTATGCAATATTTTTTCTTTCTTGCAAAATTTATTTGACTCATCAGGTAATATTTACATGTAAATTACTGATTGTCGCGATTCAAGTATTTTTCAAGTTATTTTTGGTCAATTTAACAGCTTGTAAAACGGGCCTTGATTGTGTGGGATTTAAAGCATTATGGCCTAACGTTAGGCCTATTGTTAGTTTCACTGTTTACTGCTGCACATTCGCGGTGCATTTTACAAGTTAGATTACTCAGATTTCAGCGAAATTAAAGTGCATGATATCCCCATTCATTGGTGATTACTGTGCATTTGTGATTCGCACATTTAAAAAAGATTATGCTTATCTGCTTTACAGTTTGTAAAAAGTTATTGATTAGAATTTTGTCAGCCGAATGTGTATGTGATTTGAATCATGAATGATCATATTGATTTTCAACGGCAAGACTGACTACGAAAAACGATTACTCGCAATAAAGTATTTAGTAAACGTTCACAAGATTTGGGAGCGTGTAGCGTGTACACGCTAAACGGTCACAGTTCTACAATATATACAAACAATACTGCAAAGTGAGAAACCAAGTTAGATGGGACACAAGAAATGCTCATAAATTCTTCAAAAGAAAAAAATGCTAAATCAATCAAAACACAGCCAAAACTATTCTGGTCTTATGTTCAATCAAAAACGAAATCAAACTTCAGTAACCACCAAATTAATAATGTACAAGCAAAGAAGCAACCTCAGATGACGACAAGGCAGAGGTCCTGTCCTCATTTTTCTGTAAAGTTTTTACTGTGAAACCAAACTCCAACATACCAATCCTTCCTGGGAAAGATGTTGATGCTCCACTTTCTAAACTTGACATAGAATCAGATAATGTACTAAAGAAGCTAATTAAGCTCAAACCATTCAAAACACCTGGACAGCTGACATCTTATATTTAAATCTGTGTCCATCATCTTCCATAACTCCCTGGATTCCATGAGCCTTCCAGATGTATGAAAACAAGCCAATGTTTGAGCAATTTTCCATCATGTTCTCCTTGCTTGCCCCCTGTACAACCTTCCCAGAGCTTCCCTCGCTCCCCACAACTCAATAGCTAAACTCTTCCAGAAAAACCCTCCGGATAAAATGTTCTCCTTCCTTCAACATGCTTCTCTCTACAACCATATTTAGTCTTCTCCCACCCCCCTCACTTTACTTTGTTTTCTTTACCCATGCACCTCCTCTCTCGATCTCAGCTTTCTGGCATTTAGTTCTTGTGTTTTCCTCAAATCTCCCCCTGATTTCTTTTCTTCCTACCTCTGGTATGGGGAAAAATCTAACTTCACAGGCACAGTCTGACCCTTGCTGTCATGGTGCCATTAAGCCCTCATCAAACAGACATAATAATCATTGGACTTGATATTGGTAACAGAATAGATGTTATTTATATGGATTTCTAAAAAGGTTTTTGACTCAGTACCACATATGCGTCTTCTTTTAAAGCTTGATTCCTATGGCATTACTGATCCACTCAAAGGCTGAATTAAGGCCTTCCTTACAAAGTACAGATACATGGGATCTTCATCTAGCTGGCAAGCAGTAACCAGTGGTATTCCACAAGGCAGTTTACTCTACATAAACAACCTCACAGACTTTGTCTCATCAAATGTATTCATGTTCGCTGATGACAACATGGATAGTAGTATCCTTCAAGATGACCTAGACGTCCTGCAAGAATGCTTCAGATGGCTATTGAGTTTTCACCCTGATAAGTGTAAAGTCATGACAGTGAGCTGGACAACTCCAAATCACACCACTAACTACACTCTGAAACCTTCAGACTATCCCCATCAAGACAAACTACTAGTCCACTGTAACAAAGAAAAAAATCTTGTCGTGACATTTGACAACAACATTCAAAAATCATATTTACACCATAATCAACAAGGCCAACAAAATTATTGGTATTATCCGATGCTCATACACATGTCTCAATAAGGCAATCTTTTTGCTATTATTTAAAGCTTTGATTTGCCCACATCTTGAACATGCAGGAACTATCTGGTCTCCATGTAGAAAAGGCTACATTGAAGACATCAAAGAGTTCAACGTCGAGCCACCAAACTGCATCCAAACTTCTCTCATATGAGCTGAACCAACCGTCTCAAACACCTTGATCTGCCTAGCCTTTCTAATGCCATCTGAGAGGTGATATGATAGAGACCTACTAAGTTATTCACCAAGTCTATTATCCTAGAGTCTGCAGCTTTCTGCCACTCTATTATGCCAATTTTTTAGTTTTTTATGTTGTTTTGCCTATCTTCAGAACAAGATGGGTTACTGTACACCAAACATTTTTTTTTTTTTTAAAGCCTGGCCTGGCATGATCTCTGTGTGAAATGAGCTTTGTACCTTAACTGGAAAACATATTTTTTCATTAACAGGTCAATTAATTGCATAAGTAATTGACTAATTTTGTTCAGTTTTTATTCAAACTATCTAAATTATTTTTCAATTACAAATTCAGGAAAGAAGTAGGAAGGAAGAGGCAGTACTTGAAAGTTCTTCATCATCTACAATGGATGCCATTGACATGGAAGTACAGAGCATTCAGTTTCCTCTTCTGCAGCATTTGTCAAGAGATGAACTCCAAAAGATTCTTGATGATGATGACAGGGCCTTATCATTTTTGGAAGAACATGTAAGTACCAGAGCAGTGACACTTTCCTGGCCATACTTTAAGGAATATTCCCATGTTTTTTGTGAAAATAATTTTTTGAAAGAGCATACTTTTAGAGTCAATTTGGTACAAAAATTGGGTTGATATCATATTCCCTTCAGGAGATATGGATTTTTAAAGATTTTCCAATTGCATTTGAAAGTTTTTGTACAGTATGATCAGGAATATGATGAAATCGTGTTTGATGATGTCATAGAGGCAATTCCATAGTGAATGTTTTATGTATTTCTCTGAACGTAATTGGTTGTTTCTGTATGATTAGAAACAATCTTCCAAATGTTATTAAAGTAGGGTAAATTTGGCAATGTATATAAATACCTAACTTTCATCAACTTATTTTTCTAGCAGGTTTTACTACTAAAAAAGGATGATAAATTTCAATAAAATACGTCAACTTTGTGGGAGAATGTGTTGCTGTGATGTCATACTGAGCCTTTTCCTATTCGTTCATTGACATTGTTTGTAAACTTTAAAACTTGAATATCTCTTGGTAGGAATAACATATGAACATGATTTTTGTACTAAATTGTTTCTAAAATTGTTCTTTCTTATAAAAGGTTATGAAAAACATGGGAATATTCCTTTAAGATGGGGACCATAGGGGGTCATTAGTGTTTGGCTACGTAGAAAAAACCTCAAATTTTGTTGAAATTCAATTATCATTTATTTAGAAACTCAAGCATCACTGGTCATGAAACTCTTGAAAATTGCAATATAAATTTCTTAACAATCCATTCCCTGCCAAAAAAAAATGTTCAAAAAGTGTCATTCTTGGGTGCAAAATCAGGGAAAATTTGAAGCTATTTTGAAAGTCTTGTTAGACTTGAAACAGTTGTTTGTTTGCAGCTTCTATCAAATTCATTGAAAGAATTAGTGAATAAATGACCATAACTGTCAAATAATTTCAAATTGAAGATTTTCTCTATGCAGCCTAACACTAATGACCCGTATGGTTGCCATTTCATGTGTGGCCTATCAGTTCTTCCTAAAATCTTAGTATAAGTATACAATTTGGGCAAAATAAATTTCTTATAATGCAACTTTATTCTTTTGTTAGAATAAGTATCAAACATTTTTTGATGGTTTTATTTTAAAAAATTGAAGTGTTTTGTAATTAAAAATATTCTTGTTAAATGTTTTTCATTGAAAATGAAACTTCAGCCCAAAGATAAAATGTTAATTAAAATTGATAACTAAAGTGCATGGTGAACTTACTCCATCAAACTCTATATCGCAGTTTACCACTATACTAGAGATTTTTCACAATCATATTACATGCGAAGCGACGTGACAACTGATCCTATTCTCCTAAACTATTTTCGCTCCAATTTCTCTCCAATTTGCACCTTTTGTTTTATAACTTCATTTTCGGATTTTCTTTTTGTGGATGGGCTTTTATCCTCGGTGAGATCGTTTCTTTTCTTTTTTTCTATTATATTTTCCCTCGTTCTGTCCCGACTTTTCACGCCCTTCGTTACTAATACAGCGGTCCCCATATAGTGGTTCCGCGATTTTTTTCTAGCTGCCTCGGGTCTCTCGGCCCTTGATTTTTCTTTCATAATGACAAAGCGCCTATGCAGTGACCTTGACCTTGACCCCCTCCCTCCCCGTGACCCACCTGCTACCATCATTGACCATTCTGCAACCCCAATCCCAAAAATCCTTATAATCCATGCCACCAACAAGCAGGAAAGCTTTAAAAAAGTTTCTCCTTTCCTCATCCATAAAGCCCTCTTTGGCCTTGTCGGTACCCTCCCCAAAGTCTCTACCCTTAGATCCGGTGATCTCCTGGTGCACTGCACCAGGGACACACAAGCCACCACCCTCCTTTCCACCAAAACCCTATCCAATTCTGGTATCGACATCACAGTCACCCCCCATCGTTCCCTAAACTCCAGCAAAGGCGTCATACGCACCAGCGATCTTGCGTACATGACCGATGACGACCTCCAAGAAGAACTAGCTAACCAACATGTAACCGAAGCCCGTCGTCTCGTTCTAAAGAGAGACGGAGCCGAAACTCCCACCAACACCATATTTCTCACTTTCGCAACTCCAACTCTCCCCTCCCACATCATTGCCGGCTACCTGAGAATCCAGGTCGCCCCTTATATTCCTAACCCTTTACGTTGCTACAATTGTCAGAGGTATGGCCACGGGAAGAACTCCTGCCACAGCCAAGCGCTGTGGTAACTGGAGCCCCGGACCATGACAACACCTCCTGCACCAACCCCACTCTGCACACAAATTGTGACTAAACACCCAGCAAACCATCCCTCCTTCTCGAAAGACTGTCCCACCTGGCTTCAGGAAAAACAAATAACAAAACTTAAAACCCTTAACCCCAACATAACCTACCCTGAGGCCAGGAAACAATTCCTTGCTTCCCTTAACTCCAAGCCTTCCTACTCAAACGTAGTCTCCTCTAACTCTAATTCCGCCCCCCAAACACAACTAACACAACAAAACTAACTCCCATGCCCAAACCGACCTCACCTGGCTCTTCTTACCTAGTCCTAAGCCCATCACCATTTCCAACAACCCAATCACACCCAATACCCACACCACCTCCACCACCACTTCTCTCCTCAACCCCCTTCCTACTCTAAAGCCCCTACCCCCCTACACCAACTCCACTAATACCTTCATACATCAAGCTAAAACCAGCCAAGCAAACAACCAACAAACCAACAAATCAACCAGCAAACAACCAACCAAAAACAACCAATCAACAAACAACCTATCAACAAACAACCAATCAACAAACAACCCACCTCCCAAACCCACACTGAAGAGAGTATGGATTGTTCGACACGAACACATCGATCATACTTCTCGTCCAATTTTCAAAAACAATCGCTCCCAAAGAAACAAATCCAAAGAAAAAAACAAGCGAACTCAGACCCAGCAGATCTTCCTCCAGATAACCCCCGCCTCCTTTATGGCATACACCACAATCAATTACAATAACACCCACAACATCATACAATGGAACATTAGGAGCCTTAAGGCCAATTCTGAAGAAATCGACCTTCTGGCCTCCACCTTCAACCCGGTCGTCTTCTGCCTACAAGAAACTTTCTTGAAAACCACGGACCATTACTCCTTAACAACTTTGCTTGCTATCACAAACATCAAGTGGATGCTGACAGGGCCTGTGGTGGCGTCTCCATTCTCGTTAGACACGATATCCCACACAGCCCTGTTCAGTGTGCACACCGACCTTCAGGCCATCTGTATTTCTATCTCCCTCCACAAAACTTTCACTCTCTGCAATATCTATCTCCCTCCCAACACCAACATTCAACCAACCAGCCTTAACAACCTCATCTCTCAGCTTCCCACCCCTTCATCCTTCTTGGTGACTTCAACGCTCACAACCCTCTGTGGGGCTCTAATACCACCACCCCTAGAGGCAAGTTCATCGAAAACGCTCTCCGTCAGCACAGCCTGTCCTTACTGAACACTAACTCCCGACCTACCTTCATCCTGCCACAGGCTCTCTCCTGTATTGACCTGTCTATCTGTTCCCCTAACCTCCTCCCTGACTTTAGTTGGAGAGTCACTGCTGACCTCTGTGGTAGTGATCATTACCCTCTTCTTATACACTCCAATCTTCAAATCCCCACTGAGCACACCCCCAACTGGAACCTCGACAAGGCTGACTGGTCCCTTTTGAAACCCTCTGTGACTCACACCTCTCCCCATCTTCTCGAGGATGAGGATCCCATGTCTAACTTCAGTAATATCCTTATCAACATCGCCACCTGCTCTATTCCTAAAACCTCCAAACCCCCAAATCATCCCCAACCCCTGGTTCTCAGATGACTGCAAAACCGCCATCAAGAACAGGAAAAGAGCCCTCAGGAACTTTAAAACTAACCCGACCACCCATAACCTTAACCTCTTTCGCATCAGCCGTGCCAAGGCCAGACGCACTATCAAGGACAGTAAAACCAACACTTGGAACAACTTTATCTCTTCTCTCACCACCAACACCCCCACTAAGAAGATTTGGAGAATGGTTAACAGCTTCCACGGCAGAGTGGGCAAATCTTCCATCTCCCATCTCTCTTGGAATGGAGACCTTCTCACCGCAAAAAAAGACATCGTTGACCACCTCGCCGCCTCTTTCAGCAACATCTCGGCCTCGACCAACTACTCCAATGCTTTCAAAATCAAAAAAGCTTGCGATGAAGCCCGGAGAATCACTTTTCCCTCTGACAACTCCGAAAGCTACAACACCCCTCTCACCCTTTCTGAATTAAACCAAGCCATCAGCGACGCTGGCTGCACCTCCAAGGGCCCAGATAACATCCCCTATCAGTTTCTGAAACACCTCCCCATCAAAGCCACCACTACCCTACTCACCATCTTCAACCACATTTGGTCCTCACACTCCTTTCCCCCTATCTGGAGGACAGCTATTGTCATCCCCGTCCTTAAACCGGGAAGGATAGCACCGTCCCCACCAGCTACCGACCCATCGCCTTTACTTGCTGTCTCTGTAAAATTATGGAAAAGATCATTAATCAGAGACTAAACTGGTTCCTCGAGACCAACAGAATCCTCTCTCCTCACCAAAGCGGCTTCCAAAACGTCGCAATACCTAGACCAGTTAATTACGCTCGACACCGCTATCCGGGAATCCTTTGCAAAAAGGAACACCTCATTGCCATATTTTTTGACCTCGAGAAAGCTTTCGACACTACTTGGAAATACGGCATTACCCGGAAACTTCACACCATTGGCCTCAGAGGCCACCTCCCCATCTTTATTCAAAACTTTCTCTCACCCAGGCAGTTCCAAGTTCAGGCCACACCCTCTCCAAGCCGTACCCCCAAGAAGAGGGCGTCCCCAAGGCAGCATCCTCTCCCCCTCTCTTCAACCTGAGCATTAATGACATCGGGAATGACCTTGGCCCCAGCATCAAACGCGTACCCTCTCGTGGATGACTTCACCATCTTCTACTCCTCCCTAGCTTTCCTATTGTTGAAAATAGGCTTCAAACCAGCCTCAATCAGCTGCAAGTCTGGAGCAACAATAACGGTTTTAGATTCTCCAAAGACAAGACAGTCTGCATGCACTTTTGTCATTTCAACAACCTCCACCCCAACCCGAACTTTGTGCTCAATGGGAATCGCATCCCTAAAGTTGAAAACACAAAGTTCCTTGGTCTAACTCTAGACCCCAAGCTCACCTACAAGCCACACATCACCAACCTGAAACTAAAATGCAATAGCTCCCTCAACCTCCTCCGACTGCTCTCCAACACTACTTGGGAGCGAACCGCTATGCTCTCCTCAAAATTTTCAGGCTCACCATTAGTGCCAAGCTTGACTATGGCAATATTGTTTACTGTGTCGCTCACAACTCATACCTCAACCACATTAACACCATCCAAAATGAAGCCCTCAGGCTTTGTCTAGGAGCCTACAGGACCTCCCCAATCACTAGCCTTCATGTTGAAGCCAACGAACCCCCTTTCTACTTAGATGTAAAAAGCTTAGCCTCTCCTATGCTTTTAGAGTCCTCACCAACACCCAGAACCCTGTTTACAACCTCATTAGGTACCCCAATTTCTCCTCCCTCTTTGATAGGACTAAAACCCTATCGCCCCCTTCAGCTTACGCATTAAATCAGACCTCTTTCAACTTGGCATCAACCCCGCCACTCTCGGCACCTATTCCTGGCCCACTTTTCCGCCTTTGGGCCACCCCCTTCCTTCTGTCCACCTAGACCTCTCCACTTATAACAAATCTCAAACTCACCCTAATCTCTTCATCAATCTCCACAACCAAATCAAAGACCAACTCTCAAATTACACCTCCATCTATACTGATGGCTCCAAGGAAGGCAACAAGTCAGCTGCTGCTGCCATCATCAAGACATCACCCTCAGTAGCAGACTTCCTGACCACTCATCCATCTTTTCAGCCGAGGCTAAGGCCATTCTCCTCGCCCTCAACTTTATTGAGTACTCTCCTCTTAGTCACTTTGCCATTTTCTCTGACTCAAAGGCTGTTCTTACTTCATTACTCAATCTTAAATGGGATAACCTCACCTGCCACCTCCTCCTCCGGAAACTCTTTTCTCCCACCCTCTGCAGGAAAAGTGTTCTTTTCTTCTGGATACCCAGCCATGTTGGCATCCCTGGCAATGACAGGGCTGATACAGCCGCTAAGCTTGCCCTTAACCTCCTCCCTTCCCCATTTCCCAAAACCCTCTCTGACATCAAACCGCTTATCGCTTCTCTTGTTCGTGACCGCTGGCAAACCTTATGGAACTTCCAAATTGATAACAAACTCCATGTTATCCAGCCCACAATCCCGATCAAATCCACCATTAACAACCTTTCTCGTGACGACAACGCTCATATTACCCGTCTTAGAATTGGTCACACCCACCTCACTCCTCCCACCTCCTTATTGGTTCCCCCAACCCCTCTGTAACAATTGCCACTGCATCCTTACAATCCAACACGTTCTCCTTGCTTGCCCCCTGTACAACCTTCCCAGAGCTTCTCTCGCTCCCCACAACTCAATTGCTGAGTTCTTCCAAAAAAATCCTCCAGATAAAATAGTCTCCTTCCTCCAGCATGCATCCCTCTACAACCATATTTAATCCTCCTCTTCCACCCCCTCTCTACTCTGTTTTTAGTTTTACCCATGCACCTCCTCTCTCGATCACAGCTTTCTGGCTTTTGTTCTTGAATTTCTCTCATTCTTCCCCTGGTCTCTTTCCTTACTACCTCTAAAATGATCTGACCTCTCAGGCACAATTTGACCTTCGTTGTCGTGGTGCCGTTAAGACCTCATCAAACAAACAAGCATGGTGAACTTACTCCATCAAACTCTATATCGCAGTTTACCACTATACTAGAGATTTTTCCATAATCACCAATCTTCATAAGGTAGCCTATATTTACTGTAGTTATTTACAGTGCTAATAATTGTTTGAATGATATGTATTTTTACCTAATTGATAAAGAAGCTATTCAAAACACATGTTTTTTAGTACCTGAATAGGTTAGCTGCCTCGAGATTAATGAGGTTAAGTCTAAAGCTGTTGTATTTAGGAACGGTGGCTACCTGCCTTTTAATGTAGGTTTTCACATAAAGAAAGAACCACTTGAAATTGTTAACTCAATTAACTGACTTTGTGTATATTTCGTTAAAAGTCGTTAGCTGAACAAGCAACTAAAGCAGTCTTTGTCCTAAGACAATCCAATATCTTTAGTCTTCTCCCCCCACATCTAAAATTATATATCTTTGACATTCAGATTTTGCCCATATTATTGTACGCTTCTGAAATTAAGGGGTCATTTAATGTAAAGGAGATTGAGCTTGTTCAATTTAAATTTTGTAAATGTGTATTGGGATTACCCCGTAGTTCAGCAAACGCACCTGCAATAGGTGAATTAGGGTGTTTCTTTTTATCTTCTTTTGTTATGCACAAGAAAATGTAAGTATTGGTTAAGGATTCCGAAGCATGAGAATAACAGATTTACCTCTAGTTGTTATAAACACATGTTAAGCATGGCTAGTAATGATATACCATGCTGGGCTACAGATATTAAACATATCTTTTTTTCTACAGGTTTTGGGGATGTGTGGGTAAATCAAGGTGTTATTAATGATTCCCTCTTTCTAGCTAGTTTCCTGCAAGAATTATTGATATAAATAACCAGACTTGGAAAACAGAAATTACTTCTATGAATAGTCTTTGCTTATATAATGAAATCAGAACCCATAATGAATTTGAATTTTACATTACGCACATCCAGTCCAACAAATTATGCCTTTTGCTATCCAAGTTTCGATGTGGTTGTCTGAATTTTGAAATACATAAACAGATAAAGGCTGTCGTAACAAAATTCCATGGGAAAATCGCACTTGCACATTTTGTAACATGCACAAACTCAAAGTTTCATTTTTTGCTTGAATGTCCATGCTTTTCTGAAATTACATCATTGTATATTCCAAAGTATTTTTTTGTTAATCCATCACTTCAGCGATTTCATTTTATGCTACGCACAAAAAGCAAATCCCTTCTATTTAGTATCTGCCATTACTTAGAGAAAGCTTGGGTATTTTGAAGAGAAATTGATTCATATGAGTAGTTGCATAAACTAGTTTAGCCTATGTTTGTTGAAAATTTATGTATTAATGCTCATTTTGTAAGCATTGCCATGTTGTAAATAAGAAAGGGCCAGTGGCCTATCAAGTGGATAAACTGAATTGAATTGAATTGAATTAAATAGGTTGCATTTTGTTTCATTTTGCAAGTTGGTGGTTGTAGTTGGACTTCAAACATATGCATTAAATCTATTTGCATGTTGCAAGAACTGAAATTCAGTTGTTTAGACAAAGTAACACATACATTTTTACTCTATATGAAGCATTGTAGAAGATTAAATAAAGTTTGTGATCATTTTTCGTGAGCATGCGAAGCATAATGTAAACCTATGCAATGGCAATTTCGTCCAGCTGTCCATCTGACCTTCCACAGATTTTCCTGAGATTTCCTCAGAAAAATGTTGAAGTTTCTTCAGAATTCCTTAGGAAGTGTTCAAGTTTTGTGAGATATCCTCAGAGAAGGCTGGAATTTCCTTAAAAAATTTCAAGTTTTTTTTGAGACCCATGTACAGGTTAAAGACTAGTTTCCATAAAATGTCTCTAAATCATTTGATATCTCCTTAAAAGATAACTGTGAGATGATATACTCCAATATTCTTTAAAGATCCTCAATTGTCTCATAACACTTGAGGTTTGAAATCCTAAAATTCTTCAAAATATTTTTGCATCAACTGCTGTATCAAGCATGATTATTAAACTCTGCCTTGGTATTATTCAGTTTATTAACTGTCACGATTTTTATACTTAGTATGCTAAGTCAGGGAGTGTGACAGGATGCTACTGCATATGGTCATAGGGAGAGATGCCATGTGGGAGTCAAGGATGGGGGTTATGCAGGACATATATACTATGTGGTATGCACTAAGGCTATATCAGGCATGATTTATTGACTGCCTTTATTTTTTATTCAACAGTTCATTTGCATATTAATTTTATGAAATGACAGACTTTCATACTGTGTATGTTCAGTCAGGGACTGTAATTCCTAGGAAGAGACTGCTTATTGAGTCTATGGATATAGGGTGCGAGGGATGCCATGTGGGACATCGGATGGGATGCTATGAGGGATATGCAGTGGGATGCTACATGTGACATAGGGTGGGATGCCATTTGGGAAATCAGATGGGATGTCATGCGGGATAAGGGTGGGAGCCATGTGGGATATAGGGTGGGATGTCACGTGTGACATGGTGGGAAACCACATGTGACTGCCACATGTGACACAGGGTGGGAAACCACATGTGACAGGGTGGGAGGCTATGTGGGATATCGGATGGTATATGTGGGACATAGGGTGAGAGCCATAGGGTGGGATGCCATGTGTGACATAGGGTGGGATGCCATGTGTGAAGTAGGATAGGAGGCCATGAGGGACATAAAGTGGGATGTCATTGGGACATGGGGAGGGATACCATGTGGGACTTATGGTGGGACAGTTGCCATGTGGGACTTATGGTGGGACATATGCCATATGGGACATCAGGTGAGAAGCCTGATCCGAGACATTTGGTGAGATGCCATGGGGGACATAGGGAGAGATACCATGTGAGACATAGGGAGGGATGTCATGTGGGACAAAAGATGGAATGCCATGTGGGGATATGGTGGAATGCCATGTGGGACATATGGTGAAATGCCATGTGCGACATATGGTGGAATGCCATGTGGGACAGTGGAATACCATGTGGGACATAAAATGCCATGTGGGGCAAGGGCCGGATGCCATGTGGGACATGGGATGCCATTTGGGACATGGGATACCTTGTGGGACATTTGGGCGGGTCATATGATATGGGTGTCAATTTGCATGGGCATGCGAACCACGGTATTTACCGTTCTAGTTACCAATGTGACAGAATGTTCTAAAATCTGTTTTCCTTATGATTGAAGAAGATTCTTCTCTTCATAGATAGGTTATATTGAAAATGGAAACATTTGTAAATTATATGTGGAATTGCATACATTTATGTTGTGGTTATGAAGTGTGCATGATTACATCTAACCACAAAGTAAAGGCTGCTACTGTATACATTTACGAAAAATAAAGTTATGCTTAAAAGACTTGCCTTAAATTGAGCTAATTTTTAGGTAAATTTCACAAATTTTTGGTCATGCACGATGCAGACCTTGCCATAAGTTTAAGATGTAAAATAAATTTTCAAATGTATAATATTTATTTATGAAAGTTTGTCTAATCATCTTCTTTAAATAGTATGTACAGTACAGGAATCACAGTACTTAATAATTATCTTAATTTGAATTGATTGGGGAAGTCTAGCACCTAGTCAAATATTCATCAACCAAGTTCCTGAACTGTTGACCATTAATTTGTTAAGTAGATTAAAGTTTCATTAAAACTTTATTTTCACATCTGAAAAGAAGTAAAAGACAATTGAGTACATTCATACACTAGATAATGCATATCCTCTTCTTATTTACAATACTTTGTTTCAAATAGCATAGCTACATATTTACTGTACCACTAAATAGGATGTTGGAGAATGTGAAAACATGGCATCCGGCCCTTGACCCACATGGCATTCCATGTCCCACATGGCATTCCATGTCCCACATGGTATTCTACCATATGTCCCACTTGGCATTCTACCATTTGTCCCACATGGCATTCCACCATATGTCCCACATGGCATTCTACCATATGTCCCACATGGCATTCCACCATATGTCCCACATGGCATTGCACCATATGTTGGAGAAATCTGAAGCTTTCCACTTCAATCTTTGTAAGTGATTGAGTATGTGCCATTAAGAATATTTCCCAATTTGTAATTTCTTTCTGCAAGTAGTAGTGAGGTTTTAGTAGAATCATGCATTTAATGTTTTCAATTTTATTTTCAGATAAATACCAAGAAGCAAACAAAAGAAATGATTATTGTAGAAAACCGAAGTTTAGCAGATTTTAATTTATCAAGAGAAACACGACTTTTAGAAGGACGACAAAGATTAATCAAGCTATATGAAGATAACAGAAGAGCAAGGGAAGTATATGACACGAATAAAAGATCATTTGGTAAGTGGAAGGGAAGGAATTGTATATCTGATTAGTATGTATTCTTTTCCTACAGTATGTGAAACCGGTTTTAGAAGTGTTTCAGGTAGTTTAGTATATTAGTGAATTTAGCCAGGATTTTTTTCAAATGGAGGGGAACAAACACGTCAAGTGGTGGCACTTGGAATGATTCTCCATATACCCTTTTTATATATTTCTTTTGTTTGATTTAATGCTTTTAAGGTGACATGGACCTTTGCAAAATTGTGGGGTGAGTCTGGGTCACAATAGGTGTGGGTAGAGGTGACGGAATTAAGGTGCTTTAATGCTAGTCTCTAAAAAGTCAGGTGTCTATTGAGTAGGAACATTACATTGTGGACAGATCTATGCACAAGTGGAGATAGAGTGGAAATAGCTTACATTGAATGTTTTGTATGAGAAGAATTTGTTTTAATCCATGGGATGTGCATCAATATCTATGAATGCTTATCCAACAAAGATAAGTTCATCAAATTTGGGAGTAAAATTGAGACAGGGAAAGAAACGGGAGGAAGGGACAAGGTGCTTATTGAGTAAGCAAAATATCTAAGAAGATTAAAGGAATTTGTTCTGAATATTTTTCCCATGGGAGAAGAAAAAGCTTTTATACAAATTTTGTGTTAAATCAAAATAAGATTTGGAGTGGCAAGTGTGAACCTGGGGAGTTGCAAGTGTGGTCTTGTGCAGGAATGGGCTCTTCAGAGCATTCAGTCTTGAATTGTATTGTTATTGCAATGGGTAGAATGCATCATCGATGAATTCTTTAATTCAGAGTAAAATATAATCATTATCAATCAATTACAGATGCACTTTTTGTAATTTAGATCTGCAAATGTGATACATAATTCTAAGCTCAATTTTCATGCTAGGGATTTATAAGGTATTGGTTTGATGTATTTATTGTAGTTATTGGCAATTGAACATGTTTTTTCTTGTCTGAATTTAATGTAACTGATCTTCCCATTTCGTCACTGTGGCTCAATCTAACTGATCTTCCCATTTCGTCACTGGTTCAATCTAACTGATCTTCCCATTTCGTCACTGTGGTTCAATTTAACTGATCTTCCCATTTCGTCACTGTGGTTCAATCTAACTTATCTTCCCATTTTGTCACTGTAGTTCAATCTAACTGATCTTCCCATTTCGTCACTGTGGTTCAATCTAACTGATCTTCCCATTTCGTCACTGTGGTTCAATCTAACTGATCTTCCCATTTCGTCACTGTGGTTCAATCTAACTGATCTTCCCATTTCGTTACTGGTTCAATCTAACTTATCTTCCCATTTCATCACTGGTTCAATCTAACTGATCTTCCTATTTCGTCACTGGTTCAATCTAACTGATCTTCCCATTTCGTCACTGTGGTTCAATCTAACTGATCTTCCCATTTCGTCACTGTGGTTCAATCTAACTGATCTTCCCATTTCGTCACTGGTTCAATCTAACTGATCTTCCCATTTCGTCACTGTGGTTCTATCTAATTGATCTTCCCATTTCGTCACTGGTTCAATCTAACTGATCTTCCCATTTCGTCACTGTGGTTCAATCTAACTGATCTTCCCATTTCGTCACTGTGGTTCAATCTAACTGATCTTCCCATTTCGTCACTGTGGTTCAATCTAACTGATCTTCCCATTTCGTCACTGGTTCAATCTAACTGATCTTCCCATTTCGTCACTGTGGTTCAATCTAACTGATCTTCCCATTTCGTCACTGTGGTTCAATCTAACTGATCTTCCCATTTCGTCACTGTGGTTCAATCTAACTGATCTTCCCATTTCGTCACTGGTTCAATCTAATTGATCTTCCCATTTCGTCACTGGTTCAATCTAACTGATCTTCCCATTTCGTCACTGTGGTTCAATCTAACTGATCTTCCCATTTCGTCACTGTGGGTTATCATTGCCGTCCTCTAGATGAGAAGGGATGTCTGTTACATTGTATTTTTTAGACTGCCCTTGATGCAGAGTACAGTAGCTATTTCTATGGATCTGTTAATAGAGTAAAGTCTGTATTGATATGTGTACTAAATGTATGCATTGTTTCCCAGATATTTCAGTTAGTTTTAACTGAGTGATTTAGATGATTCTAGGATTTGCAGTATTCAATCACAATATAGTAGTTTAACTAAAAGTCATTGTGAAGGTTTGATGCAATGCAATAAAAGCTGAATACTAATAAGTAGATTTGTGTTCTCTTGTGCAGATGAGCATCAAAGCCAGTGGTCCATACCTGCAGCAAAAGTCATGCTTGAAACTGGTGCTACAAAGACAGAAGAAGAATCTGAGGTAAGCTGCAATCTTCTTTAAAGGATTAGTTCAGTGGTCAAGCAAGTTGTCTACTAATTGTGGTGTAGCGGTTATCATACATGTCTACAGACCACGAGGCCCTAGGTTCAAGGCTGGGTTAGGTAGACACGCCAGTGCACCACAAGTGGTTATCAAAGGCCGTGGACATTGTCTTGGTTGTCGATGTTATGTCTGTCTGTACGTCGTACCTGTGTTCTCATCTGGGTCGTATTAAGCGTTTCGTGATAGCATTGTTACTATCATAACTGATTACGCAGGTGACGACCCCGTCATTGTAATTGTGTGTTCACTCGTCGTCGTCGTCAAGCAAGTCCATCTTATATGAACAAGAATTTCAAATGAAACGAAATGGTGAAAAAAGCGTTCATAAATCTGATTCCGTTAAGGAGATATTCAAGTTTAAATCTCTGTCTTATCTGTGTAGAAATGAATGGTGTAATAAGTCTTCTATGGAAAGTTGGCATCTTCATCCTCACATTCTTAATAATTGTTAATGTATTTTTTAAGAAAGTTTACTTCATTTTTTTACTATTTAAATTAATTTTCCTCAAACTTCCTTTAGGTGGTATATTATAAATACCCTACCTAGATTTAGTTTTACTACTTTTTTGACATATCCCATGGTTTTTAAGCAACAAAATCGCAGAACAAAATATGATAGAATGCATAAAGACTTTGAGAGATCTGAGGATATGACATTACAACTAATCTGATTCAGTCTTTTCTACACAATTGATAACAAACTTTAAAGTAAGATATCTCTCCTTAACGGAATAAGATTTTTGAATGCTTTCTTCACCATTTTTGTTTCTTTTAAAGTCCTCTTTCATATGGATATATGGATTTGCTGGACCCCTGACCTAATTCTTTAAGCTGATGAAATGAATCTTCATATGAATATACCCTTTCTTTACCTATTTTAGATTCCTTTCTTATTTTCAGATTTTGTTTTTGATACAAACCCTTGCAGTCATGTTGTTGAGTGTGAATATGTACATTTGGATGGATTGATGTGTGTGTGTGTGACAAAATCTGATAAAGATGGTATCTGAACAACATTGAAATTGATTGATATCATATACGGTACATAGATGCCTTATAGTTTTTAGATAAGCCTAATAGTTTTTGGTGGAAGAATTTTAATTAGAAAGCATGATCTCCCTCAACAGTCAACCATATGTCGTAATCAGTGGCACAACTAGAGTTCTGGGGGCCCATGGGGAATATAGAGGCTGGGTCCCATAACAAACATATCGCAGTGTCATTGCTCGGGCCCCAAAATCTTGAATTTTGCTCAGGGCCCATGGGGTTTACCACCCTTCTAATACCATTGTTGCACCACTGGTCTTAATTTCATTCTAAATTGGTATGCTTGTCTTAATGCAGGTAAAGAGTACATTATCCCATGAATAGAGGACATCCATTGGCCTATAAACATAATGATCTCACAGACAGTTAGATGTACATGTGGTGTCTTAGATGTGCTGTAGTATTTCACTTGTGATGTCATATAAGAATGTGGCGATTACATGTGTAAAGTGCAATTGAAGTATAATCCTCCAAGCATTTAAACGTTTGTGCTTCACCTTTGCTATTGAAAATGATTAACGTTCAAACCACACACAAGTTTCAATCAAAGACTATTACAATTCAAACTTTAGACACGATCAACTTTTTGATGTTGGGAGTTGAAATTTGCACTAATTACTTATGGATGGGGGTATCTTGTACTTTGATTCACTGGATTTAGTGCTATGTATGATGCACCGTGAATGTGCAGTAGGCCCAAAAACAATGCTACATTAGTACTAGGCAAAAATCTTGCGTTACAGGCTAAGACCCGTTTTACTGACCCAGAAATATATGTACATGGAAAAAAAAGCTTCCAATTGATATATTCACTACAAATATTTTTTTTTTTTTTAAATGGTTGTAACTTTGGTTACGTTATTTTATATTTTTGCGGCCAACTACAATTTATGGCTGTAAGTTTCCGAATTTCAGGCATAAATAGATAGTGCTGTACGAGGTGTTACGCAAGTTATGTTAGTACATGTATTTCTACTGACTAACAATCAAAGGAAATTAACGAGTAACAACATAAGTTACTCTAGGCCTTATACGATAATTTAATCAAAGTTTGAAGCTTAAATTGAAACTTACCCTCGTGTAGCATTGAAATAGCCAAGAAATCGATCCTTATCGCAAAATATGTGTGAAGAATTCCAGCAGTAATCATGATTTAGTACATTGAAAGTGAAATCCACATTATTCCACCTTAGTTTTGAACACCCTCTTGCCACATTTGACTCATGACTGTCGCGGTGCCATTAAATATCAACAAACCAAACCACAGTATTCCAGTTTCTTATGAACAACTGTCATGTCTGCCGCTCGTAGTAATACACCATGCACACATAACACATTAACAGTACGTTGGTACATAGACTCGGTGCTGCAATGCAGTGCATATGCAGCATAAACAACAAGCATTGCATAATGACCAAATTATGTCAATAAGGTTAAGAGCACGACCATTGTATTACAGGTCGTCTTTGTTTATATGATTGTATTTGAACTTGAGAACTTGCGGACTTGGTTGCGATGTGAGTTTATAATTATTTCAATGTGTGAAAATGTTCCAAATATACTCAATTAAAACAACATTGGAAAATGTCACTTGGTGCTACTGTGCTAACTACAAACACTTTAAAGAAATATTCCCATTGTTTTTTGTAAAATTTAATTTGGAAGAGCATACTTTTAGAGCCAATTTGGTACAAAAATCAGGTTGATATTATATTCTGTTCAGGAAATGTGGATTTTTAAAGATTTCTTAATTACATTTTAAAGTTTTTGTACAGTATGATAAATTTGTGTTGGGTGATGTCATAGAGGCAATTCATTGATATATTTGATATATCAATGAATTGAATGCACCTTTGAAGAGTGGGCCTGTGACGGCATTGCTAGTGGCGTATGGTAGGTTTTGTTATCATTTTATTCAAGGTAAATTAGTGGAAGATTAAGATTACATTTCTGCTCAGTGTGGTAAAATTTGCATCACCACAATCATATTGTGGCATTGATATGTTTTAAAGAATCCGCTTTGCATTTTTTTTTTCTTAACTGTACAGGAAATTGCAAATGATTACATTGATGGACAGTTTGCTGTTGAAGAGTTCCTTGAAAAATTTCAAAATATCCGAACTCAAGCGCACATCCAGAGGATACAAGCAGACAAAATGGCGGAACTCGTAAAGAGGCTAGGAGACTATCAGAACATTGAGATAACACCCAACAGAACAATTCCCTATCCAATTTTCAGGCCAGTACCTCCAACTCCAACAGGACAAATGAACAGTGGCCCAGTCCCTCAGATGGGCAATCCGACCCACATCTCACCCATGCCCATTCGTAAACCTGTGCCAGCTCCTAGAAATTTGCCGATGTACCAACCAGGGTATCCTCAAGGACCAGTTGGCGCATCATACCAATATTAAAAGTCAGGAATATTCTTGAATTTTGAAGCTAATAGATCATGGAAATGTTTCTTAAGCTTCTTCAGGATTTGTGAGTCCATCTCTTTTGTTCATGAAGAATAATTTGACACAAACTGTGATCAAGGTTTATACAATGCTAGCATTTGTTGTTTCCTTGTGTGTTTGACTCTGTTAAATATCTGAAGAGCAAAGATGATAAATGTTCAGCCTTCTTGGTTTAAGGAATATTACAAATGTTATGATGATTGGAGTAATCATTTGAACACTCATAATTTTGTTCTGGGGGACTAGTATGACTTTAAGAACAAACATGTATGATTATGCTGTGCATGATTGCTTATTTCAAGAAAAGACAGTGGAAGGTTGTCCATATATTTCTCTATATTGATATTTTAAAAATCAAATTGTAAAGGCTTTTGCACACCAATGGTGGCGGGTGGGTGAGCAATGTCTTAAAGGTACATAGACAGGGAGGCAACATCAGCTAAATTGGTCGGAAATCCACTAAGAAACATAAAGAAAGCAAAATATTCCATACAAATCCGCTTTTTAAAGATTTATGGGCAAATTTGTGTGCAAATATGGGCAAATTTTTGTGTTACTCTTGTGGTGTATGAATGGGACATAGTCTTTATTTTATATATAAATCCATTGTTTCTGAACCCTCTGCCATTTCTCTTTGAAAACAGGAAGATATTTCTGCTGAAGAGGATCATCCGTAAGCTGGAAAAGATATTTTGTACATTTTCAATGTCTGAAATTATAATACGGAAGATAATAAAAGAAAAACAAAAGCATTTTGAAGTAATTTCCTGTTCATACATTACATTTTTTCAATATAATATCAAAAGTTCAAACTTTGTTAACTCATAACCTGAAAACTACACATTTCTACATATTTTCAAAATTCAAACACTATTTAACAAAGAATATAATGCTCTTTGTAGTACTTGGTTGAACAGTTTTGTACCTGTCTGAAGACCTTCAAACAAATTTGAATCAAACATAGAAAATAAATCATTTGGACCTCTTGCTTTCTTAGATGAAACACCATCATTCAGAGGATGAATGATATATTATTCAGAAGGGGAATTTTATGCCCCCTACAGTAATATTCGGGCCACAACAAAGTATTGTGCCGCACTAAAGGGAATTTCTCTGTGGCTTGAATAAAATTCAAACTTTTACGTTATCATCCAGAAGCCTGAATAGTAGACTTTATTGTGTGACAGCAAAAATTCCAAACGCTTCCGAATATTTACTTTAAATGACGCAATTACAAGCTGCGTTTGGTGTACAATGGCCTTAAGTCTGTTCATGTGCAATAAGCAATTTATAGAAGCATGGTTTTAAACATGTTTAGTTTTTATGGGCTGTCAGTGTTATCAACCTTATGGAATGTATCACAAATCCAACAGTATAAGTGCAATGTAAAAGAAATGATATTTGGAAAGAGTTACTTCTGAAAGTGAGATGATATTCATTTTAGATTTGCCACAGTGATCAAAGTACTGTAGATCAGAGTTGAAAAGAATAGTACGCATTGGGTGTGAAAAGAGAATATTTAGGAAATTCTGATATTCTCACTTTAGGACAACATAACTTCCTTACAAGCATAATAACAACAAAAGCGCTGTCACTTTTTCAGCATTATACCATAGATGTATATGATCATATTATTAGTTGTCTTTTTTGCAAAGTGGCTCTTCAATGGTAATGCATCGGAAGGCAAAGTAGATCATTCTTCTGCTATGAAATGTCTAGAAAAAAAATGCAGCTTTGAGAAAAATTGCTACATAATAGACTGTTAATTCATAGAAATTCATGAAAAAGAAAATCACTTTTCATGCTTTTAACCCTTCTAGGCCCACGCAGTCGTGACACGACCGTGTGTACATGTACTTTTTCAAAAAATTATGTTGCTATGTCAAATAGGCCCACAGCAGTGATCCTGATATCTTGCCATACTTCCAGACCTCGCTTTTTCCTGAAAACCTGTGAGAAACTGTCAGAGACATCAATGCATCCAATTCTGGTTGAATTTTGACAGGCCCTATCACCAATATCTTTGGCAAAATTTCATGATTTTTGGTTCGCATACGAAGCATAATGCGATGTAATGGCGATTTCGTCTGTCCACAGTTTTTCCTGATATTTTCTCAGAAATGTTAAAGTTTTTTGAGAATCCCTCAGAAAATGTTAAAGTTTCTTCAGTTTCTCATAAAAAGTTTAAAGTTTCTTCAGATATCCTTATGAAAGATTAGAATTTCCTTACAAAATTTCAAAGTTTTTCAGAGACACTAAAGACAGATTGAAGACATAGTTTTCTTAAAAAGTCTACAAAACATTTGATATTTCCTAGAAGATAACTGTAAAATGATATAATTTTCCAATATTCTTCAGAGATCCTCAAGCTTCTCTCTCGTAGCACTGGAGATTTAAAATCCTTAAAATTCAGTTGTATTATGGCATGATTATTAAACTCCGCCTTTATTATTGTGGTCATTTGCCTAAAGTTGCTACAGTATATGAACTGACCAGACTTTTTATGTAGTATGCTCAGTCAGGGAGTGTGACAGGATGTGACTGCATATGGACATACGGAGGGATGCCATGTGGGACATGGATGGGGGCCATGCAGGACATATGATATAATATATACAATGTGGTATACACAAAGAGCTATATCAGACATAATTATTTGACTCCGCCTTTTTTTCTTTTTTAACAGTTTATTTGCATATAAGTTATATGAACTGACACTTTCATACATAATATGCTCATTCAGGGACTGTGATAGCTAGGATGAGACTTACATGTATGGAGCCTATGGGATGCCATGTGGGACATGGGGTGGGATGCCATGTGGGACATGGGGTGGGATACCATGTGGGACATGGTGGAATGCCATGTAGGATATATGGTGGAATGCCATGTGGGACATAGGGTGGAATGCTATGTTATGTGGGACATGGGATGTCATGTGGGACATGGGGTCCCACCCAATTTCAACAAGTCATTTTCATATAAGTTATTATATAAACTGACACTTTCATACATAGTATGCTCAATCAGCGACTGATAGCTAGGATGAGACTTCTATGGAGCCTATGGGATGTCATGTGGGACATGGGGTGGGATGCCATGTGGAACAGGGTGGAATGACATGTGGTACATGGTGGGATGTCATGAGTAAAACAGAGTGTGACTAAGGTTGGGATGCCATGTGTGACATCGGGTAGGATGCCATGGGTGACATAGGGTAGGAGCCTATGTGGGACATAGAGTTGGAGGCCATGGGATGTGATGCCATGTGGAACATAAAGCAGAATGTCATTGGGACATTGGGGGATGCCATGTGGAACATAAGGTGGGATGCCATGTTGGACATCAGTTGGGAAGCCACTGATGCGGGACACAGGGAGGGATGCCATGTGGGACATCGGTAGGGATGTCATGTGGTACATATGGTTGGATTAATGTGGAACAAACATGAAGGATGGGATCCATGTGGGACATAGGGTGGGATGGCATGTGGGTCATAGGGTGGGATGCCGTGTGGGACATGGAGGAATGTCATGTAGGACATATGGTGGAATGCCATGTGAGACATACTGTATGGTGGAATGTCATGTGGGAGATATGGTGGAATGTCATGTGAGACATACTGTATGGTGGAATGCCATGTGCGAGATATGGTGGAATGCCATGTGGGACAAGGCATGGGATGGGATGTCATGTGGGACATGGGGTGTGATGTTATGTGGGACATGGGAGGGGATCTATGTAGGCCATGGGGTTAGATGCCATGTGGGTCATAGGATGGGATGCCACGTGGGACTAGGGATGTCATGTGGGACTAGGGATGTCATGTGGGACATGGGGTGGGATGCCATGTGGGAGATATGGTGGAATGCCATGTGGGACAAGGGATGGGATGTCATATGGGACATGGGATGGGGTGCTATGTGGGACATGGGGTGGGATGCTATGTGGGACATGGGATGCCATGGGACTTGGTGTCAGATGCCATTTTTTATAATTGGGCGTGTCATATGATATGGTGTCAATTTGCATGGGCATGCGAACCGTGACGGTATTTACCGTTCTAGTTAGACTTTTTTAACAATTTTTTTATGAAAATCATAGTTCCTGATCGCAATACAACTACCCAATGCAAAATATATCGTTGAAATCGGAATTCCCTAAATTTTCAATTGATATTAAAAAGAGAAAACCCCTCTTTATCCACACCGAAATATAAGTTTTAAAACAAACATAGTAATTACTAATAGGCAGCATGGTGTAGCGGTATGCATACGGGACTTTACGTGAGCAAACCTGGTTTCGAAAACCGAACCAGATGCCCTGCTTAGTTTTTCCAAAGTAATTATAGGGGTAAATATTTTTTGTTTATTTTCATTGTTTTTGCATGTTTTGCTTTGAGGAAGAAAAAAAAAAAAAATAGACTGGTATCAATGGAAAAGAAATTTCACAATATGTAAAAAAATCCTCCATTTTCATTATTCACAAGAAATAATACAAGCTTAAAAAAATTGTCCTAATTTTGCCTAAAATTTGCAAATTTATGTCAATATTTTCTTCATTTTGAATTTTTTTTATTGAAAAGTGTATTGTTTTAGCATTCATATAAATCACTTCTACGTGAGAGAAAACGAAAGGAAAGTTGTGAAAAAAGTTTTGAAAAATTTCAGTCACGTTTTGAAGCCTCTGGGTCTCCAAGAGTTAAGGAAGTTAATCTCTGATATTTTTAATACAAGTGTGCTTTAAAAATAAAACAAGCATTCTCATTTAAGTAGATTTGTGTTGTTAACCCCCTCTCCGCCCCTTTCCTGTCCCCTTCCCAAATAGTTATTACTGTATTTCACATAATAAGCGCCCATCTGCTAATAAGCAGTCAGTCAACATTTTTCGTCTCATAACATCAATAAATAATGAATGCCGTTTATATGTATTTATGTTCCATATGTGTTTTTGTAAGCTACATGTAGTCTGATTCCGTGTTAAAACGGGGGAGAAGAAATTTGTAGCAATTACTTAGTAATTTTCTTTGGCTAGTATAGAACCAGTTCCATAAATAATTTTTATGTACAATGCAGTTTGAATAGCATATTGTACATGACTCCGTGAGCATGGGCACTTAAGAAGGAACTTCGGGGAATAAAGGTGGTGCCATTCTATTTTTGTAAGCACTTTATTTTTATTCTTAAAATGAAGCAAACGCTTGTCAATTTTGTTGGTTTTAATTAAACACCACAATCTTTTCTTCAACCTGGAAAGGAAGAATTGGCCACATACTGTATGGATCATTTCATAGTTTGTCAATCAATTTGATGTTTTTTGTGAGCTTAAAAATATCCATAATATAATTGGTGGATATATAAATGAATAATTTGAGAGAATATTGTAAAGTTTTAAATGTTTCAGAAGGTACACCTATGTCGTGCTCAGAATTTGAAACTTCTCGTTTTGTATGAAATCGAGGATTTTTTTGTGAGACTTAGCAGGAATGCAAAATTGGTAACATTTTTTTGGAAATTATATACAAATGATTTTACTAGTATTAATTTTTCAGTGCAAAAATATAAGTGCCTCCTGACATTTTTGGAAGTCTTTTTTTTTTTTTTTTTTTGGAGCTGATCTAAATTGAATCTGGGTAAGTTTTTATTTACAGGTAAGAAAGTCGCTGAAGTGAGAAAACACTTGGACAATTTGAAGAAGAAAAAAAAATTAACTGTTTTACTACCAGAATGAAAGAGACTGAGTTCATTGAATTGTGATATTCCTTATTGTACTCGCCTTAGTTTTCTCAATGATCTGTAATCTTGCCTAGAAAATATATCAATTTGTATACATGACGTACATATGTGAACTGGCTCAACTAATTCTTTATATATTTTCTATTGCAAATGATAGACAACTTTAGATATCTTAGTGGTGTACTCTGATATGACAAAATGTGGTAATTTTGGGATTTATCTGTAAATGTAAAACAAATCAGTGTCTTCTGTATGAAAAGTAGGTTAGTGCAGGGTCATAGGAACGATTTTAAAAGTGTGTGTGTGTGGGGGGCTAATTCGTGATCATTTATTAAATTGTAAGTTAAGAGTTAAATTAAAAAATTACATTTCTTGGAATAAAATTATCAGAGTAGTTGTAATATATATGCTGTGACTTTTGGATACTAGCATGTGATGCTTTACAGATTATTTTAAGATCGGGTGTATGTACAGTTATTTACCATATGAAAAATATAATGTATACTTCATGTAACAAAAACTCAAGTTTTTAATGAACTTATTTTTGGTGTAACTGTTATTGATTTTCCAGTATTTCTTTATAACTGACTGATAGGTGATATATATTTTAGTAAAGGAATAAAAAAGATTTCGAGCTGAAAATAAAAACTCCCTGCAATGATGTTTATTTTAGGTAAAGCAGAATATAGTGCAAAAGAAGTAGAAAAAGTGAAAATAATTGCCTGTCATAACCATACAGTAGCAATGGACATATAAGTAAGGTTATATCTTACCTTCCATGCTATAAATATGCAATATGGTCCAATGACCTGATTCTAACAGAACTTAAAACAGTTACCAACCCAGCCCTAACTTCCATTATACCTCTAATATTCCTCACTTCCTTTTAGCGCGTCGCTGTCACAACATCACCGGAACTGGTTGCAAAATTTCTTCAAACATCACCTTTTTCTAACATTTATCTTCCTTGCAGCTCCTACTGTGAAGGTTTTTATGCTGTTTGGCACAGAGTCCTGTCACCTAAGGCGTTGTTTGGGCACCTATTTTGTTTAAATTTTGATAATGAAATTTTGCCATTGTTCAGGCAATTTGTTTCGTTTAGTTTTACTGACTGTTCCCCTCATTCAGGCTACTTTAAACCCACGTTCTTTCGACGTTTTACCTCGGTTATTACTGACAGGTTGTTCCCTGTTGCTTCGTTATAACTAGGAGTAATTTACTATTGTTTAGTAATTCCTATTTAAGAGGTTTTTAGTCCTTAGAGGATAAGGAATCTAATCCTTCGAGTAGGATAAAACTGGTGCGAGTAGTAGGACCAGCCTTTTGTATGGGCTTCAACTTGACCTCCCTTCCGACCTTGGTTCCAATGTGATTGCATATTTATAGCATAGGAGGTAAGATATAGCTTGGAAGTAAATTTACCTCACCTACCGTAGCAGGGATATTTACGAGAGAGATACTTACCTTCCATGCGCCCGGCCCGCCTCGCCTCTCATTCAGGCCTCGAATGTTAAGTGAGGGATGTTAGAGGTATAATGGAGGTTAGGGCTGGGTTGGTAACTGCGTTTTAAGTTTGGTTAGAAATGCGTTAGAATCGGGTCATTGGACCCGATTGCATATTTAAGCATGGAAGGTAAGTATAACTTGAAGTAAATATCCCCGCTACGGCAAGCAGGGTAAATTTGTTTAAGTTATTTTTAATGCAAATACACCATACATTTAAGTCTAAATCTCGCAATTCATTTTGTCTTAAGCCCCAACAAAATCTAAAATCTGTCTGGGTCTATTGCACTGACTTTCACACTCAACACAAGGACAAAAGTATTCCCCTGTGGTCAATGTGTCGCTTGAAGTAATAATTTATAAATAGGATGGTATTTAACAGTGAAGGTTTTGTTTGTTTATTGATGAGTGATTTTAAGTGATGTTTTTGTTTAACCTTGTAGTCTTTGAGGATTTTTGACTAAAAATCTATTGCAACAGATTTCATCATGATGGCTTAATACTCAATGATTGACCATAGATGAATGTATCCTATTAATAATAGTACTGTATATATCCTCCGTTCAACAAATGAAAGAATATCTAACACAAAATGTCTTTAACGTCATTCTTATGTTAAGTATTTGATGTCCAATGTCAGGAGTATGCAAATTTTCATACACAAGTGGAGAAGGTTATGTTTACATCTAAATAGATTTTTTTATGGCAACAATGTTCGAAGAAAAAAAAAAAAATGTAAAGTAGCCGATAAAGATGTGGTTTTTGACAGGGGAACATGTGTTCTCCTCAAAGAGAGACATCCTTCCCAACCCTCAATACAAATTACCATCAATATCCATGCTGTACCCAGTATTGGAGGTGTAGTTGCTCAGTGATTAAGGAACTCTGCTCATATGTGAAAGGCTGTGAGTGGTGCATTGTGTCCTAGAGCAAGACACTTTACTTGCTAAATCCGCTGAACTGTAAAATGAGTACGAGCACTGCTTGTGAAGTTAACCTGCAATGGATTGGCCCCCTATCCAGGGGAAATTGTATGCTCTTATCCTACTTTTATTGTCCTTCATGGCTCGAGTATGATTCAACTAACCCTGTAGTTGCCAAATAAAATTGACAGGAATTTTACACCACAAATCAAAATTACATTTTGTAATAAACTGCAAGTATTATGGACCTGAGATAGCCATGGACAATTGATTTGGGGTGATAAAACAAAAACAACAAAAAATTCTGACAAATTCTAATAGATCTTGGAAATGATGACGGAGAAATTAAGTGAATAGTCCAAATAATTTATTTTCATATATCTGTATATTTTCACACCATTATTATATCAGTTAAGTCGTAATTCTATTATATCTAAAAATTTCGAAGACAATTTACATAATAGTTAAATAACAATTAATTCATTGAATCAATTGTGTTCTCTCCCACATAGTGGAAACAACAAAGCTTTCAAATTAAATTTAACAGACAAAGGCTTCAGGATTTAACCAGCAAGGCTCACTGCCAAAATTTAATCTGCTACACTTCCACATTGACCAGTGTGCAATAACCACCATATGGAGGTGCTTGCACAGTACTCAATCAAAACCAGAACAAGCATAGCATTAAGGAACATAAAAGAAAAAAACTACAGCTCAGCCTGCTGAAAAACATTTCCAAGGATCAAGTACAGTACATAGGGCAAACACTTTTGCCACATTTGCTTGCAAAAGGAAGAAACAGAAGAAATTTTGATAATGTTTCTCCCTGTTTGATCGAGAAATTTAACAAATTTGAAACCACTTTATACGTACTTCAAGGTCAGGAATAACCCAACGAAACTACAAGAATGTCTATTGTCTCATGGTAGAAGTTCAACTACCTGTAAGGCTGTAAAACAAGAAATGGTTATTCGGCAGTTGAGGCCGTTGTCAGCTTTCTACTACAATGTTTTCTTCTAATGAGTACTGTATTTCAAGTTTTGTCAAACAGATCCCCAAATAGTGTTTACCCCTTCCATGGTGTTCAAACTAATTGTAATTTTGACGGTGTGGCTGGTGGTGAGCTCGCATGCAAGTTTACCATTACAAATAAGGTATCTGATTCATTGCATGCAGTTAAAGCTTAAAGCATTATTATGCATGAATATCTTGCAGAACATTACCATGTTTCTAACAAGCAACAAATTCTCACACAAGTATTTACATCTACATAACATAACAAGATTATGGGCTACGAAAAGTTAGTCACTCATAAAAAGCCCAAACTAATACCACCACAAAAAAAAATCAAAGATACCCAGAACTAGTAAAGAACTTATTAGTTGACTTTAAAATTGTAAACATGTATAATCATATTTACTTCAACTTATACCTTACCTTCCATGCTATAAATATGCAATCTGGTCACATGCCCTGATTCTAACGCATATTTATAGCATGGATGGTAAGTACAACTCTCGTAAATATTCCCGCTACGCTTAGCGGGGTAAATATTACAGTACCAGTAATTCAAAAAATAAATTAACCAATAACATTATGAAATATAAGCTTTCATGCTGGATAAATAGATGAAACAAAAAAATCAGACCGTGATACGATTTAACATGCTGAACTCTGGCAAACACAACATACTGCACCACCATGACAGACTCTTCTGCAGTATACTAAAGTGACTATGCCTCGTTGGGCATTAAGTACATTTAGTGGGCCAGGTGGAAATCAGCTAGCTTCAATGGAACATTGGTAATGATAGAAGTTTCTATTTAGTTGTTTTGTCAATCTACAGAAAAGAGAATTCCTGAGATTAGATTATCAGATTAGGGCAAATTTTAGGTCCACTTAAAATGAAGAAAAAAAATGTTACAAAGGATTATAAATGGAAAGCTTAACTCACTGGTCTTTAGTCAAAGATATTTAGGGAAGAAACTAGTACAAAAGTCCCATTTGTTAGACAGCATCAAGTTTTGAATTTGAATGAACTTTTTAAGAAATGAACACTCAAAAATATACTGTACATGTAGGCTTAAAAAATGTTTTCTTTACATTGCAATTAATTCATAAAATTGTGCATACATAATTTTTATCTATATTAGGTGGTTATAGGCAACTAACAGATTTTTTTAATGAACAGATTTTTGGGTATTAGAGGATATCTAACACTACTAACAAACAATAATCCACCAATGCTCTTTGTTTGTGTGTTTGTTTGATGAGGGCTTAACGGCACCACGACAACGAGGGTCAAATTGTGCCTGAGAGGTCAGATCATTCTAGTGGTAGGAAGAAAAGGAAACGGGGAGAATGAGAGAAATTCAAGAACAAAAAAGTCAGAAAGCTGTGATCGAGAGAGGAGGTGCATGGTTGAAACAAAAACAAAGTAGAGAGAGGGGGTGGAAGAGGAGAATTAAATATGGTTGTAGAGGGAAGCATCACAAAAGAGTTTTTGAATCTTCATTATATCCTCAATCAAAATTTAGCAGGAGAAAGCAGTCTCATGATTTTCAGTAGCCGAACTTTAAAGAATTCTATCAAAGCTGTTCCAAAACAACAGATTCACTTTCAGGTGAAGATAAATTCTCTACCAGGTACGTACCTGTACATATACCTTTCAGTCAAGCAGTACTTGTGCACCGCAAATCCCTCCAAGGACAAGCAGGATATTTTTTTCTTGGAGTACAAGTCTTACAGTAAGTAAAATGATGCGTAACTATTGAGCTTTGTTGCTATTAAACCACAAAGAGTGAAAATGAACCTTAATACAGCAATGACTAACAAACCTAATGGCAGTGCCATGCCGAGTTGTAATTAATTATAAAATTTCCCACGGTTTTGAATAAAGGTGTCGAAAATCTTGCCACAAAAAATCGTGACAGAAATAATAATTAATCTAAATACATTAGTATATGCTTCCCTCTGGTAATTTAATGCACTATTTACCGCATAATTACATGGGGGACAATTTTTAAGCAGATATTAATAGTATTAAAACATTTGTTCTACACATTTACAGCTGCTCTTGAGGTTGTCATTTTGCTTTATTGATAGAAATATTTTAAATATTTCCTAAAGATATAATTTTTGCCTAATGCAAAAGTTATGGTATATGTTTTGTATTTTTCTTACTTGAGTTCTGAAATGATGATACTGCCCTCGTATCATATTCTTTGTAATGCAGAAAACCAAAAAGTGACAGAAGAAGTGAAAAAGCAATCAATTTTTGAGGACCTGTTTCTGCTTCTTCTTGTCTTTTGATGTACATTTTTTGCAATTCCTCAGCATCCCTCTTATCTTGGTTGGTTTTCCTTATGCTCGCCTTGTAATGTTTCTTTAAAAAGTCGTCAAAAGCTCTCTGGGTGGTATTCTTCTGAAATCTAAATGCATAACTTTCATCTTCATTGACTTGTGTGTATGTCTGTGTGTATGAAGCGTTTGGTGGGGGTGGCTGACGCGTCATGGTGTCTCTTTGAGAAAGAATACCTCTGTCGTAACGTTTTCGTAATGTCACACTGCCCAGTATACTATAAGCTTCATTTACTTTAGCAAAACGCTCCTGCGATACTTTTGATCCTTTGTTACGATCTGGGTGGTGCTTCTTTGACAGTTTGTAATAAGCTGCTTTGATCTGAGCCTGTGTTGCACTAGGTTTGAGTCCAAGTGCTTCATAATAGTTTGAGGCTGTATATGTGCAATAAAAGGAAGATTTGATCAGAAGTCTGGAGGACCCATGGTGATGCAATTTTGTCCTTGACAGCACATATTCACGACCTAGTGTCACTGATCTTTGAATATGTCTCAACATGACTGCATCTGTAAAGAAAACAAAGGAAAACAACTATTAAACTCAATTATAACTCCAAATTGAGATGATTCATAATGATTAGAATCAGAATTGATTTCTAGTGTTTTAAGTTATGATGCCAGAGGTATCATGAGCCTTTGAACTCCTAATGTGTGTTTGTATATTAGTTTGTGACACATAGCTTGTAAACAAATCATTTCCAGTTGCTATGCCATGATAGTCCATAGAAGATCCCTGCTGTTTTTCATAGTGATTCCATACATGATCATGGTTGGTTGAGCTGAATGTAAAATCATAAAGGGCAGATATCATCATCATGGTATAGGGATAAGATTTCACTTGAACGTTGCATGGTTGTGTTGGCGTACTACAAGAATGAGCCAGCGGTATATACAACATGAAACCATCAGAATAATATTTATTAGACAGGTCTTTATATGAATGTGTTACAAATCTCAGGGAACATGCACAGTACTGTACAACTTCCACACTTGAAAGACTACGATCATGAAGGTTGACACCCATTTTCTGATCAGTGGTATCCTTAAGCTAGGAGAAATATTGGTTGTCATTTTAACTTCTCCAGATATATGTGTCAGAACATTTGTAAGGAAATATGACTCTAATTTGATGGTATGTAGTATAGAAAGTTACAGTAATCTCAATATTTCATGCCGAATGAGAAAATTATTCATTTCTGGTGAGTCAATTTTCACATTTGATGTGTGTCAGTCTCTTATTCTATTACTCAACTAAAAAAAAGTCCTCTAAAATTAGGGAAGATTAATTTTGCTGAATGTTGATTTTGATATGGTTCACCTGCTTTATTATTTCAGATATATATTTTGTTTGTACTGTGGAGTTTGTCTTCTTTTACCAACCAAAACCAAAAGGTTTTGTGATTCTGATGCTTTTTTTTTTTTCATAAGCAGATTAATTTACAAAAATTGTATTAACTGTCATGTCATTGCATGTCATGAAATATTCGTTCCATGATATTTATTCATAAGCGACACCACCACGCAATAAAATGTTGACATTATAATTTGCACAATAATTAACAACATTATGATGCAAAACGGTTGTTGATACCTTAGATAGAGAAGAATCCTTTTGAGAACTTGACGGAGACATTGTAGACCTATAGTATACCTGAAGATGCAATCCAACCATAAATGTTTGAGATGTTACTGGAGAAGTTAGCCACTCTGAGCTGGCTGAACATGAAGTTCCATAGGCCTACAGTACATACATGTATCACAACAAACCCTTCACGAATGCCTTCACAACACCACAGATTTAAGGTACTGTAACTTGCAAATATTTGGAAATACCTCTCACTCATCCGATACATGCATGATGCACTGATTCATACAATTCTCTTCTTTTCATCTAAGCGATACCATCATGCGATCTATTTCCTAGATATCACCAAAATAAAGCCAAAAGGTAAGGTCTACAACTGGTCTCGAGCTAGTAGCCGATAAATACACACATACACGCATTGTATATTATATGTACATGTAGGCCTACGTACAGCCAGTCGGAGATGAATGATATCACTGTCCAACTTGACATAACACAAAATTTTAATAACAGAAATTAGAATAGGAAGTTAAGTCATTTATATGAACGGCAAAAAAGGGTTTTTCAAAGATTTTAAAAGACCTGAGACATTTTTTTAACTAATATGTAACGTTAAATTGTTCCAAATTATTAAAACATAGGCCTACATCAGTTGATACCAAAATAATTTGCTACATGTCACCAGTCTTTTAATTAAGATTTGTACAATGTTTGACCGCACGACTTTGCTGCCCTGCCAGGGATACTGCATGGGAGCCATTAAACAAGTTAGATTAGGCACCTACATTGTAATCCAACTTAAAGAGAGTGATGTCTCATAAAGTTACTCCCGGAATAAATAAATGAAAAATCGAGATTCGATTTACCCTACGATGTAGTAGAATGTTACCTTCTATATTTCAACATTCTTTGCTCTTCAACTCAGATGTAAAATTTCAATATATTTCAACATTCTTTGCTTTCAACTAAGATGTAAATTTCGTGGAACTAGTAATATATGTTTTACAAATAATAAAATTACCCCTGATAGTCCAATGTGCTGACCATTAAAATAAACCCATAGGCGTAATTTCTACAACAAAAGTTGCCACATTTGAAGTGACTCACCCAGTGGCTGCTCTGGTAGTATTATCTGACCAATTTTGGGTTCAATGCTTGAATCTTTACATTGACACAATTCCCAAACTTGACACGGTTCAATAAATGCCGGTGCGCAAGTTTTGCCATGTTTGCTGGATTGGATTCTAATGTTAATTAATCTCTGCCCGGTGGACCTACTGCCAGAATCCTGAAAAAGTGGGAATTAAAGGCTGCACTCCGCAAACATCTTTGTTTGTCACACCACTCCAGCTTGAATGTAGTGCGTTTCCGCCATAGCTTGTTTTATTTCATCTAGAATCTTAGCAAGTATCCCGGAGAAGAAGACATTCAATTTCTATTTGGATCTGGATGAATACTGAAAACACACCCCACCCACCCCCACCCCTCCCCCTCTCTTTCCCGTGGACTCAAACATACAGTAGAATTTTCTAGTTATGACGCAAATAATTCCTTAAACTTAAAAATGATCCTTCAAATTTAAAAAAAAAATTATTAGGAAAATAACTATCAATAACCAATTGGAAAGGAACTATTTATACTTTGATTATGTAATTTATTATGACTCAAGTTACAGCTGAACCCCTCAAAACTTAAGAAGTTAAAGATCATTTAATTAGTTTGAATAATTTTTGTCCTCAGAAAATCTTACTCTCAGTCTTTTTAAGAATGAACGAAATTGAATATAAAAATCACAATTATTCAAGGAAGTTTTATTTGCGTTAGTGCACTTTTTTGCCATCTTTTCGGGATGCTGGCCAATACTACCGTTACAAAAAGTCCAGATCTGGCTTTATTAAAGTTTAAATCTGGCTAAATAAAGTTTGATCTGGCCAGATATAGCCAGATATAAAACTTGATATAAAGAAAACTTGATAAACAAATTTTAATCTGGCCAGACAATTGAAAGCCAGAAATAACCTCCATTAAAACCAATTTGATACATACTTGATCCGGCCAGAAAGCCAGATATAAAATGGATTAAATGCTTCATTTGATATAAAAATAAAGGTTGATCTGAGCAAATAAAGCCAGATATAAAATGGATTAAATGCAACATTTGATATAAAAATAAAATTTGATTTGGCCAGATATAATCTTTATCTGTTGATTAAAGTCAATTTCATATAAAAATAAAGTTTGATCTGGCCAGAGAAAGCCAGATATAACTTTGGTTAAAGTTAATTTGATATTCAAATAAATTTTGATCTGGCCAAATAAAACCAGATATAACGTGGATTTAATGCCCAATTTGATATACAAATAAAGTTTGATCTCGCCAGACAAAGCCAGATATAACCTTTATTAAAACCAATTTGATACATAAAGTTTGATCTGGCCAGATCAAACCAGACATAAAATGGATTTAATGTTTCATTTGATATACAAATAAAGGTTGATCTGGGCAGATAAAGTCAGATATAAGATGGATTAAATGCAACATTAAATATACAAATAAAATTTGATTTGGCCAAATATAATCTTCATCTGTTGATTAAAGTCAATTTTATATACAAATAAATTTTGATCTGGCCAGATATAAGATGGATTAAATGCTAGGTTTTATATAAAAATTAAGTTTGATCTGGCCAGAGAGAGCCAGATATAACCTTGGTTAAAGTCAATTTGATATTCAAATAAATTTTGATCTGGCCAAATAAAACCAGATATAACGTGGATTTAATGCCAAATTTGATATACAAATAAAGTTTGATCCGGCCAGCTAAAGTCAGATAAAACCGTAATTAAAAACATTTTGATATACAATTTTATACAAATAAAATTTGATCTGGCGAGATCAAACTAGATATAAAATGGATTTAAAGCTTCATTTGATATGCAAATCAAGTTTGATCTGGCCAGATCAAGCCAGATATAGGCTTGATTTAATGCTACATTTACATATATGTAAATTTATATTGATAATGAAAAAGTATTTAAAGATAAACAAGCGGATAAAATTTGATTTAATGTGATTCAACATACAGATATGAAGGCTCAGTCCTCTTCTACAATGCTTTTTAAGCATCTACTAATAAATTATCACAAATGTGATGGGCAGAGTCACAAAAATTGACACCAATAAATGTTCATGCAGAAGATTGATAACTGCATTAATATTTCTAATTTTCAATTTTATATGATCAGTCTAGTAGGTATTTACTTAATTCTGTGGTTTAGTTCCTTAAATAATTTGTTTTAAACATTTGGTTTAAAATTTTCAGGGAATTTTATTCTCATAATGGTTTGCAGGTTTGGTTTGATAAGGTTTAACGGCACCGCGACAGTCAGAGTCAAACGTGCCAAAGTTCTTATAATAAAACTAAAAAGTAGAAAACAAAGCTCATGCTCATTTTTTTTTTCAAATATCTATTGTAAAAGGGTCTCATTCAATTATGACTGGCACTTTGTACAAATAAAGACTTTCTTATAAGTTAGAGTTGGCTCACCAATACCACATATTAGTAACGGGCTCTGATAATTATGAGAATTTAGATTTGTGGCAGATTTAATTCCCAGATCTGGGCTAGATATAAATTACAGATCTGCACAGGTATAGTTTCCAGATCTGGGATTTATATCAAACTCAGATCTGGCTCAGATCAAACTTGATCTGGAATTTTCAGATCTGGGACAGATATAAATTTCAGATCTGGGACAGATATCAATTCCAGATCTTGGATTTAATCAGATCCAGATCCAGTATGTATCCGTGTGGGTTAGTATTATGTTGTTTGTTAACATCGACCAGTCTAGGACAGTCCGGCTGGACCAGAGAACCGCCATGACGACGGAACGTCGACGAACCTTGCGCCATGCTTATAGCATTACTAAAGCCCAATTTCGTCACAGAGTTATATTGTCCTATACGAGGTTGGCAACAAAAAACATTCGTTACCCTCGTCTGACATTAGGCAACTCTAGCGTATCAAGGGCAAGCAAGATGTTTTTTTCCTTGAGATTGCAGGAATGTACTTAACATGAAAAGCATATGTTTTTCACATTATGAACCGACCTGGAGTATGCAACCCCTAAATAAAAAGATCAACAAAATATTAATGTTCAAACTTCAACTCAAAGTTTACAACGTGTTTTATGCTAAAAATTATACCGTCGACACCGAACGCCGACATCGACGACGATGTCATGAGCATTTTACCCCTTCGTCGGAAAATCAATATCAGAGGTGAACACTGTTGACCATAGTTGACCATTAGCAAATAAGAGTATCGATTTTGCTCCCGCGAAGCAATGGACTGACTATAAAAGGTTTTTTTGGCATCATACACTGAACATTTATTTCATTTTACCGTTGTCTGTGTATATTCAGTGAGATCCGTTTTATTTGGTGCACATTTTGTTTAAATTTGCTTGAGCTGGTAATTGCACAGGTCCGTTTAATTTGTTAAATTTCAGTTTAGATCTATTTAAATGCTTAGTCTCAAAAATTTACTCTAGAAGAACTATTCATTGAAATCGTTTGCATCAAGCTTTATGTTAATCGGTGGTACCTCTGGGTCATTTTAGGACATGCATTAGATAAAGGATTTAATTACTCAATGCAAAAACAGATGAAATCACACTCCGATTGCACCATGACTGAGTTATAACTTTCGCCAATTAAATAATGGTAAAACAGGCCTTCTTTAATGTAAAATGACAGATATAGTCTATTGATAAATCATTTTGTGTACATAATGCGATTTTGTTAGTTATAGGCTATTAGGCATTACTTGTTGTGCTCCTTAAAATTTTAAACAGTCAGACCCGGCCTGATAAATAAGCAGGTCGGGTCAGACTTTTCCTCTTGATTTTCTTTGTTCTGAAAACCACAAGTAATTAGAATTAAATTCCCTTATCAATGGCCCCATTGTATTTGTTCTCCTGGTTGAGCGGTTATTTTAAGTAAGATAAGTGGTCCTATTATTTGCTACAGTAAGTTTGTGGTCATAATTTACTGGAACAAATTTTTAAGGAAAAGGACAAGTCATGGTGGGTTGAGAGCCTTGATTGTTTAAATATATTATGTATAATAATGGGGTAAAATGTTGTAAAACAAATATAGCCGATTGATAAATCATTTCTGTACATAATACGTTTTTTGTTAGTTGAGTAAAAGTAGAGTGTTTAATTATTCTATGTATAATGGGGTAAAACTATTTGTGCGGCCAAAAATGAAATGATAAATAGTATGAGAAAATGATAGGAAAACACATTCATAATCTAACTTGGGGAGAGGTGCATACGATTATTTAAAATTTTGCTAAAATCTGGCATATCTTGATTCAAACATTTAAAGAAAATTTCCTAAAATGAAGGAAATTTTCCGAAAATGAAAGAAAATTTCCCGAAAATAATAAAATTTCGAAGAAATTTTAAACAAATTTTGAAAAACATTTAAGAAAGCTTTATGAAAATGAATGAAATTTTACGAAAATTTAAGCAAATTTTACGAAAATGAAGAAAATTGAAGGAAATTTTCCGGAAAATAAAAACTACTTCTCAAAACTTGAAGATTTCAGGACATTGTTATGGAATATGACCATTCAAAATCAATGGCGTTATTGTGCCCATGGTCAAAATGTCGTAGGCCTACTTGACCCCCAATAAAATACAAAAAAATGGGCGGGGTATGAGGAGCCTTGGCCCGTGACCCTCTCACCCATTTCCACCGGTTCCCACGCCACAACTAGACTGATTTCAGTTATTTATACACAAATGATACCAAACAATAATTGAATGTTTTCTTCACCATCTTGTTATTTCTTTGTTGAAGTCATTTTAGAAACTTGCAGTCCCAATGTCCCATGCATGCCTTTTTCTTTGTACATATGTGGTGTGCTTACCAATAAATACTGCTACCATGTCTGAGGGCATACGAGGGAGTGGGGGATGGGTGGAGCGGTCGCCCCGTTATCCTAATGGTACAGGGTCCTTTCCAGGTTATAGTAAAATATGCAATAGGTTTAAACAAAATCAGATTTCAGTCATTACGTCAGGCTAACCTGCTTTAGGTTTATTACGGTTATGATAATTGTGAGTCGAGATTTCTAAAGATTAATGGGTAGTCAACCGTTAATAATGCATTTTAGTGGAGGGGACACCTAATTGGGGAAATCCTTGGTCAAAACAAGTATGCACTCAGTGTCAGAGACTAATTAAAAATATATTTAAATATTTATTTTGCTCTCTTTAGAATCTATTTTAAGAGTTTAATAGGATACAGCCTACTAAATATTTTCATGGCTAAAAATTTATGATTGGAAAAGATCCCAAATTTGGTGCTTTTATCTTAAGCTTTGTTCAATCAAATCATCATCTTCTTCCTTTACTGAGCAGAAATCTCCGCTGGAGTATGACTTACAATGATTAGTTTAGTGCTACCGTACCTACATATGGATAGTACCAGTTGTGCTATAAATAACAATTTCCATTTGGCTTCCTCAGGACCTCGGGCTGTCACAGGTGTTGGCTGACGTTAATCCTTCTTCTTCTTCGATTAACTAGGCTTGTAAAATTATTTTGTCTGATGATGTAACAAAGGTGTTTTGAATCTAAATACGAGTACTGTTAAATTGGCTCTAGGCCTACAAGGGAGTCGGTTAGGAAAACAATCGGAGTTTAGTCCAAAGTCGCCGTCGGAGTGAAATCAATTTATCATATTCATAAATGCTAACGTTAGGCATAAGCCTACGATCCTTCTCTTGTCATATTCTCCAACTGTGTGCAGGTAAAGCAAATTTAACATTATCAAAATCTTGTGCTTATCCGTGGTCAAAGTTAATTCATACAACCATGGCAAGCTGTAGAAGACCTGAGCATAAAGCACCTCCTGAAATGGTAAGTTTTAATATATTTATTGTTATTTAAGGCCTATCATACATTTCATTTTCAATGCAAATTTCAGGCCTCTATTTTATTTTATCAAGTTTTAATTTACATGGGTAATTCACTTTGGAAAAATACCCAATGCCTCGCAAACTTCCGACGTGAATGATGTAGGCCTAATCTTAAATTATTGAAGAATCTTAAGTGTATTATGGCTCCATGCAGTATCCCTGGCTGGGCAGTAAAGTCACGTGGTTTGTACTATTATGTAGGCTAGATCTATTACAGTATCTTAATTAAACTAAAAATGATGCATATTCATGTAGGATCTAAAATAAATAATAGCCTGTGTCAATGGAGCATGACTTTGAAGAACTTATAAATACTTTAAGTCAAAACTATGGATGCACTTGTCAGTTGTATGACTCACTTCTACTACCCCCGGCAATGTCAGTCAAAGGTAAGTCATTGACTGTATGAAAAAGTGACTCACATGTGCGTTATTGTACCAAATTATCAGTCACCAAAGTGACTCAGGGGTGAGTCAATTTACTTCAGACCCATTGATTTGTACATACAGTAGGTCAGTAATTTTGGGTAAGTCATTTGCACAAGAAATGTCAGTCACCTAAGTGACTAAGGGGTGCGACAATGTACATGTTTGACCACCCACTTTGGTGCAATGACTCACCTTGTCTGGGGGTGTAGGGGTGAGTCACACAATTGACAAGTGCATAATACATATAGACACAGTATTATATATAAATATTATTTAAATTTAAGGAAAAGTTTACTTTGATGTTTTTTTTTTTTTTTAGTTTTATAATGAAGATGAGGCCAGGAAGTATACATCAAAGTAAGTAATAGACATAGAAGATAGTCGTTTTCTTTAAAGCATGGTATAGACTATGCAAGTGTAAAGGATTAGTTCAGGGGTCATGCAAGTCCATATTATATAAAGAGCACTTCAAAAGAAACAAAACAGTGAAGAAAGCATTCAATAATCTTATTCCATTAAGGAGATATTTAGGTTTAAAGTTTGGCATCATTTCTGTAGAAATGACTGAAATCAGACTAGTTGTGATGTCATAGCCTTAGTTTCCCAAAATTCTTTATGTATTCTATGATATTTTGTCCTGCGATTTTGTGGCTTAAAACCATTGGTTATGTCAAAAAAGTAGTAAAACTGAATATAGGAATAATATTTATAATACATGTATACCACCTTAAGAAAGTTTTGAGGAAAAATGCTTTAAATAGTGAAAAAAAAATGAATTTTTAAAATGCATAAACATTGTGAGGAATCTGAGGCTGTGACATCACAATTAGTCTGATTTCAGTCATTTTTCAGAAATGATACCAAACTTTAAACTTGAATATCTCCTTCAGTTAACGGAATAAGATTTTGCAATGCTTTCTTCACTATTTTGTTTCTTTTAAAGTCCTCTTTTATATAAGATGTACATGTTTGACCACTAAACTAATCCTTTAAGACTGATGGCTGTTCTACACCATTACATCCTAAGGATTAAACCCATGTGTAATCATTTAGTCAAAATTTGATAACATTAAAATATATTGACATTATGACATAATTAACATCTTAACAAACAATCACCCTCTAAAACTTGAAATGTGAAAATTTAACAGAAAATTTTGTTCAAAGCATTACCTTGTAGACTCTGTTTCAAGCAGTGAAACATGGTTTGTATTTGCTTGATAATACCATTTCATTTGTACGATTTTTTTGTAAGATCATACAATGGCCAAACATTCTCCTTTAGGTTGTAATGTTGTGAGACCTCCTATCAGTCTTTGTTAAGGCCTACATTCTGCCAATTTTTGAATATGAGACCATTATTGTCAAATTATCTTCTGTAAAATACGCATAGCTAATTTAGCAGATGCAGAATAAAAAAAAAAGATTTCCATGATAGTTGATAAATATTTAATTTTTTGATGAATATAGGAAGGATGAAAGTTAGCAGAAAAAATATGATATCTGATCATATTATTCTATGTAAGAAATATTATTTCTCATAAATGTATCGGACAGCAAGTTGTTAATGGGGTTTCATAAAGAAATGAAGAGTCTGTCATTGTGAATTACTGTTTATTAACTACTTGGTGCTTAAATTTCTGTTGGTGTTACATGTTGGCACTTGAGAATTTGAGAAAGTGGCTGTGCCTTGATTTGTACAGTACCTGTAAGTACTTTTTGTTTCAAAATTAGTAACTTCAATCTTCTCTGGAAGTGAAACAGTAGTTATGTAGAATTTTGCCTAATCTGTAGTAAGCATTTATTAATTTGCATCCAACATGGTACAGTATGTTATACACTTTCTTGCAGAGAAGGTTAACTGAATCTTTTGTCTTTCAAATTGTAGTACATGATCACAGTTGGAAGCTCCTCTCAGTACTTTCTTTGGGAATTCTTTAATTGACCTCAAAGATTTTTATCATTATTCTAGTTATAGGGTCAAGGCAAGAATTTGAGAAGAAAATATAACATTTCATAACAATTTGTCTCCGGTTTGAAGCAAAGTCAATTTAACGATTTGTATTATTATAAATTACTCTATAAATATCTCTTTGTAGCTCCAGGATGATAGAAATTCAGATGACAATGTCAGAGAGAGCCATAGAGTTGTTGGCCCTTCCAGATGAGTCTCCATCTTTCATTTTAGATGTTGGGTAAGAGAACAAAATTATCATCTACATGTTATTCTTAATAAAATTTGATAAATATAGTGAAAATGCATGATTATATTTACCCTCTTTGATTGGACTTGTTTCCAAAATGCAGCTAGGGTGACTTCAATTTTGACACAATTAATTTTTTGTTTTTCTGAAAAAGGTATGTGAATTTCCATACTTCAAAAGGGAATCTTGTCTCAAGAAAATTGCTTGACCCATCACCCATAAATCTGATACAAACTAGAATGTCATTTCCATGGCAATAATTGATCAGCTTGTCAGTGATTGGCTTGTCGGTAATTGTGTAAAAATTTTGACCAATCAGAAACGTTTGAGTGTATTGTATTTTTCATCTTCACATAATCCACATTAACACGATATACAGCCTTTCTGAAATTAGACGAAGCTCCATTTTTACTGAGTTTTCTCTTGTTTTTTTCTTTTTTCTGACTGAAGGTGCGGCTCAGGATTAAGTGGTGAAGCACTTACAGAACAAGATCATTTCTGGGTTGGTCTGGATATAAGCCAGCACATGCTTGGTAAGATCTGCCTCTCTCAGGCTCTCTGAACCTTTTACACATCCCTCATGTATTATAGTTTTCTATCACAATTGTGGCTGTTGGTGGTCTGTTTCATATCTTTGTCAAATACCACACAATTTTGTCAAGGGATATACAAAAGAATTGTCTGTGCAACAAGAAAGACTTGCTGGTAAATACAAACAATGGGGAAGAAGGTGAAGATGTAAGTTGAATAATTTGCAGATATTCAATAAATAATAATGGAATGTTGATAACAATGCAGTTTTATCCTTTAAAAAAAAAGAAATAAAGAAAATCTGTTTCTGGCCTAAAAATGATAAAGAAGGTCTCAGCAATACTGAGTCTTTTTTCAGCAAAAATAAAAGCAACTATGTTTGTCCTCTTGTGCAGAAATATTTCCCCTGATCAAAATATGTTGTATCTTTTACATACCACATAGTAACTTGTGTCAACTTGTGACTACAGCCTCAGGCATCATATACAAAGCCTTTTGTAGCCTGTACCGTCTTTTGTATTATGCAGTCTTAGTTATATCATGTACAGTACAATAGCTAAGTAAGTAAGTAAGAATTATGGAAAATCAAGGCTTGTCAGATTGTGCTGCTTTAAAGGAGAAAGAATCAACATGTAAAGTGGATTGGGAAGATAGTGATTATAAAATATGATGGTGACATTATGCTGTATTTTGGGTGCCTCTACTTTAGCATATCTTATTCCTGATTGATTTCAGGTTTTAATTGCTTTTGTTTTATTTTTGCTTACCATTTATAGTTACAGTGATCAACTTTTTGCAGGAAAAGGGTAAAATTTGATTGTACTTTTTATTGGATCTTCACAATTTGAAACAAAGGCCCATTCCTCCAATACACCCACTTAGATGATGGACAATGATACATACCATCCATGGTGTTACATGGATAACTAAGCTTTTATTTACTCTGCAGGTAAAATAGATCAGTAATCAAGTGAAGAAACAAATAACACCAGCGAACACAAGTGAGGGTGGGGTTTGGGGGGTTTGCAAAAGTATTTCTGGCTAATTTGCCCTCATTCATGAAAATCAACTAGTTGTTTTAAAGTGAAAAGTGTTAACATACAGTAGTTAATTGTTTTATCAACCTTTCCAGGTTTCCAAATAGCCCACGCCTACTATAGCAACGCAGTAACTATGTGGGGCAAAGAAACCTCAAATCCGCAATCGTGCATTACCAATGTGTTGACATTTAGATGTTCGTGAGGCCTGCTGCAAGCTTTTATTCATTTATGGCACTTCTCCAGATCTTTAGAGTTTATAGCAAAAGGGAAAAACAAAATTCAGTTTGCTGACTGTTCTGGGTAACAACAATCAGATTTACAAAGCCCACAGCATAAGGATAATTTGTGTTCATCATTTTGCCGTCACTCATGTCTGTGTGTGCAGAAATTTGTTTTGTACAGTAAGTTGCATTGACTGCATGAGTAAGCGCCGTTAGGTAGCTGTACTGTACCAGTACCACGTAGGATGTTTGCCCCACTTACTTATGCAGATTTTGTTGCTAGACAAATTCGTGCGGTGATTGGTTTAAAACAAGCTGTCAATCATTAAACCTAAAAAGGTTAATTGTAAAATGTTGTTGTATTGTAGATATTGCCAGAGAACGAGAGGTTGAGGGAGATGTGTTCAGAGCTGATATGGGTGAAGGAATGTTTTTCCGGCCAGGCACATTTGATGGAGTTATAAGGTACATGTTTTAATCTTGAAATTCTCAGACTTTGTTCCTCTGCAAAAACGGCTGATTGGGTCTACTTTGTCCTTTTCACAATACAAACAATAAATAGGTCTACACTATCTCACAATGTTCGTTTGCTCTTTCTCTTATTTTGACCCCTTTTTTCTGCTTCTGCTTTGTAGCATATCAGCCTTGCAGTGGTTATGTAATGCTGACAAGAAAATACACCACCCCCCGAAGAGGCTTTATAAGTTTTTCAGTTCTTTATATGGTGCAATGGTATGTCTATTTATTTTTTAAATTAATAATCATGATTGGGATAATGATTGATGTTAAGTTTTTAGTGCCGCGCAATCAGAGTTGGAAAAATACAAAGCATTTATACAACTTGGCGAGTAAATTTGATGAAACCATTATTTCCAGTTGCCAAGTATTTTCAACTCCTCGCCAACTCTTTTAACCAAAATTTGAAAATTTTCACTCGCACATGGCTTATTTAAGAGTTGCAAGTACCACAGTATATATTAGTTTTTCTTCTCGCCACAATTGCTTTCACTTGCCTATGGCAAGTAGGCTGGCGAGTAATTTTCCAACCCTGAGTGCAATATTGACAGCTGATTTACAAAGCTTCAAAATTAAATCACTGTCAATCGTATATAGATTAAACATATTTGGTGTGTGTGACATATACAACCTGTAAGCTTCTAGGTGTAGGAATTGTTTAACCAATTTGTTTTCAACTTTGTACCTTTGAACTTTTTGGGAGACTGGGAGAAGGGTGATTGAGAGAAGGATAGACTGGGGGAAAGGGACTTGAAGAGTAGGGGGATTACATAACACTTTGGACTCCATCTTTGTATCAGAATATAAGCAGGTGGCAACTTAGGTATTATTCAACTACAGGAGTATTTTGTGGTGAAAAGTTTATCTGGAATGTTTCTTTCAAGAAGTTAGAACCACCTTTCATTTATAATTAGCTTAATACGGTGATAGTTATGTTAAAAAAGTCCATTAGTGATTGTATCAATGTTTTTCTTTTTCACAGAGGAAAGGTGGTCGTGCTGTTTTTCAGTTTTACCCAGAAAACCCACAGCAGCTGGAACTTATAACATCTCAAGCTATGAGGGCAGGCTTCACTGGCGGTGTAGTTGTAGACTTCCCCAATAGTACAAGGGCTAAAAAGTAAGAGCTTCGTCTAAATTCGTTTTATTTTTATGTAAATTTTGTGGAGCAAATATATTACGAGTTCTCGTAACATTGAAAACTACTCTCTAGCACACTCTTTTGTGCAGGATATGCAATTTTTTGTCTCTTTAAGTGCCAAAGACAACTTGCTTTTCATGTACTTGTTATGCAGATTGAAATACCACACCCCAGCACCCTCAATTCAAATAAGACGTGCAATGTGAGATGATTATAATCCTATATTTCTGTACCATCATTCCACTGTTTCTTATTTACAAACTTTAAACACATGTTTGTTCTCTTTCTTTCCTCAGAATGTTTCTGTGCTTATTTGCTGGTTTGGCCAATCCTCAAATGCCCAAGGTGATTAAACCATACATTTTTCCCTAAGAGTGTAAGCCATGATGGTCATATTAACATTGACAATTTTTTGAACCAGCAATATAACTTTGTATTTTCTTGGATGGATCCAGACTTCAAACTAAGAATTTTTCTGACAAGTAGGGAATAACTGTAATGTTTTGCTTTAAAAGTTCTACAAAGGACCAATTTTTCATGGACAACAGGGTGTGAACCTCCACTAATGGATCTAACTGTGATGATAATATCTGGAGGATCACTATTTAAGATTGCTATCATATTACCACCAAAGACCTGCTAAATAGCAGGTCTCTGCTACCACATTATCAGTGAGGCTACAGGTTTTTCTTTGTATAATACTTGTATGGCACTTCAATAAGTGTGAATCTTGAATTTTTCCACTTTCACTACCACTAAGACATGACAAGATTATCAGCGATATTTGCAGATCTGGAATCTCGGGTAGTTAAGCCTTTTGTCTAGGATTCACCATAGGTAATAGTAAAATACACTGATTTATTTTACACACCGTCTTGATCTCATTTTTGTTAATGATTACAGGCATTGGGTACAGAGAGACAAGGTACTAGGACACAAATATCATTTACTGGTGAAAGGCAGAGGTATAAAACGAAGTTCAGAGGAAAATCCCTGAAAAAGAGTCGAGACTGGATCATTGAGAAGAAGGAAAGGAGAAAGAGACAAGGGAAGGGGTATGTTTTTTCCCTTGTACTTATAAGTGATTGTACCTATAAGTCATTTATACTTGTTTATTCCAATTGGTACAATCAAACACTTGAGAAGAAAAGGGAAATCTGCAAAATAGATGTGGTGGTTGTGCCCCATGTGTATACTGGGGAAAGTGTCTGCATCAGTGCACCCCACCTATTCTGATACACTCTTATGTACTTTTATTGTTATTCAATAGCTTATTTTATGATTGTGATTTCTGTTGTAGTTCAAATGTGAAGTGAAATTGTATATTTCTTATTTTAGTTTTAGAGGCAAATTAAAATGGAAACCACAGCCAACGGCTCAGTTGATGCTTTTAAAAAGCTTAAAACGGCTCAGTTGAAGCTTTTAAAAGGCTTAAAGCTTATTTAGCAATATTAAAGATGAGCTAAACCCAATAGTAGGGGCATCTTTTGGTGAATTTTTCAAACATTCATTGACCTGTTTTGCCTGCGTAAGTAATTAGAGTTTATGAATCTAAATATAGATGTTAGAGAACTTTCGTACACTTCTGTAAGAAAGCTTTTCTGAATATTTTAGACTCAAGAAACTTGCGCCCTCACTAATGGTCTAGTGTCCCTTTGTTCTTTTATGAATATCTAGCGATATAAATTGAATTTCAAGCATGTTATTTATTTACTGTTTGTGTTTTAGCGAGATGCGACCACACACAAAATATACTGGAAGGAAAAGGTCTGTCAAGTTCTGATGCATTTGACATATGGATGGACATCATCTGCATTTACAGGAAGTTTGCTTCCTTTCCAGATGCCAAATCGGACATTTTACTCTCAAGAGGAAGGCAGACGCGCGAGTCTGCATTTGTACGGGTCAATTTCAAAATAAAATTATTTAGAACTTCTCATCAACATACGTATTATAAAAGGGACAATCCGTTTTCATAAATAATGTCCACACATTTTATGGAACTGTTAACACAAAACACTCTTAACACAGAAACAATATTTTGTTTAATTAGTTGAAATTGCCATTTTATTTAAAATATATATTTCAAGACAATGCTGCAGTCCTATTTCAAATCTTTTAGGATCTCTTTACGATCATTATGAAAGTTACCAACAAAGACAAAATATGTTAAGGACTGGTAACATGGGTGTAACCAGGGGGTCGTCAGGGTCACGGCATACGACCCCAAAAAGGTAAAATGGTAATGGTAAAAAAGTCCAGAAAATATGCTAAAAGGTCCAAATATGTTTTGGTTCGTTTCTATATCATATATGAATTATAAATCTTTGGTTTAATAGTTTCATTGTGGTTAAAACATGCAGTACCTACATTTCAGATTTCTATGGTGAAAATGTTATAATGGCATAAAGCACGACTTCATGTTCAAGAAAATCTATTTTGAGAGTGAAAGAAAATCCACTGTAACTATTCCTTTGAAATCATGATTGCAAAAATGTAATGATATAAGTATTTACGTTTCTAACACATTGTGCACTATATTTCTATGGTGAAGTTAAAAAAGTGATTGCAAAACCAACTAATTTGAGTAAGTTAAGTCATTGATATACCATAATTTAAGTCTCTTTTTATATCATGATGCAATTTTCACAGCAAATTTATAGCCACTTTGATCAACGAGGTAAAATGCTTAAATACCCTTGAACCTCTTAAGCTCATACCAAATCAAAGTTGGAATGAAATTGAAAATATTGTTGGGGATAAACCAATCACTTGATGAATCTTCTCATCTTTGGCATTGTAAGTTAATATCTAGCTGTCACTTCAAGGTGGTACTTGGTGTAATATTTTTCAAATGGGGATATCTGTAGTTTATGCATAATCTATCTGAATGTCTTCGACCCACATTACAAAAAAAGTATGTGTAATATTCAAAGGACTGGTGACATGTAGAAGCAAGTTTGCTTTGAACTGATGTTTGACAGGCTCCCTGAATACTTAGTAATCCCTATTTCTCCAAAAAAATAATTGGAAAAGTGTGAAAATTACATTATTTTGAATTTCTGGATAACCACTTTCTGTGGTGTCCGCAAAGTTATTTAAATGTGTGACGTTGCAAGTTGTAGACCCCCCCGCAGGACTGCCAATGTAAATGCATACAAAAGTAATTAACAGACCTAAAATGTTGTCAGCAAAAAGTTTGGAAATTTCATCCTCTGATTCCTTTTGAGTACTTGATGGAGACATTAAAGACCCCCATAGTATACCTGAAGATGCAATCCAATCATAAATGTTTGAGATATTACTGGAGAAAGTTAGTCACTCTGGGCCAGCTGAATGTGAAGATCCAGATATACGTAGGCCTACATGTATCACAACAAACCCATCGCGAACGCTTTCACAACACCACAGATTTAGGGTAACTTCAGAATACATTTTGGAAATAATTAATGCCTCTTGTCTCATCTGGTACATGGACTGATTCATACAATTCTTTCCTTTTCGTCTAAGCTATACCATCATGTGATCTATTTCCTAGAAATCACCAAAAGAAAGCTAAAAGTTTAGGCATACAACTGGACTAGAGCAGTGCACATTGCACAATTAACAAATGCACGCATTGTATGTGTACAGGCCTACGAACATACAGAGATGAGTGAAATCGCTGTCCATCTTGATACGTCACAAAATTATAATAATAGAAATTAGAATAGGAAGTTAAGTCGTTTATATGAGCAGCAAAAAGGTTTTCTTCTAAGATTGTAAAGACAGACATTTTTCGAACTACACATTAGAAAGTTGTTTCAAATTAAAAATACATCAGTTGATACTAAAATTGCTAATGTCACGAGTCCTTTAATTAAAATTTGCTAAAGTTTTGTCCATTTTACAGCTTTTAAAGATGCCAGTCTTTAAAACTGCAAATATGGCATGTATGATGAGATACACACTATTTTCTTATGTAATCCAAGTTGTTTTATTACCTTATTGCAGCATACAGTATATATGGTGATAAGGTATGGTATGCACTTTTGTGTGTGGGTGGTGTGTGTACAATATATCTAGTGTCGTGTCTCCAGAGAAAACCGTAAAAGCTATCAAGTTTAAAACTTGGTAGGATGGTGTGGGCCCTATGGGATGATGTGAACTTATAGTCCCGCACAAGTTGGGTTATGTACTGTACTGTAAAAGTCAGAGGTCAAATAATTGAATAAAAATAGTACATTTTGTCACGCTTCCTGTGAAAAGTGTACATGATATTGAGTTTGTACCTGGTGGGTTGCTGGAAGGTGATATAGGGTTGGGACATGTCACTTAAGTCAATTTTGTGTTGTATTTTGTTTTGAAAAATATAAATGCTATCATATTGATTGTTTGAGGTTTTACTTTATGGGTAGGTGTAAGGTGATGTAGGGCTGTGTGCGCCAAACAAAATTGCCTCTCTTCCATCATGATTTGCCTCTCTTCCATCCAGATGATTTGCATCTCTTCCATCCACATGATTTGCCTCTCTTCCATCCACATGATTTGCATCACTTCCATCCACATGATTTGCCTCTCTTCCATCCACATGATTTTCCCCTCTTCCATCCACATGATTTGCCTCTCTTCCATCCACATGATTTGCCTCTTTTCCATCCACATGATTTGCCTCTCTTCCATCCACATGATTCGCATCTCTTCCATCCACATGATTTGCATCTCTTCCATCCACATGATTTGCATCACTTCCATCCACATGATTTGCCTCTCTTCCATCCACCTGATTTGCATCTCTTCCATCCACATGATTTGCATCTCTTCCATCCACATGATTTCCCCTCTTCCATCCACATGATTTGCATCTCTTCCATCCACATGATTTGCCTCTTTCAGCCACATGATTTGCCTCTCTTCCATTCACATGATTTGCATGACTTCCATCCACATGATTTGCATCAATTCCATCCACATGATTTGCCTCTTCCATCCACATGGTTTGCATCACTTCCATCCACATGATTTGCATCACTTCCATCCACATGATTTGCATCACTTCCATCCACATGATTTGCATCTCTTCCATCCACATGATTTGCCTCTCTTCCATTCACATGATTTGCCTCTCTTCCATCCACATGATTTGCATCACTTCCATCCACATGATTTGCATCACTTACATCCACATGATTTGCATCTCTTCCATCCACAAGATATGCATCTCTTCCATCCACATGATATGCATCTCTTCCATCCACATGATTTTCCTCTTCTCCATCCACATGATTTGCATCTCTTCCATCCACATGATTTACCTCTTCTCCATCCACATGATTTGCATCTCTTCCATCCACATGATTTGCATCTCTTCCATCCACAAGACATGTATCTCTTCCATCCACATGATTTGCATCACTTCCATCCACATGATTTGCATCACTTCCAACCACATAATTTGCATTACTTCCATCCACATGATTTGCATCACTTCCATCCACGTGATTTGCATCTCTTCCATCCACATGATTTGCCTCTCTTCCATCCACATGATTTGCATCTCTTCCATTCACATGATTTGCCTCTTTCAGCCACATGATTTGCCTCTCTTCCATTCACATGATTTGCATGACTTCCATCCACATGATTTGCATCACTTCCATCCACATGATTTGCCTATCTTCCATCCACATGGTTTGCATCACTTCCATCCACATGATTTGCATCACTTCCATCCACATGATTTGCATCACTTCCATCCACATGATTTGCATCTCTTCCATCCACATGATTTGCCTCTCTTCCATTCACATGATTTGCCTCTCTTCCATCCACATGATTTGCATCATTTCCATCCACATGATTTGCATCTCTTCTCCATCCACATGATTTGCATCTCTTCCATCCACATGATTTGCATCACTTCCAACCACATGATTTGCATTACTTCCATCCACATGATTTGCATCACTTCCATCCACGTGATTTGCATCTCTTCCATCCACATGATTTGCCTCTCTTCCATCCACATGATTTGCATCTCTTCCATTCACATGATTTGCCTCTTTCAGCCACATGATTTGCCTCTCTTCCATTCACATGATTTGCATGACTTCCATCCACATGATTTGCATCACTTCCATCCACATGATTTGCCTATCTTCCATCCACATGGTTTGCATCACTTCCATCCACATGATTTGCATCACTTCCATCCACATGATTTGCATCACTTCCATCCACATGATTTGCATCTCTTCCATCCACATGATTTGCCTCTCTTCCATTCACATGATTTGCCTCTCTTCCATCCACATGATTTGCATCATTTCCATCCACATGATTTGCATCTCTTCCATTCACATGATTTGCATCACTTCCATCCACATGATTTGCATCACTTCCATCCACATGATTTGCATCTCTTCCATCCACAAGATATGCATCTCTTCCATCCACATGATATGCATCTCTTCCATCCACATGATTTGCCTCTTCTCCATCCACATGATTTGCATCTCTTCCATCCACATGATTTACCTCTTCTCCATCCACATGATTTGCATCTCTTCCATCCACATGATTTGCATCTCTTCCATCCACAAGACATGCATCTCTTCCATCCACATGATTTGCCTCTTCCATCCACATGATTTGCCTCTTCCATCCACATGATTTGCATCTCTTCCATCCACAAGACATGCATCTCTTCCATCCACATGATTTGCCTCTTCCATCCACATGATTTGCCTCTTCCATCCACATGATTTGCATCACTTCCAACCACATGATTTGCATTACTTCCATCCACATGATTTGCATCACTTCCATCCACATGATTTGCATCTCTTCCATCCACATGATTTGCATCTTCCATCCACAAGATATGAATTTCTTCCATCCACATGATTTGCATCTCTTCCATCCACATGATTTACCTCTTCTCCATCCACATGATTTGCATCACTTCCATCCACATGATTTGCATCTCTTCCATCCACAAGACATGCATCTCTTCCATCCACATGATTTGCCTCTTCCATCCACATGATTTGCATCACTTCCAACCACATGATTTGCATTACTTCCATCCACATGATTTGCATCTCTTCCATCAACATGATTTGCATCTTCCATCCACAAGATATGAATCTCTTCCATCCACATGATTTGCATCTCTTCCATCCACATTCTAAGCAGGCATTGTTTGTCACATAGTGTCTGTGAAAATTACTGTTCTAGGGCAAGGCTCCCACAGTCAATCCCCAAACACAAGTTAATGAGACATTTGACATCGTTCTCTTCGAGACAAGCCCCACCCACCCAGTCATTTTTGAGTTCATGATTTCGTTTTGGAATAGGGGCCTCACCTTCTGCGGTCTGTAAAAGCTAATCAGTTCTAAGGGTTGTTTTTGAGGAAGCCCTGGGTTTATTATTGTGTTCATCAATGGAAATTGATGCGCCAGGTGTTGGCAGCTCTCCTTTCAAGCTCTCAGAAAACATCCTGATTTTTATATCTTCAAGAACAATTTTGACTGAAATTTTTGAAGAATTGTTCTGATATATGTTTAGAGACTGGATATATCATTCAATCTAAAATATTTTCAATTTCTTAGTGGAAATATATCATATTAAACTTTGTATCAGACTCTGATACTTTTTTCATAGGATATCTACATGTAGGCTCCATTGCTTGCACATATTGATTTATCAGTACTGGAATGCTGGACTGGACTTAAGCCTCAGCTGTGTTGAAGATCTATTGTTTGTTGAGATGATCATTCAAGTGTGGAATCAAGTCTTTCTTCTCTGCAGCATAAGCATTGTTTTGCAACTTGTGCTAAGAGGAAAAGCAGGACTTTTCAAGATGATTATTACAAAAGAAAGCTGCAAGAGGATTTACTCCATTGATGAGCTACAGCTTTTAAGAAATAGCCCAAGTTGCAATATCTCTACACAGACTGCTGAGAAAATATGTGGACTGATGGACTTTCAGAATTGTCAAAAAGAAAAAAACTCGGAGAGGAGTTCGTTCTGGAAACTATGAAAACCAAAAGTCAAAGGAACGAACAATCTCATTTGTCACAAAACATCACAAGAAATGTAATCCCTATTAAGAGGACACAAACATTTGCGTGTAATAAGAGCTTTGTTACTCTGGGACACATTAACACACAATCTGTCAGAAATAAAGGCCTTATGCTTGTGGACTATGTTTTAGAAAATAAAGTTGATCTTTGTGCAGTGACTGAAACATGGCTCTCAGACATGGATGACTCTGTAAGAAGTCAGTTACAACAGAGGGCTTCTTATTTTTGGACAAACCAAGGCTTTCAAATCGTAAGGAGGGGTACAGGCCTTCTTTTTCGTGAAAATATCAATGTTAAACTACATCAATGTGAAGAGAAAAGAACCTTTGAATATACCGAATATGACATAAAAGCAATAAATCAACTTGTCAAATTGGTGGTAGTATATCGCCCACCATATTCATCCCAAAATAGACATACAATATCTGATTTTGTAAATGAATTCAGTTGTTTTCTGGAGTCGTTGATTATCAGCACGACCACACTGATTATTACAGGGGATTTTAACATTCATGTGAACAAACTACACTGTCCAGAAACTAAAAAGTTTCTGGATATTATTGAGTTGTATGGATTTACGCAACACATCGTTTCTGCCACACATATTTCAGGAAATACTCTGGACTTGTTTCTTTCTAGAGACACAGATGCCATTTCTCTTCAATCCGCAATGGTCCATCTTTTGTTTTCAGATCACTTTGCCATATTATGTAGACTGGATATGGAGAAGACTCCAGTCACAATTAAAATGCAGAAAAACAGGAGTATTGCCAACATAAACATAGATGATTTTCGTGACAGATTAGTAGGACAATTATCAATTGTGAGTGATACAAATGATGTAAATGAATTGGTGAATATTTACAATACAGCCTACGATCAACACTTGATGAAGTGGCACCTGTAAAGGAAAGACAAATCACAGTGAGACCAACTCTCCCTTGGTTTACAGAAAAACTGAAAGATCACAAACGTCAGGTGCGGAAAGCTGAGAGATCATACAGAAAAGAATCTTCGGACAAAATCTGATGTTGTTGAAGCAGATGCGCAACAAATACATATTTCTTTTGAATAAAGCTGAAAGAGATTATTATATTGATAAGATAGTAGCAGCTGGTACAAATCAGAAAGAACTTTATTCAATAATCAATGGCCTCCTAAACAGAAACAAATCAAATCCACTACCAGATTCAGCAAATCCTCATTCATTAGCCAACTCTTTCAATTCATATTTTGTGGAAAAGATCACCAAAATACGTGAACAATTGGAAGCTACAGAGTATGACTCTATAGACACTCATTGCGAGAGTGTCATAAACCCTCTGTACGTTTTTACCAATAAATGAGGACAATATTAAAAACTCATATCAGAAGCAAAACCTAAGACTTGCATCTTAGATCCAGCACCAACTCACATAGTGAAGCAGTGTACAGATGTCTTAATGCCACTAATCTGCAAGATTGTCAATGTCTCATTACAAGAGGGAATGTTTCCAGAAGAATGGAAGACATCAGTCATCACACCACTCCTAAAAAAGAAAGGACTACCATTGGTCTTCAAGAACTATAGGCCTGTTAACAACCTTCCATTCCTTTCCAAGATCACAGAAAAGGCAGTTGTAGCACAGTTGAATCAGCACCTGAATGACCAAAATCTCTTACCTGTGAACCAATCAGCTTATCGTGTGTTCCACAGTACAGAAACCGATTTGTTACGGTTCAAGTCTGATCTCTTAATGGCTATGGATAAGCAAATGGTGTCATTGGTGGTCATGTTAGATCTTAGTGCTGCCTTTGAAACGGTAGATCATGAGATATTGCTTAGGTGCTTAAATCTCATTTCAGGTGTACACAATACTGCACTTCTGTGGTTTGAATCCTATCTGTCAAATCGTAGGCAAAAAGTTATTGTAAATGGAGAATGCTCGTCTGAAAAATGTATACATTTTTCAGTACCCCAGGTTCATGTTGTGGCCCCATACTTTTTACATTGTATGCCTCAACCATTTTCAGTGTGATTAAGAAGCATTCACCTAATGTCTCTGGGTATGCTGATGACCATAGGTTGTGGCTTAGTTTTAAAATCACAAGTGCTTCTTCTGAATCAGAAGCTATTACTAAAATGGAAAGCTGCCTAGAGGATGTTAGAAGGTGGATGCTTCAAAACAAGCTTAAAATGAATGATGCCAAAACGGAGGTTATTTTGTTTGGCACTACTCCTCAACTCAATAAATTAACCCAAAAATCTGTCAAAGTGGGTGGTGGTTTAGTTAATGCTGTCCATTGTGTTCGTGATCTAGGAGTGTGGCTGGATAGCAACTTAAACTTAAAGCAGCACGTTATGAAAAAATGCAGGTCTGCATTTGTAAATTTGTACAACATTAATAAAATAAGAAATATGTTGACAAACAGTGCAACAGAGACCCTAATTCATTCATTGGTTCATTCACACATTGACTACTGCAACTCTCTTTGGCTGGTATGCCACATTGTTTAATTCAAATGTCCAAAAATACAGAATTTTGCGGCACGTGTTGTAACTAAATCAAACAAATATTGCCATATTACTCCCTTGTTATATTCACTACACTGGTTACCGGTTGAAATGCGTATAAGATATAAAATACTTGTTCTTGTTTTTAAATGTATCCATAAAATGGCCCCAAAATATCTTCAAACCTTAATAATTTCATCAAACACCACTTATGATCTAAGAAACAGATCCGCAGTCTGGCTTAATGTACCCAATATTTCATGTATTACTCTGGGGGTAGGGCATTCTGCAGACTCAGCCCACTTTAGGTGGAATGATCTCCCCACTTCAAATAAGAAAAAATCAATTGTCTTCACGTGTTTCTGAAATCAATCAAAACACATTTGTTTATGGTTTATTTTAGTAAGTAAGTATGTATTGTATTCATGTTATTTTTTTTGTAAAGCGTTTTTGAATATGCTTGTATAGAAAGGACGCTATATAAATGTATTATTATTATTCATCTTGGAAAAATAACTTGAAATACATTTTTTGAGGTAATTTGGTCATCAAAGAGAGTACATCGATTTTTTTTTTTTTTTAAATAGTGAAAACTTGCCGTGCTCCCAACTGTTTTGCCAGGTTTTGAAATTTAAGTGAGGTCTACTTTGAAAGATTATAAGCCGCACATTTTGATGCGAAAATGTTCAGGTGGGTTACAAGCAGATTCAAAGTGTGCATTTCTCCCAAATTTTGTGTTTATAGTGTTACTACACAGGAGTAGACATATATCATACTTTAAATGGTAATTTCTAGCTGGAAAGATTTAATTTTGGGAAAGTTTAACAGTAACATTAGAGCCTAACTTCAACCAAAGACCGATTTCATTTTGATTTGTAGTTCAAAGTGCATCATTTAGCACTACGCCTAGACGGGTTTTTTGTCATGTCATGCAGGATTCCGAATTTTTGATTGAATATTTTCAGGGATCTCGCTGATATTCTTCAATTAATTTACGTTTCATCCAGATCGTGGATTTCACTTGAATTTTAGAGTTCATACATTTAGCCTATACTTTTCCTTGAGTGTAGGGTAAGCCGCATATGTTAGGCTAGCTAAGATTGCATCATTCTTAATCATGACTCCACTCCACGTGGGTATGTGTAGTCCATTATTTGCATATCAATCTGGGTGGTGTTGTTGTCAGGTGATATATATACACCAATAGCAGCAATGTATTTGCCGTAATTACACTGGTCTAGAAATGTCTGTATTTGCCGTGCTCCTGACTGGTTTTTGCAATTAAATATTATTCGAAAGATGTGAAGGAAATTTTACATCAGTCAAAAAACACACTAGTTGCGAGAATAATTACCTACATCGCATGGGGAAAATTAATTGGGTAAATTTTTTTGTTTTGTAGCGTTCTTTTTGTCTGTAAAATTCGTCCTTTTTTCAATCAATGTTAATTTCTAAAAGCCAATGAATATAATTATTAAATTTTAAAAGTTTTGCAAAAATGATGTTCCTTGATCCATTCTTTAACCATGAAATCATCATCAGCAAATGGCACATTTAAACTCATTATATATTCATAAATCTGAGTGGACGTGAATACATACAGAAGAAAAGGAACGACTTTTCAGTTTGGGGATTGACTGCAGAGTAGAATGCTTTTTCCTATGCAAAAATTAACTCTGGCTAATGTTTAATACCACCATGTACTAGTGTTTGCCCACTCTTGTGTGACAAGATCTTTTACACCCATTTTTAAATTGAAGTTAAACTGAATAGATATTGAACCATGGTCCATGTATACCAATTTGGAATTTCAGTACTAGTCACTCTTCGCCCTTTTACTGTAATAATCAATTCACCACTTAGTTCTAGTAAATATATTCATAATATACTTTTCTGTAAGGCATCATTAATTCCCCTTCTAGTGTACTTCTCAAATACACTATGGCAAAATGGATGATCATAATGGACAAGGGTCGTGGAGAGACAGAATAGAAGACACAAAACTTAAACCAGAATGCAGATCTGCACTTGGGTTTTGGTGCCCAACATGAAGTTTGCGTGTTTGATGGCACTTTACCAGTTTGGGTATTCATATCCTTTTCTCAACAGCCGAGGTTAGTTAAATAGATGTCCACGGCAGTTTGATAAATCAGTTGCACTGATGAATGAAGAACCATGGAAATTTGGGACTTGCACCTGGGACCTATAACATGCCAAATTAATGCTATGACCTTGGAGGTCTCTGTCCCTTCATTTCTATTTCACAGACCAGCTGATAAACAAAGCAATCTTTTTCTCCTTCAAAGATGGTCAGTCACTGCTCGATTGTTTGTTTGTTTGATGAGGTCTTAACGGCACCACGACAACGAGGGTCAAATTGTACCTGAGAGGTCAGATCATTTTAGAGGTAGGAAGGAAAGAAAACGGGGGGAGAATGAGAGAAATTCAAGAACAAAAGTCAAAAAGCTGTGATTGAGAGAGGAGGTGCATGTGTGAAACAAAAACAAAGTAGAGAGGGGGTGGAAGAGGAGAATTAAATATGGTTGTAGAGGGAAGCATGATGAAGGAAGGAGATAATTTTATCCGGAGGATTTTTCTGGAAGAACTCGGCAATTGAGTTGTGGGGAGCGAGGTAAGCTTTGGGAAGGTTGTACAGGGGGCAAGCATGGAAAACGTGATAGATAGTGAGGATGCAGTGGCAATTGTTACAGGGGTTGGGAGAACCTATAAGGAGGTGGGAGTGAGTGTGGGTGTGACCAATTTTAAGACTGGTAATATGAATGTTGTCGATACGAGAAAAGGTTGTTGATGGTGGATTTGATCGGGATTGTGGGCTGGATGACATGGAGTTTGTTATCAATTTGGGAGTTCCATGAGGTTTGCCAGCGGTTACGAACAAGGGAAGCGATAAGCGGTTTGATGTCAAAGAGGGTTTTGGGAAAAGAGGTAGGGAGGAGCTTGAGGGCAAGCTTGGCGGCTGCATCAGCCCTGTCATTGCCAGGGATGCCAACATGGCTGGGTATCCAGAAAAAAGAACACTTTTCCTGCAGAGGGTGGGAGAAAAGACTTTCCGGAGGAGGTGGCATGTGAGGCTATTCTATGTAAGATTGAGTAATGAAGTAAGAACAGCCTTTGAGTCAGAGAAAATGGCAAAGTGGCTGAGAGGAGAGTACTCAATAAAGTTGAGGGCGAGGAGAATGGCCTTAGCCTCTGCTGAAAAGATGGATGAGTAGTCAGGAAGTCTGCTTCTGAGGGTGATGTCTTGGATGATGGCAGCAGCAGCTGTCTTGTTGCCTTCCTTAAAGCCATCAGTATAGATGGAGGTATAATTTGAGAGTTGGTCTTTTGATTTGGTTGTGGAGATTGATGAAGAGGTTAGGGTGGGTTTGAGTTTTGTGATAAGTGGAGAGGTCTAGGTGGACAGGAGGGGGGTGGCCCAAGGAGGAAAAGGCGTAAGCTGAAGGGAGGGGATAGGGTTTTAGTCATATCAAAGAGGGAGGAGAAATTGGGGTACCTAATGAGGTTGTAAACAGGGTTCTGGGTGTTGGTGAGGACTCTAAAAGCATAGGAGAGGCTAAGCTTTCTACATCTAAGTAGAAATGGGGGTTCGTTGGCTTCAACATGAAGGCTGGTGTTTAAGGAGGTCCTGTAGGCTCCTAGACAAAGCCCGAGGGCTTCATTTTAGATGGTGTTGATGTGGTTGAGGTACGAGTTGTGAGCGACACAGTAGACAATATTGCCATAGTCAAGCATGGTACGAATTATGAGCCTGAAAATTTTAAGGAGAGCAGGAGTTGAGGGAGCTGTTGCATTTTAGTTTCAGGTTGGTGATGTGTTGCTTGTAGGTGAGCTTGGGGTCTAGTTAGACCCAGGAGCTTTGTGTTCAACTTTAGGGATGGGATTCCCATTGAGCACAAAGTTCGAGTTGGGGAGACTGTCTTGTCTTTGGAGAATTTAGAACTGTTGTTGTTGCTCTAGACTTGCAGCTGGTTGAGGCTGATTTAGAGCCTATTTTCAACAATAGGAAAGCTAGGGGAGGAGTAGAAGATGGTAAAGTCATTCATGTAGAGGGTACGTTTGATGCTGGGGCCAAGATTATTCGCGATGTCATTAATGCTCAGCTTGAAGAGAGGATGCTGTGTTGGGGGACGCCCTCTTCTTGGGGGTGCGGGTTGGAGAGGGTGTGGCCAATACGAATTTGGAACTGCCTGGGTGAGAGGAACTTTTAAATAAAGATGGGGAGGTGGCCTCTGAGGCCGATAGTGTGAAGTTTGCGATTAATGCCATATTTCCAAGTAGTGTCGAAAGCTTTCTCGAGGTAAAAAAATACGGCAATAAGGTGTTCCTTTTTTGCGAAGGATTCCCGGATAGCGGTGTCGAGCGTAATAAATTGGTCTAGGGTATTGCGACGTTTTCAGAAGCCGCTTTGGTGAGGGGAGAGGATTCTGTTGGTCTCGAGAAACCAGTCTAGTCTCTGATTAATGATCATTTTCCATAATTTTACAGAGACGGCAAGTGAGGGCGATGGGTCGGCAGCCGGAGGGGTCGGCAGCCGGAGGGGTCGGCAGCGGAGGGGTCGGCAGCCGGAGGGGTCGGCAGCCGGAGGGGTCGGCAGCCGGAGGGGTCGGCAGCAGGAGGGGTGGGCAGCTGGTGGGGTCGGCAGCAGGAGGGGTGGGCAGCTAGTGGGGTGGGCAGCTGGTGGGGTCGGCAGCAGGAGGGGTGGGCAGCTGGTGGGGTCGGCAGCTGTGCGAGGACCAAATGTGGTGAGTAGGGTAGTGGTGGCCTTGATGGGGAGGTGCTTCAGGGACTGGTAGGGGATGTTATCTGGGCCCTTGGAGGTGCAGCCAGCGCCATTGATGGCTGGGTTTAATTCAGAAAGGGTGAGAGGGGTGTTGCAGCTTTCGGAGTTGTCTGAGGGAAAAGTAATTCTCCGGGCTTCATTGCAAGCTTTTTTGGTTTTGAAAGCATTGGAGTAGTTGGTCGAGGACGAGATGTTGCTGAAAGAGGCGGTGAGGTGGTTAATGTCCTTTTTTGCGGTGAGGTCACCATTCCAAGAGAGATGGGAGATTTGCCTACGCTCGGCGGTGATCAATCAGGCATTCAAAACAAGACCACGTAGATACCAAACTTCCAACAGCATTCATGAATTAATTTGTTTTTACCACGACAGGTTTTCTTTGTGACCAGATCATTTTCAGTGATATAACCAATGGCTCCCATTAATTTTGCTACAAAGGGGTCCACAAATTTCCATACAAGGTTCATAAATTGCTTTTCAGTAAAATTTTGGTACCAAGTCCAAGCAGTGCAATGACAGCTATTTTGACAGTTTTTTTTAAATTATGCCATCGGCAATTTCTTTTCGTTGTTTGACCAAATCCCAAACTCGTACAAATAAAGAAGTTATAGAGTTGTGCCATATTATTCCATCTTGAAAATCCGTGTTCCAACTTTTACAAGATTTCCTTTACAGTTGATAATTAAGAGAAGGAATTGTAAATGTAGTGAGTATTAATTTAACAAACCATTTATTATATTCAGGGGAGCAACTCTACCATTCCTTCTATGAATTTTATTTAACTCATGACTGTGGAATACAACATTAAAACATGAAAGAAATAAAATAATACAAAAGAAAAGAAAATATGATAGGTGACACTTCCATTTGCAAATACAGATTACAAAAACAAATAACGTACAGCACTTTGTGCAACATAACAGAGTATAATCATGTCAGCGTGCGTAAAGAAAATTTGTTTTTCGTTACTTTTGTACAAAATATATGCCCTGGTGGTTACAGAAATATATACTTACAAATATACACTGGTCAATATCTACAGTGTATGGACAAAACTATTAACATATTACACTGTAGATATGGAAGTTCAGTATTGAAAGAGAAATGACAAGTTTGATTTTTAAACTTTGTATTGTGGTTTATATGTAGTATACCCATGTTAGAAGAGTATAGCCATTTTAGAAGAGATCTATTATATTTAAAGTGTTACAGGTCTTTCCTTCTAATATTAAATGGATCAGTTCTTTTACCTTTTTAAAAAATCATTTTTGCTCCGAAGAAAATTAAAACAAAATGTTCCATCCAACTTTCTTATGTCCCCCCTCTCCCCCCAAAAAAGAGAAGTAAATCTCATATTACCTTTTACAACTTTTGTTTTCACCTTGTGAGAAATAATATAACAGTACAGAAAGAAAGAAAAAAGTCCCACTTAAATCCTCACAGAACATGTTTTGTTGTTCCCATAAAACTGGCGGGAAATGACAGCTACTCATGGAAGTTGGCAAATTTGTAGTTTACATAGAATACACTTTCTTCCGTTGCTTAAGCCAGTTGACTTGGATTAAAACTTGACAGATCAACACTAATAAGAATGTTAGTATTTACAAAAGGGTTACTTTTTAACATTTACAGTAACAAAGCTCCACTTAAATACAGGCAATTCTGTTCCAAAAGCTTTCTTGAAATTGACTGAAAAGCATCTACAGCATTAAATATGGATGTACCTTTTGTGTTTAGGTATTGAGACTGAAGTGGGAAATATACCTGGATCAAAACATAATCAGCTAGCTGACATTCCTTTATTAATGGTATCCAATAAAGCTTATATTTAACAAGAAATAATCCGGTAGCTTTAGAACTTGTAGATCTGCAAATTCCAATTAACAAGTTACATATAAAATCTTGGAGAGGCTATCAAAATATCCAGATAATAAATCATTCCAAATTCCTCTAGCTTTTACCTCAAATTATTATTAAGTTGACTTTCCCATACTCCATATTCTCTGGAAATAAACGAAAGTGAGCAGGAACAAATCTTTTTGAAAGTTTTTATATTTGAATTAAATGTTTGCTTAACAAATTATGACAAGCCTTTTTTTGTGGACTTCAAGAATGCTTTCCTTCTATATATACTGGAGACAAAACTGCCAAGTTACCAAATAAGTCATAAAAGATTCTCACCTTTTCTCAGTAAATACATAACACATGGTCAAGCTGCTATATTCGACTCATTTCAACCTTAAAATTACCAATTAAATTACACTTATTATTAATAAAAATAACATTCGCCTTACATTTGTTTGGTACTACAATATTTTGTTTATAACAAATATAATTCATTTCAAACACATGTTCGATATTGAATAAAGTCTGAAAGATCAATTTCACAGAGCAAAGAGAAAAAAATAGTATTAATATCAATTCAGACAACAAAATTATGAGGTAAAATTTATTATCCAAAATTACTTCTATACAACCTGTCCCTAAAAGAAACATCCTCTTGCTTTTTTCCTTGGGGAAAATTGAACTTCAAAATGCATATCAGTTGATAAAAAATTGGTGTTGATGAACATTGTGTACACTTTGTTATCATGAAAGTGTTTAAGCCCCTAATTATAACTGTCTACTTGAAGTGTCAATATTCGTAATTCACAGCTGTAGAAAAAAGATACTGATCCACTATGGACAAATCTGTTGGCCAAGCAGAGGCATGTTTCTCTTTGCCCATGACAGTATAACATCAAATGTTTTTGTGGATTTCAAGCCCAGTCTACAAGTGCACCGTAAATCTACACCCAAGTTGGAGCAAGCAACATCCACAAGCCAACAGGATTTGTCCAAAGAGATGGAAAAGCAGTTTATATGTCGTCTTCATCATCAGGAAGTGCTGTGCTTTGGGCAACCTAAAAAAGATAAGATGAAAGGAATAGCATTACAAAATTTAGCACAATTAATTCTAGTAAAAAATAAGATTCATTAAACTTTCAAGACAAAATCAAGAAAATACAAGCTTCAAGAACTTCCATTGAGTCTTGTGGATAATGGCAAAAATCCACTAATTGGGAAATGGCAGAAATCCATTTAAGTGGTTCAGGGCAGGAATCCATTAAGAGAGAGAGAGAGAGCATCTTTTACCAGATTATACTGATATATGAGGGCTTTATTATTTTCATACCTGAAAATGGCAGAGAAAATATATGCATATCAGGGCTAGAGCTGTGAACGTTTAGGGATTTTAGTAAACGTGTACACGCCAAAAAAAGCGAGCGTGTATCGTGTACACGAGTTTAGAACCGTAATTTTCGAAAATACACCAAAATTGCTTCAAAACTACGAGGCGAAGTAAAAACTCACGCAACTAGTAATGGCAAAAGTACTGACTGCATTGCCCAAATAGACGCTGAGTTTTGCTTTCCAAATCATAAAAAGTTTACTTCTACAGTACAAATCATCATTTTTATAAAAATATGCATGGAAATTCAGTTTAGAAAGAACAGATAACTTCCTTTCAATGTCATTTAAACTCAACATCGCGTAACTTGTTTGTCCTATTCGCTACGGCTTTCAAAGTTCTGTGAAAATCTTGCATACTGAGGCCTATGATATACCTCGCCGTAAAACATTTCAAAACTAAGTCACCACCACCAGGAAGTTCTGAAATATTAGTCCTCTCGAAAAAAAGGCTGCCTTCTTTGCGAAGCATGCAGAATTTCAGCTTTGTTAAAACCTTTTTCTGTTTATATATTATGCATTTTTTTTTCTTTCTTGCAAAATTTATTTGACTCATCAGGTAATATTTACATGTAAATGTACTGATTTTCACGATTCAAGTGTTTTTTGGTCGATGAAACGGGCCTTGATTGCGTGGGATTTAGAGCCTTATGGCCTGACGTTAGGCCTATTGTTAGTTTCGCTGTTTACTGCTGCACATTCGCGGTGCATTTTACAAGTTAGATTACTCAGTTTTCGGCAAAATCAAAGTGCATAATATTCCCATTCATTGGTGATTACTGCGCATTTGTGATTCGCACATTTAAAAAGATTATGCTAATCGGGTTTACAGTTTGTAAAAAATCATTGATTGGAATTTTGTCAGCCGAATGTGTGTGTGATTTAAATCATGAATATTGATTTTCAACGGCAAGACACTAGGCCTATAATGTATGAAAAACGATTACTCGCAATGAAGTATTTAGAAAACGTTTACAAGATTTGCGAGCGTGTAGCGAGTACACGCTAAACTGTCACAGCTCTAATCAGGCTAAAATCAGTGTTAACTTTAAATGTATAGTTAAAAAGATAAAAATATCAGGCATATTAAGATCTTTTATTTATATGCAAATTCCAATTCTGTATCTTTTACAACCAAATCCCAAGTTTATAAACATTCATTCTAAATTACAGAATGGTGGTATAGAACAGAGAAAGAGTTTGTATGGTTGTTTTCATGAAGTGAACTCAAAAAGACATAAAAACTATACAGAATAAAAAGCAGCATTACCTGCAATTCCTGCTCATACTTGGCAGTCATTGAAGGATCAAGTTTGATTTCTGGTGGCCTCAGGGCAGGCATCTCGGTGAACTCCAGATTTGGGTCACCAACAAGTTTGCGAGCTAACCACAGGAAAGGCTTTTCAAAATTGTAATTGCTCTTTGCACTTACATCATAATACTGGGAAGAGAAAAGAAATTAAGTCTATCACAAGCATGTCGTCTCCCAATGACAAGAGCATCATACAAAACAATAATAATCTAAGAAATCTACTAATACAGACAATCTCCGACACTTAAATTGAACATTTCCGTATACATAACACATTTCTTTGCATTTGCGATCTAGGGATGGATGTGACCGTTTACACGATCAAAACCATTTTTTTACAGTTTACAAAATTACTGCATTGTTTACTAGTGCTGTCAACAATTAGTGATTGCTTGTTTGGAACTCTTCAAAAACATTAATTAAAACTTTTAAACAATTAATCGCAAAAATATTATATGGGTGGCCTAGTGTACAGTAACAATTAATACCACTGAAAAAGATTGTAAAATACTCCAAAAATCACCTAAAAGATTTAAGCTATAAACTTAAAACAAACCCCTCTATGCATAAAATGCATGAAAAAGACATAAAAAGAAGCAAATTCTTTCATTTTCTTGATTATTTATCATTTGGATCTTTCCTTTGTATGACCCCTGACATATTTTCTTTAATACAAAAACACACAAATCACATCACATTAAGAGTTTTGACAGAAAGGTAACAACTTACATGCGTAACCAGAAATAAAATGTGGCAAAATCACAACAAATCTAATCATATTATGGCCCCATTCTTGGGTTAAGAAAAGACATCTCTTTCAAAATAGGGAGGACACCGGACTACTTAGTACATAAAACCCCCCTGAAATCACATATTTGACTTCTGACTAATCACTGAAACTTCTGAAATTTTTGACATTCATCGTACCCTACTATATGACACTATTCATGCTCACGTCACTTACCATTCCAAAACTATAGGGAAAAATGGTGAAAAGTGGTCAATAGCTCTGTGACCTTTTGACCCCAGAGTCTACGGGGCTCAAAATTCATGTACCAAGGTATCATGGGGTTGGTATAGGTCTTGTACTGTTTTAGTTTAAAATAGTACAAAATTTATGACCTTTTGACCCATAACCTCCAATTGTTTTTAATTTTCGTTAAAATGTTAAACCCTACCCACCTGTGCAATTTAACAAAGTAATTCCTTCAAAAGATACAGCCATCACCAAAAACTTGTTTCATTTGAGCTGTGACCTTTGTACTTAAAACCTTGAGAGACAAAAGTTCCGGGCCAGGGGTACCCTGTCCACTATTTTTAGATTTTTAGTTATTAGAAGGGACACAAAATTAATTGTTGTATACGCACGCACACACATGGACAGATACAAAAATCACACAATTCTGTCCTGTTCCGAAAACTTATGACCCCTAACCCTTACTGAGGTCATTATAAGAATCCCCCCTCCCTCCTCTGGTGGGCTAACCATCCCCCTTAATATCGAGGGGAGGGGGGGTGGCTACATAGTATAGAGAGAGGTATAGGCAGTTATCTGCCTATAAAGCAAAATGACTACAATATCTCATTCGCACATACATGTATATGTGGGTGATGAGATGAACACATTTCACAGGACTTAAGCCAATAATGCACGGGGTAGTCTGTACATAAATGAATATGTGACAACTGTATCAGAATACAAAACTAACAAAATTGGCAACATTTATTGCTGATAAATGAACCAAGGATCTTGTTTTTCAATTAAATTTCATAAGCCTAAAAGGTAATTTTAAGATTTGACATTTATCAAGATTTCATGCCTATTTGTGGTCAGAAAAATTAGTTGTTTTGTGTAATAACTGTACCAATTCCTGGAATATTTCATTTGATTTTTATTGAAGATATATGAGTTTTTCGATTATTTTTTAGGAGAAACTTGTAAATTTCGCAATAATTTTGAGTGAATTAATCATAAATCATTAACTCGAACATATGTAAATGAGCAAAATTCTTATTTTAGTTGCGAGTACAGAATTATGCTAACTAATTGCAACACAATGCTTTAAAATTGCAAGTATAATGCATATTGAAGGTTGACAAAATATGAAACTCACTTGTAAATTCTTCTTTCTATGGAAGGTGATGTTCTTTGCTTTTACTTTTCGATCCTTGATGTCAACTTTGTTACCGCATAGAACAATAGGGATGTGTTCACATACTCTGACCAAATCTCTGTGCCAGTTGGGGCAGTTCTTGTAAGTCACCCTTGAAGTTACATCAAACATAATGATGGCACACTGACCTATTGAGAGAAAAATCCAATTTTTTTTCGATTATTTTGCTAACTTGCATTCTCAATGCATTAAAATGGCCTACTTTGTGGCTTATTTCATTCATGGTCAAATAGGCTAATTTGTTTTCACTTGGTATTCAGGTAGAATATTTCTTTTGGTTCCTTTCAGGCAATATTTGCATCCATAGTTGTTTTCTATGCCAGAAATGAATTGTTTTCACTTTCTTTGCTGCCAGAACTAATTGATTTGGTTCTCTTGGGAGGCCAGAAAATTAATTGCTTGATTTCCTTCAGTCCATTATTCCCCCCATGTCTACCCCTACAATGTCTATCCATCCCTTTTTGTCCTTCGATTCCAATATACCATAAAATCAGAATATTTACTTAAGCAGACACAAAACAATACACCAAATTTTATTGAACTTTTATACTAAAATTGATTGGAATAAAAGAAAACCAGTTAACCCAATGCCAAAATCTCTTTTGAATAACACAACCTGCATTATATTCACTTGCATTATCTGCTTTGCTAGCATCAAAATGCCCAATATGGTACTGTCTTGACAGAAAACCAGGCAGTTCATCTACCTTTTATGGATTAATGAGCAGTTAAGAACTTGGAAAATGAGACAACACACTTTAGCTTAACATGCACAAAACTCACCTTGAATGTAGTAACCATCCCTCAATCCTCCAAACTTCTCCTGACCCGCTGTGTCCCACACATTAAACCTGATGGGTCCTTTGTTTGTATAGAACACTAATGGATGAACTTCAACACCAAGTGTGGCTGTAATAATAAATTCATTAAGTTTTTAATCACCTTTACATATCTCCAACAGAGCAGCATTAACATTCTGAAGCCTTTCATGCATCGTATCTTATCAGAATCTTAAAATGCTCAATATCACAATTCTACATCGTCTTATTTCGTGCCAGTCAAGTCAAGAGCTTAATCTGCCAAAGAATCAGCGCACATGAACAAGATTTCACTGACCTAGAATGGGAAGTGAATGAACACCACATTTTCATTCTCTTCTCAAATAGTGTTTAGAGAATCAGGCAGGGGGTAACTGTCCTGCCGTTGGGATCGTCAGCTTCACGTCCCCTCCAAAGAACGGTCGGTGTGTGCCATTCAATTATTGTCAAAATGTTTGAATGTCAATATGTTATCAAAAACGTTGTTTTTTCCCTCCTTCAAATAAGCTGGCATGGTTTTGCCCCGACGTGAAACCGGTCGGTTTCCAAAACCGGTTTTAACCAGAAAACTGGTTTTTCACCCATAATGTAAACAAGCTTTGAACATAAAATGCATTACAGTAACCATAACTACAGTGTACTGCACTGTTATATGATAGGTGCTAACGATGTTTGCATCAGTATTTTCTGTAAATGTTGAAAAAAAGATGACAGAGTCATTAATCAATAAAATGTATTAATAAACTTTAATGTTGTTTGCATGTAAAGTGATTTTATATACCCCATTTGCCCCTCAAATTATGTCGATTTTACCCCTTTTCAGTATAGGTCCCAAGGCAGTCACGTAAAAAAAGTTGTGAAAAAGGCTGTGTCGACTGGCCATCTATATGTCCTTATTTGTTCACGATTTCTAATTTATACTTATGATTTCATAAATTAAACCTCTAAATGCATTATAATAGCCATCGTGTATACTTGATCAGTGATCATGCAGTACAAGTGTTGCTGATTTGCATAACCTACGGCGGGAAAATCTTACAGTCCAGATCCCACCCACTTGATACTCAATATTTTTTGAAACATTGACCATGGCCAGGCCGTGGCTCCTATTTAAAAAAAACAATTGTAGCTCAACCAAAAAATCCTCATAAATTATGCATACCTCGTGTTATTTTTCAAGTTCAGTAATTATTCTTGCTATGCTTTTACTTTAAATAGGCCCGGTTTGTGCATTGCAGTGGCATTTTATACTTAAGCTACTGAAGGTTCCCGCCCGATAGCCTTATATGGTATTCGCCAAAGCTGCGCTAACGGGGGTGCACAGAAAAGAAAATGCGTAATGAAAAGTAGTCCCCCCACTCCCCACCAAATTTGTATTTTCTTCTTCAAAATGAAAAAATAAACATGTATTACCTGCAATCTCTATACAAATAATACGATACGTGATTTGAAGACATCATGATTGAAAATTAAAATAAATTACATTGTATTTCGTACTTAATCTGGACCTTGTTTCAGCAAGGAGCTGTAAAAACATTTTATTTTTACAACACAGGCCGCACACATACACCCAAGTAAAATCATTTCTTCGGCACTCTGCAGATAAGATATTTAGTTCTACAGTGATTTGAAACATTGAACTATTATAAGCAAGATTTTTGGTCACTCAGAATCGTATAAAACTGCAAAACACATCTGTATTTGAGCAATCTGTTTGTTCTTTCTACTTGTGAAACAATATGTAGAGCAGAATGCAGAGATAATATTACTAATTTATGCATAACAACAAGGTTATCTATCACCTAACGGGTCCGCAAAAAACATATCTTACTTCGAACCAATGAAATCATTTAAGCTTGTACCCCAAGCTAATCAGATGTGCCTTGGGTCAATTACATACACACGTGATTGGAACGGAAAATTCCATCGCTACTGCTTTTATGAGTAACATTAAAGAACATAAAGGGAACGAAAGAAATTTTCAAAACACAATGCATGAAATCCTTCTTTCTTATAAAATCTGAACAATTTTGACCAGGACAGTTGTTCAAAAGTATATTTTACATCGATCAAATCAGTTTTAAATCAGATCGAAAAGGAATACAAAACATTTGAGAGGATGAGTTGTCATTTGCTCTTGCGATCTAATTGTGAAGCATATACTAGCTTCCTCGTGTGTGATATTAAATCTATCTATGTTTTGCATCGTGTTATTCCATAACGATCACGCAATTTACCATGCTATATATAGCAACGGTTTACCATGCTATTTATAGCAAAAAAAGATACACAGCGTCAAGCAACAACTTATCGGCCCATATCGCTTATCAGCGGGCAAGCGACCATAACAACTCACTGTACTGGCGCAGTGTGAGAAAAAATTTCACCTTGCGCTGATTTACATGCAGCGGGAATCAAGTTAACTTTTCTGACCAATTACGGCATTGAAGTCACGCTCGCGTGTCATGATATTCATTCACAAGTTTCATATACAGGGGCCGTCGCGCCCATACACAATGTGTTATTTTGTAATTGAAGTTAATGTAGTTTTGCACAGTGCATGTAGGGTGGGGTTGGTTGTGAATTTATGAGTGAATGTCCTTGTGATTTGCGATATTGTTATCGCCAGGATTTATAATGGAACAAAGTATTTTACAAGACAAAAGGACTTACGTGGGAATGTTAAGGACTTAAAATAAACAGGATTATAAAGAAATGAAGGTACTGTTGTTCAACTTGTTGTGTTCGTGGAAATATTAGCCCAGAAAGAAGAAACATTACTGAGTGGATTCAAGCCTGTTATTACAGATACATGTAATATATATGACTATGCATTTTCAAACATTCTCATTTCTCAATCGCATTATTAATTTAATTTGCATAAATATCACATATAAATATTCACAAATATATCAAAAGATACTTCAAAATACATTCTTACACAAAGCATGAACTTTCTTTTTGTTGAAATAAAACTGAGTTCTACCATCTTTTTTTTTTTTTATACAGCGATTTGTTTTTTTTGGTACCCCTGGTTTTCCATAAAACATGAGTCAGACCAAAACCGCGGTTTCACGAAACCTGTTTTAGTTACAAAACCAGTAGACGGTTTTAGTTACAAAACCGGTAGACGGTTTTAGTTACAAAACCAGGTAGACGGTTTTATTTACAAAACAGGTAGACCGTGCAAGTGTACCTCCAATCATAGCTAGCCATAGGTCCAAGAAGATGTTTTAATATAAAGTTTAATGTGAAACTTGTGATTATGGTCAGCCCAGGATCTCTATGCAGTTTGATAAACATAAAAAAAAAATTAAGAGCCAGAGACACCCTCCTTCAAAGTAATGTTGCACAGAATCAAAATGTTATAATAACATACTATAAGTACAGAAAATAATTCATAAACATCAGGAAACGGAAATTATTAATATGCCATATCTTGTTTGGAAGCATGTTTTTGACCTCTTTCTACAGATTTTAGAAAACTGATGATTGAAATTCATTGACCAAGAGAACAACTTTCTGTACACTTGGTTTCTCCAGATACAAATTCCAGTATCCTGGTACAAAGTAAACAAATTCACATTCCATTAACTTACCGATGTACTTCTTTTCGAATTCTCCTGTGAGATGACGCTTTACAAATGTTGTCTTTCCTGTACCACCATCTCCAACTAATACCAACTGCAATGTAAAAGACAAATATTATGTGTTAGCATAACTACAACGGTAAATGCCGTCATGGTTTGCATGCGCATGCAAATTGACACCCATATCATATGAACGGCCCAATTATAAAAATGGCATCCCACACTTTAATCCCACATGGCATCCTCTGTCTCAAATAGCATGCCACCCCATCTCATCCTGTCCCACATGGCATTACACCATATATACCACATGGCATTTCACCATATTTCCCACATGGCATTTCACCATATCTCCCACACTGCATTCCACCATATGACCCACATGGAATTCCACCCTATGTCCCATACGACATCCCTTCCCATGTCCCACATTATATCCAACCATATATCCCACATGGCATCCCTCCCAATGTCCCAAATGGCATCCCCCCGTGTGTCCCACATGACATTCAACACAAGGTTTCATCTAGTGAGCCATGCAGCCGTGTTTTGCATGGCAAATTTCACAAAATCACAGCTGAAATTATAAGCATGGCTTCACCTTTTCATGACTGATAAGAGAGCCGTGCATGACTAAAATCAGATTATGACATATGGTCCTTAGGCTTGGGCGATATATCGATATTTCGATATATTTCGATATTGACCTATATCGATATGGCCGATATTGAGTTCAAGGGTCGTGTCGACATATCGATATTATGTTTTTTCAATAATACACAATTACAAAACTAAACATGACTATCAAACATCCAAGTATTTTTTATTAAGCAGCCACAAAAAGCTAATAAATTTCATTTATATCAAAGTTTCAGGCAGTCAGTTATGATAAAACTTTATTAAAACATTATTATTGTGATAACATTTACCCCAAAACCCTTCCATGAACAAAAAACCACTTGACTCGCGGAGTACAGAGGCATTGCGCAATACTTCAACTTTATACTTGATGGCTTACCATGTTCAGACAACAAAAATCATAAGATGTTGAATCCTCAAACATCGTATTAAGTTTCCTCAAAAGGAATACTGAATCTGAATTTTTAAATCAAACAGTCATAAATTGACAAATTACTGACAAAATTATGAGGTTTTTCTCACTATTTTGTTCGTTCAGAAAGTCTAAAGTAAAAGTGACAAACTGGTCTTGCCAGATCGATCAGATAATGTACAGTGCAGTAACTACATACACACACAGTATCACTACTGTACAGTACTTTACTATGTACACATGCCATCTACCACTGTTTCTTCTTAGTGACAACACTCGTGCGATGATAGAAGCAGACTAGAAATTCAATAATATGCATCATATATAGACTTCTGAATTTCTAGAAGTCCATATAATGCTACCAAAATAATGCCTCTTTAGTACAACTTTCATAAGAAGTGAGTTATAAAATTTTAAGAAGAATTGGAGCCGATTTTTGTAAGGCATACAGTGTAGGCCTAATACCAGTTCCACAACATTTTTTTTTTCTTTCAAGAATATGCCGAGGCCTAAACTTTTTCAAAGTTTCTGTGATTGATCTTTTGAGATAGAAACCATGTAAAGAACATTTTTAAATATAATGGGTGTTTATTTGAAGATCATATGTATATATTTTGCAGTGATTTCTGTTAATTTGTACAAAAAGTTTTACTTGACATTTTTTGAGCCGAGACGATATTACCTTGCCCAGAACAGTACATACAGCTTACGTATGACGTCCTATAATTTGCATATCGATATTTCGATATTATCGATATTTTTTAGGCGATATATCGATATTGCATTATGTTCAATATCGCCCAAGCCTAATGGTCCTTATAAATTTCGAAAATTTTGCCAAAATGATTATCATGAAACTGCAAAGCTGTTCAATGTATTCGGTCTTGCCTGTTCACGATTTCTGTATGCCAATAGAAATATGATGATTCTTATTTTGGTAGGGTGTAAGTACAGTGTAATAAAAAAAAAAAAAAAAAAAGACTTAATAAGCTAATACTAGTGAAATCTTTTAAAATTAATCTACAAAACAAATCAAGAAAAGTAACAGACAATATTAACAGACAATAAATTAATACCTGTAAATTTTTCAATTTTACCTGAATGATACGCAAAGAAGTTCAATAATTTATTTTTACATGCTAAAATCGTATTAAGGCGAAATATGTTAAGCTTCTGTTAACAGCATCAATACCAGTAAAAATGACAAATGTTATTTAATGTTGCACGGTATACCGGTACTAAGAAAAGTACTGGTACTTAACGGTACTACTGAAGTAACGCCGAGTACCGGTCCTTTCATGAATGAAGTTATTGAAGTTACCTTTAAATCACTTAACTAGAACGGCAAATACCGTCATGGTTCACATGCCCATGCAAATTGACACCCGTATCATATGACCCAGCCATTTAACAAAATGGCATCCCATGTCCCACATGACATCCCATCTCTTGCAATATTCCATTAAAATGTTGATATAATACAAACACTTAACTACTACATGTAGTTAACTGTTAATGAATTACTTTATTCTAAATATTAATCAAAATGTTTAAAGTATGAGCATAAAATGCATAATTTTTTATGAAATGAAAATGAACAAAAATGTGATGAAATAAGAAATATTTTTATTTGATCAACAGTTAAGTTTCTCTTAGCAATATCATTAACTTAACAAATTATACACATAGATCAAAACAATTCATGATGGTACACACGCAATAGCAGTGTACTTGTAATGTTCGGTAGATCAATAAATACAAACTCTGGCACTTGCATGAAAACATAAATAAATAACAGGCCATTGGTCAAAGTGGCTGCAAGTGATTGTGATGAAAGTTTAAAGTTACAAAAAAACATAGTAGCAGCGTAGGCCTACGTGCAATAGGTTCAGTTCATCAAGAATTGTTCAACTCTCCTAAAAAAAGTAGGCCCTAAATAAACCATAGTAATTGTCAAAAAATTAAGTTTATTTAATCAAAAGTTAATTTTCTTTCAGTAATGATATTATTTAACATATATGCATAGATCAAGAAAATTCATGATGGTACGTACAGCGTACCCACCATGCTCAGTTGATCAAGAATTGATAACTCCCCACCCCCACAACCAGGGTTGCAGTTGAGAATGGCTGCTACAGTACTGCTAGTGCAGTACTACCTGACTACACACAGTGTATTCATTTGTGTACACTACACTACATTAGTTACGTTACTAAGATACTGTACAGTACTGCATCATGCATGCTAAAAATCCAGGCGGACATAGTTCAAACTACTCTAAACCAGCTGATAAATCATTTAATTAGGCTTACCTTAATATAGGTAAGTTAAAATAACGTACAATTCAAAAGTGCTTGCAATTTCCTTTCATTTAATATATAAATAATGGCATGCCCCAGTCTATTTAGAACTTTTCCTATAAGAAATATTTTACACCTCCTCAATTTGAACGACCACGTGATGCAGAGAAAATGTACCCGGCTAGTATGCGAGCACCCCAGCTTCAATTCTCACCGTGACATGGCCACTGCGTAATTTTTTTCCTGCTGCAGCTTTCAGGGGTCTTTTGACTATTATCATTTTTGGTGTTTTTTATCTTTCCTTTGTTTCTAAAAATTGTAGATTAGCATCATTGGACAGGAAATTTTTAAAAAGAATCTAAATATGTAGCACAAATCTTTGTTTTCAATATTGCAAGTTATATTATACTTCTGCAAAGATTGACCATTTCACACGGCTTCAGGTCTCCGAATATAGATTTTGATCATTCCATAATTCACTCAAATTTTCATAAAATCGCATAATTTTGGTCTTATATGAAAGGTACTACCACACAAAATCAATGATATTATACCAGCTTTTAAGATATGTTTATTAAAAGTAGTAAATATCGTAGTGCTAATAGGAAACACATGTACTGAATGCATGAGGACCTAGCCATGTACGGTACGCAAAGCATTATGTCTACAGCTAGCCATTTTAAGCACCATTACGTATGAAATCTGATACTGTAGTAAAACCTTTCAGGAGCTTAAATTAAAAAAAACACATAGATTGTCTCTTAGCAAAATACAAGCTTCATCACGCATACAAAAATCTCGTTTGAGCCATAATTTCAAGAGCAAAACTTTTTAAACCTAGGAGATGCATTTTAAAGCAACCCATTGCATAGGCACATATGGGAGCTCACGTACGATTTGATAAGTTCCACTCATTACACTCTATATAATGGGTAAAAATTAAAACAATTCATGAAACAATTTTTGTTACAGATATTTTAAAAAGCCCTCCTTGTTTTGTGTTGCAAATACCGACCTTGAAAGTGGCAACTGGCTGCACAGCTTGACTTTGTTGTTGCTGCTGCTGCTGCTGCAGTACTTGATCCATTACAAAATATTGCTGTTGTTGCTCTCTAATCAATCTTTAGAAAAGAACAAAAATACCATTTCAACCATACATATTATGCACCAAAATAGATTATATCACCACACCAATTTTAAATTACGTTTTCAACAATCTTACTATCACAAATCAAAATTTGTCCATTCTTTTGCCTGTAGGAATTAGGAAGAAAATATAATGCCCATTTTCGCTTCCTGGTTACTTGTACAAATGCATAAAGAATTGGGCATGTATATTATACCTTAGGGGCTGTCCCTAAAGTATTTACAACATTTACTGGTCAATTGTTTGTTGAATTTGTTCCAGGATATGGATTCTTACCTAAGAGCAGGAACTGTGATAGCTAGGATGAGACTTCTTATGGAGCCTATGAGATGTCATGTGGGACATGTGGTGGGATGCCATGTGGGACATGGGGTGGGATGCCATCAATCAATCAATCGCCATGGGCCTAACGGCTCGTTGACGCACTCCTCAGGGTCATTGAATAGGATGTGTCTGGCCGAAGTTTTTTGAAGTGAAATTCAGGACCACCCTGCAGTAGCCAGTGCACCACAACTGGTTATCAAAGGCCGTGGACATTGACTTGGTTGTTGATGTTATGTCTGTCTGTACGTCGTACCTGTGTTCTCGTCCGGGTCGTATTAAGGGTTTCGTGATAGCATTTGTACTATCATAACCGAATACGCAGGCGACGACCCCGTCATTTTAATTGTGTGTTCAACTCTCTCTCTCTCAGTAGCCAGATCAGATGCAGACAATCCACTCCAACTTTTCAGGCCATCCATCCACCTGGCACTGACAAAACTCTTAAGAGGTTTTTCTCATTATTTTGTTCGTTCAGAAAGTCTAAAAAGACAGACTGGTCTTCCCAGATCAATCAGATACTGTACAGAGCAGTAACGACAAACAGTATCACTACTGTACAGTACTTTGTACACACATCAGCACTGTTTCTTTTGAGTGACAACACTCATGCGATGATTGAAGCAGATTAGAAATTAGATACTATGTGTTATATATGGACTTCTGAATGTCTAGAAGTCCTTGATATGCAACCAAAATAATGCCTTTTCAGTAGAACATTCATAAGAAATGAGTTATGGAATTGTAAGAATTAAAGCCAATTTTTGTAAAGCATACAGTGTAGGCCTATTACCAGTTTCACAACATTGTTTTCTTTTTTTCAAGAATATGCTGAAGCCTTAACTTTTTCAATGTTACTGTGCTTGATCTTTTGAGATAGAAACAATACAAAAAAAACATTTAAAATTCATAGTGGTGTTTATTTGAAGATGTTATGTATATATTTTGCAGTGATTTCTGTTAATTTGTACAAAAGTTTTTGACTTTTTTGAGCGAGACGAGATTACATTGCACAGAACAGCCAGCACATACAACTTAGGTATGCCGTCCTATAATTTGCATATCGATACTTCGATAATATCGATATTTTTCTGGCGTTACATCAATATTGCATAATGCTCAATATCGCCCAAGCTTAATCTGGATAAGTTAGTTTCTTGGTCCCAAACATGGCAGATGTCAATCAATGTTAATAAATGCAAAGTTATTCATTTGAGTTTGAGCAATTTTGAATTTGGCTTGATTACTGCATGAATGATTTAAATCTTGGTTGTGTTGATCAAGAAAGGGATCTAGGTGTTGTCATTACTAGCAATCTGAAGCCTTCTAAACTGTGCTTTAGCAGCTGCATGAGCAAATAGGATGCTTGGTTTAATTAGAAGAAATTTTTGTGGCTGTAATTGTTTATCAAAATATTTCAAAATAGCCACAATTTTGCTTGATTTTTGACTAACAGTAAGTTTTATATAGGAATGGAAATGCACTTAGGCCTACGTTAAGATTTTGTATATAACACAGCTGATGAGTTGGGCATGTCTCAACCACATTTAAAGAAAAATAAATTAAGATGCCTCACTCTTTCCAAAATCACAAAAAAGGTTACAAAATTGCAGATTTTTACATTGACTTAGGCAAATCATGATAAATGATAGTTTCCAGGAAGGAAACTGTACTAGGCCCTATGCCCCATTCTTCTAGGATTGCACTAAAATATAATGGGCCCTAAGAAAGAATGTCAATCACCAAAGCTCAATATTACTGAAGAGTGAAAAAATTTTTGTCCACTTGCCATGAACATCTATGACAAAATTACTGATGATAACCCTATGATGATGATCAATCATTCAACGATGGGCAATTCTAACACTTTTGCAATTATTCGGACTATAATTATGTTAATATTAAAAAATTGCACTTATTATTACTATTACCAATTGTATTACCTCTGGCTTGGCATCAAAAATATTTCAAAATGACATTAATAATAAATTTAACTTTGAACATGAAGCAAGGTTCGACTATGGTGCGCCTAACATAACAATACTATAGCCAAGGCCTACATCATGGAAAACAATGGTTTTGTCTCGGCACTCCTTCCGGAAAAATGCGGTAAGGACCAGCAAAAGACAAGAAAACTTTGCTACAATAAATCATCTCAACTAAAAAATTCATGTACAACTCAAAAGATAAATATAAACATTAATTAATCAAGGCAAATTATGATTTTACCGAATATATATTGATGAGATTCAATGAGATTTCAAAAGCTACTGTTCGGATTAACATGACAATATAATGACAAGCCTAACGTATCAACCTAATGCTTAGTTAACGTTATTGTGCACGTTAGCCTTAACGTTACGATACAACTTTACATAACAACCTGCTAATAACATCTCCCGCAAAGAAGCGCTAAAACTGATAAATAAATCAGACAAATCTTTACCTGTTATCACTTTGTTAGTAAGTGATTAAAAATAAAAATCTTCGTTACAGCAACTAACAAATATCATGCATGCACAGATTCTGTTCTCTACTGCCTCTCGCGGGAAATTTCGATAAAAGATCAGGCTCGTTCAAAAAGTGAAAAATAAACCCTTTTGTGGAAATTAAAATATATTTCATTCAAACTTAAATCTAATCATAAAATAATCTAATAATTTTGAAATAAAAAAAACTTCATTTACCTGCCTAAAATTGCTCAAAAGAGTAATTTTTTAGATATAAAAGTAATCAGCTTTAGCGATCAAGACATACACTCGCAGATTATTACAGTATTGCGCAATTTTTTTCCAGCTTGAGCCAGTCAGTTAGACCGTGGAAGTAGAAGACTTCTACTTCCATGGTTAGACCGGTCAGATTGGAAATCTGATATTTTAAATTCTAGGTAGCTGTCTTAATTATAGAATGTGTAAACATAATTTTCTCTTGACCGTCCTCTTTCATATAAGATAAACTTGCTTGACCACTGAACTAATCCTTTAAGTTTGAAATTCTATGGATATATCAATGATGGACTTAGGGCATGCAATATGTTTGCCTATGCCAGTACGGCGCAAAGTTTAAAATTTGATATTGGTTAAAAGAGTATTCAAATCTGAAGAAGAAAAAACATAATGTTGACAATACTGTGCTTGTTTTGTTTCTGATTTATTTTTGATCAACGTTTGACCAACTTTTAATGCTATAGATTTGCACCATAGATGTAGCTGGGTAATCAAGTTTTTATATTTTAAACCCCTAATGCCCGGATATGGCACTTTCAGGCTTTTCCTGGCTGAGAATAGGTATTAGTTTAGATCCTATTTTGGCGGATATGGGAAGGGAACTTCAAGCAATATCTTTTGGTTGGCCCGACTTCTGTTCCTTCCTATCATGACGGGCCCATTTATAATTTTTCGGGCCCATCTGTTATAATTTTTAGTGGGCCCGACCGTGAGTTCCCAATATTATAACAAAAGACAGAAAGACCCAATATATTTATCCTGTTTGGTGAGCCCGGCATATGACTGAATTTCACCTTAAAACAGCATGGAAGCTATTTAGGCCCATACACGTTTCCATTTTTCATGGGGACTTTTTGTTTTAAAATATCATGATAGCAAGGAAAGGAACGGCCTATTTATCTATCTTTTTGGTAGGGCCCGTCATGATAGCAAAAGAGGGACAGAAAGAAACGACCCATGCTTGATATAAAAATGGGCCCTAAAGTGTACACGGACCCTGTTCGGTTGCTGTCTGTACCTTTTTGCTGTAAGGCGCTTCGCTGGTCTGTGGCCCGGTACTTGCAACCGGGCCCCGGTGTGGCCGCACCGGCCTAGTTACGCAACTGGAAGCCTTCAAGTTGACACATGTACCCTATTATACATAAAGTTATACTGTATACGCATTATACGCCATAATAGGATAAAAATTTACACAAATCAGTGGTGAACTTTTGATATCAAATGTAATTTTGATATTTGAATTTCCATCGAGCACTCGTATAAAAAACTGCATGATATTCAGGTGCACAGTGTCGTAGTGGGTCATGTTTCACGGGGGTGGACTGGAGAGGGGGAAAGTGCATTTTGGCGCCCCAAAAGAGTAAAATGTTGGGCACATAGATCTAATTTTTTAAAGAATTCAATTGCTTAAGGGCGAAGCCCTGCAGGGTAGGTTCTATAGGGAAAAGTTTGATTTTGATTTCAGAATACGGCACCTTAATATTGTGTCAAATCCAGGGACTAAGCCTTGCGTTTCTCGTAATTTTGGAAGCAGAAATTTGCTTAAAATGTGTCAAATCTAGGGACCAGAGACGTCTCTACAAGGGGAGTATGTACTAGGGGCGTAGCTAAGTAATATTGTTGGGGGTGTGAAGGAATATTTCCCGATAAAATCTTTGAAGCCGTAGGCGTCAATGCTAGCGCGAAACGCTAGCCCAAGCAGCGTGGGGTATAGGAGTCCGCCGTAGGGCCCATAGTGGGGTCCAGGGGCGAAGCCCCGGTAGGGGTCCAGGTGCGAAGCCCTCGGAAGCTCTGTATTTTAGGCATTTTATGACTAATATTCTATCTAAAATCAACACAGATTTACATGGTAATATCACTCCAAAACAGCATGGGAACTTAACTATTTAGGCCCCTATACGTTTCCATTTTTCATGGGGACTTTTTGTTTTAAAACTGAAACACCAGCGTTCATTTGGGTACCATTTATTATAAACTACAGTATAAAAAAACCCCGCAAATTACTGAGTTTTATATTGTTTTCCTCAAACGGCGTGGGATCTAGGGGCCGCCTTAGGGCCCCTAGTGGGGTCCAAGGGCAAAGCCCGGTAGGAGTCGAGGAGACGAAGCACCGGAAGCTCTGCGTTTTTAGGAATTTTAGGGTTAATATTTTATCTAAAATCAACACAGATTTACACGGTAATTTCACCTTAGAACAACATGGAAGCTATTTAGACCCATATACGTTTCCATTTTTCATGAGGACTTTTTGTTTTAAAACTGAAACACCAGCGTTCATTTACGTACCATTTGTTATAAACTACAGAAGAAAAATACATTTTTTAATTGTTTTTCTCATCACTATTCACATGATTAAAATTTTTGCTTCGTATTACCATGGGTTATCTCTACAAACGCTCTTGTTGACTTTACCTTGTACCAGTCAGCTTGTTCACAGTTGATAATGAAAACCATTGGTGTATGAAAATCTTAATTAAATAATAGCAACACTTCATTCACAACATCAGTTTAAGACTTTCTGTGAGGATCCTCTCTTGCTTCAATAGGACGACTTCTGCATCAGCATCCCCAGTCCGGGTCCCGGTGGTACTTGGTATGCCTACAGGAATGATAAGCTTCTACTGACTTCCGTAACTTTCGCGTTCTTTCCAAATCTTGTACAACTGCGGCTGCCACAAACGGATTAACTGGGACATTGACAGGTTCGAATGGTATATGCACTCCTTTTGAAAATAAATCCATATGATTTTTCACATTATGGTTTTTCCGATAGTCATCATCAAATTGTCGATTACACAGTCCACATTGTAACTTAGTTCGGACAGGTTTTTTACGTTTTTTCTCCATCCTGACCGTGACGAAACCTGCTTTCTCGTAATTGTTATACCAGGGATTTCTTATGATTGTACCATTGGAATAAACGAAATTTTCACGTAGTTGATGAAAAGTGGAACTCAAGAGAGATCTTCTACCAACTTGCAGCAGCCACAAGTTCCCATGGTTATAAGCGACGAGGGCGTTATCTGATCTCGTCAGTCGCCTCGCAGGTTGAAACAATAGCTTTAGTTGTGATTCTATTCAACAAGTTGAAAACAAGATCCGCAGTCTTGTAAAGTGTACCTCCATGCTGTACAGACAAGGAGATAGTTTGTTGATGTGTGTGTGTGTGTGTTTATTCATGTGAATATTTTTTTTCTTCTGTAAATTGGGAACAAAAATATTTCAAGGTGTATTGATTAGCGATAAACATAAGTTGATGACGTTTCGTTTTTAAGGTTATGAATAATTAAATTTACAGACAAAGTTCAAATTTCCCCGACATATTTATATATATATATATATATATATATATATATATATATATATATATATATATATATATATATATATATATATATATATATATATATATATATATATATATATATATATATATATATATATCCGGTATAGGTTCATTGACTGAATTCATTTCCGCGTTCGTGGATTATAACCTCCAGCCCCTTCTCCTCCATACCAAGTTATTGCCAAGATACCACAGATTTCATTAGAAAATTAAATAGCATCAATAACATTCAAACCAAAACCATTTTAGTCACAATGGATGTTAGCTCCTTATATACTAACATCCCCCACAAAGAAGGTACTGCATCAGTTAAGCAAATGCTAGACATTTATTCACACAAAGCAACATGCGAAATTACTGCCCTCACTGAATTTATTTTAAATCATAATAACTTCACCTTCCAAGATACCCACTTCCTACTTAACGGCACTGCGATGGGAACACGTATGGCCCCGGCCTACGCCAATATCTTCATGCACTTCTTCGAACAAACATTACTTGAAAGCTGCTCCCTTAAACCCACATTTTACATACGATACATCGATGACATTTTCCTTATTTGGGATCATGGGCCACAAGAACTCGAACAATTTTTCATCAAGGCCAACAGTCAACATCGGCGGATCAAATTCACTATGGAGCAATCTACCAGTGAAATCCCTTTTCTTGATACCACAGTATTAATTAAAGACAACAAACTGCAAACCAAAGTATACACAAAGCCGACAGACAGACAAACATACTTACACTTCAAAAGCTTTCACCCATCACATATCAAAAAATCTCTGGTTTTCAGTCAACTGTTACGCATACGCAGAATTTGCTCCACCACCAATGATTTTATAGATTCTTCCATTACCCTCCTCGAACAATTTAGCAGCAGGGGATACCCCTTCAGACTTTTATCTGACCAGTTTGAAAAAGTTCTCGCCATTCCTCGTCAAAAATTGCTAAACTACCAACCTAAGTCCAAATCCACTCGCATTCCGCTAGTGATAACACATCACCCCTCACTAAGACCATTCATATCCAATGTACAACAATCGTGGCCCATCCTTCATTCAGACCCATCACTAGCCCCCCTTTTCATGAATCCCCCAGTTATAGCACGCAAACAACCTCGCAACTTGAAATCCATCCTCGTACATTCTAAACTTCAAAACACACAAACCAACCATGGTAATGTCAAATGCAACAAGCCCCGCTGCCTAGTTTGTAAAAACATGGACACCTCACCCACCATTTTACACATAGCCAGTAATACTCAGCTTAAACCTGGGAATTATAATTGTGACAGCTCCAATGTGATTTATTATCTGTACTGCCAAAAATGCCCCCTTATTGCATACATAGGTGAAACTAGTACTAAATTCAGACTAAGATTTAATAACCATAAGCATACTATTCGCAACAATTCTCCTGGCTTTCCTGTGGCTTCCATTTCAATCTGCCTCTACACAGTCAATCAGATCTCAAGTTCGCCATTCTTTTTGGAGGCTTCTCTGTTACACACCAACGCACATCAATGGAATTAAAGATGATTATCAAACTAAAAACC
>JAIGNY010000011.1:572500-817500 GCA_020152595.1 Chiridota heheva | reverse complement strand
CCTATTTTTGACCTTTTTTAGTGGCCCGGGAGTGGGGTAGTCTGTATCATTGTAAAATGATATGCTGGTATATGATCGTTTGTAATCATCCTAATTTAGTTACAAGAGTATTGCATGTATTGCACACATTGAGAGTCTTTTTTGGGCATCTAAAACTTGGAAAATGCCAGGACCCCCACCGAGGCTTTTCCCTAAGGCAAGCCCCTTGACCTCATGCCGAATTTGTTTTGCATAAAGCAAATTAAAGTTGCCTCTGGCAATCTGGATGCTAAACTTCCATTTCCCCAAGTTTCAGGGCGTAGGAATGTCACCACTCAGGGGAAAAAGAACCTTCAAGATTTCCCGCGGTTTCAAGTGAGAACAAAATTTCTTCAATTTTTCGGAAAATTTCGTTTTTTGGGGGGAAATATTTGGTCAATTTTTCTTCCGATTTTCGAAAAATTTCCTTAAATTATGGGCAATTTTCGGGAAATTTTACCAAATTTTTGGAAACTTTCCTTCACTGTGTTTGGGCAATTTTCGAAAAAAATTCTTCATTTTGGGGCAATTTTTTGGAAATCTAAGTCATTTTTTGGCAAAACTTTGTCAATTTTTGGCAAATTTACTTCATTCTTGTACAATTTTTTTCAATTTTTCGAAAACTTTTCTTTAGGGCGAGTTTTTTTCGGTTTTTGGTCAATTTTCTTTAGTTTTCGGAAAATCTTTGTAATGTTTGGAAAATCTCTTTCAATGTTTGGAAAATTGCTATAATGTTTTTAATGCAATTTTTGGAAAATTTCCGTCATTTTGGTGCAATTTTTTGCTTAAATTCAGAACATTTTTTATCAATTATCTGATTATTGAAAAATAGTACCAAAATTTATCAAAACTCACAATGATTTTACCGAATTTTCCTTTGGAAAGAAAGCATGCAATAAGGAATTAAGGAAATCCTTTAAGGGAGTCACGGTATATCTTCGGTTCCCTGCTTGGCAAGCTGCTCCTCGCTTCCTAAGACTTGTCTTAGGAAGCGATTTCCTAATAAGCACCCTTGTCCGAATATGTTCACAAAACTGCACATCAGGATACGTTATCACATCATCCCTGGTTTGGTCGGGGGTTTGGTTTGGCTTTTCCCCCTGACATTTTATCCTGGCTCTGCCCCTGTCTGCCTGTATAGCATTGATATAGTATATCTCACTACCTACATTTCACTTACGAAATTTTGTCAGGTGGGAGTTTCCTCTCCTCTCCCTCCACTCCCCCAGGGGTGGCGAATGGAATTCAGGGCAACTGGGAAGAATATCCAATGGCGGCGCTTTCTTTATTGACGATTTATAATGAAGATCAGAGGCGTAGGAAGCGGGGGAGGGTGTGGGGGCAGGGGAAAGCTGACTCTGAGAAGATTTCACCTTCCCGCTTGCATGCAAGTTTTTTCCCAGTTGGGAGGCAAAATTAGGAAACTATTAACAAAAAAACTATTCGAAATTTTCACAAACATGAATGAAATTTTCCGATACTTGTGTTCTTTATCAGGGCCGTAATTTCTAGGGACAGGGGGACATACGTCAGTGCAAAATTCAGTACATTTTGAGAAAAGTTGTTCCCCCAAATTTGGATAAAATGGATGAGGATTACGGCCCTGGGTTCTTCATGCCCCCTGCCCCTCCCTACTGAGGTGAAGTCAGGTGAAATGTGATTACAATATTGGGAAGGGGGTAATGAGGGTCGGGTAACGTGATAACACATATTCACCTAAATGTATTTGGGGCTGAAACACCCAGCCCCCGGATCCGCCGCCCCTGGAATATGAAACAGGAAAATAGAGTTTTTAGTTCAGGTAAAGTGCTAAGTGCCTGCTATAACTTTTAAAATGGTACCTCATATAACTTCCCCAGTTCTCCCCCTATCAAAGGAAGTGGCCCGTTTGCAAATTCAGCGCGCAAATAAATGCTGAGCGCCCACATTGTATGGAGTGTCTCTTTTTAGGTTTTACTTCTGTGTTGTTGATTCTGTTGGATGCCTATGTTATCCTTGAGCCGGTTAATAACGTTTTTACGCTCAAAATATCATTCATTTTATTCCTTACTACGACTAGGAATCATAAGTGGAAATATTGGATATCTTTTACGTCATATTTCACACCATACCGCATTATCTTGAAGATGAGAGATCGCTTGGGATCGTTGAAAAGGGTATGTAATTTCCGAATTTGTCAACGCCCAACTCGAATTACACAGAGCTGCTGAATTAAACCATTTTTAAAGGACAGTGTATTTTTTCCTATTGCAACCTTTCTAACGCAAAAGCAGTAACATTAGGCCCAGCGTGTTCATCAGCACAGTACTAGCCAGGGAGCATACCCTATGGCATATGCAATTCAATGGCAAAATAAAATGGCCAAGTTGAATAGAACAATCAATGTCTCAAAATGATAAAGAATTCATTCATGAAAAGGTCCAAAAATTTACCTATTGCTCAAAATATTGTTCAACAAATTGCTTGCCTAAATTAACTTAAACGTACAGTAGCCTACGTCTTAATTGTCCACCGCGTATAAATATGGCAACTGCGTGCATTCGTGCAAGTTAACGTAGGGCCTACTTGTATCACACGGGTAGACACAATTAAACGGGAGGGTACTAAAACTTGTTATGGGCTCTCACGCGATGGTCCATTCACGATGAATAAAAATATTCAAAATTGAGTTGCGTAAAGGTTTTTATTTGCAGAACGTGCATGAACACGTTTGGAGCTAAGAACGCTCGGTAGAGATACAGTACGTACAAAAAATAAGGCTGCCATCCAAAAAAGGGTCAATCATTTGCGAACGCTCTCACATTTTGGCCAGTCTGCATTCCGTGCACTACAGACTAAGACACGAAGATCTTCGGTGTGAAACTTACTTCTTTCTGTCAGCTGTGGCGTGGGGCAGCGGGAAAAGTAGATGGCTGTTACTTAGTGTACTGGCATGGCAATAAAATATCTACCTTGGCGTAAAAAAAAACTATTGTGGGATTTGCGGCTTTTGCAAACGGGACACACAATGAGTTATTTACCTAAAATACCAATAAATCCAACAAAACAAGGCCGATAAAACTAAATAACTTTAAAGCACTCACACTTAAAGACACTTTAACTCCTAAGTTCTAGATAAACTTAGACGACGATGCAATGGCAGCCATTATGAAAGAGGTGACGTAGGGAGGGCACAATGCTTAAATAATTTTTTCTTTGCTATATATATAGTTTTGTGTATTCCTTTATCATTGACTTTATATAGATTATAAATAGAATACTGTCAAGAACTAATGCATATTCATTAGTTGTACTGTTAGCCAATCATGTTATTTTGAAAGTAAAAGCAAGTTTGTCATCACGGAAAGTATTGTAGAAGCAAAATACTAAACAAGACTTAAGCTTATTGTGGTAACTCGCTGTATGGTCTCTTGACTGTCTTGGCATATGAAAGCAAAGGCTTCGTTGTACCTTCACCGTAGGTTTTACATGGAATACACCCTGGTATTTTGGTTAATGCTCTCGATCATAGATGGAAGCATGCATACATTGTTTTGGTTAAACACAGATCATTTTTCTGAACAATTTTTTTCTTCTAAAGAGTGAAAACTTTGTCTTCCGAATGGCTCAATGGTTTTTCCATTGCAACAGCAATTTATTCCACCTGATCTAAACCTCCCTTTCCTTCCCTTCTCTGCCTTACCTTCCTCACCTTCCTTTTATTACCTTAACTTTTTTCCCTTATCCACCTTCCAGCATTTGACAAATCGCTTGTCTGTATGCCAGGGGCAACTAATATTTATGTCCGGGCAGATTGATGTACAAGTTGATATGCCCACCGGGCAACCATAAATTGATTAAAACTAATAGAGTGAATTTCTCTTTAAAAACTTAATTCATTAAACAGATTATACAATATAACTGATGGAAATGCCCAGAAATTAACTTAAATCAGACTTATATTCCATTTATTTAGAGGTCAAAATATTTTGTTCTGATACGAAATGATCTTAAACCTCGCCATAACAACATCATACATGCATCCATACATAAGACGTAACTATATATCGCCCACAAACAAAACATGTAATGTGCTGATACTGTATATGATTCATGCCACCAAAGCTGGTTGAACATGTGCGCAATGCATGCTGTTTTGCTAGCGAGGCTTGCTCCTTTCAACCAATCTTATCTCGTAAAAAATCTCATGCATAGCATATTTAACTGTTTCTTGCCTAGGTCTGTTCTGCTGTGTTAATGCACCACACGCAATGTGTCCAATACCTGTACACTATATATACTGTACTGTTACATGACGAACTTGACCAGCCTTACCCATGCCACTTGTTTATGCAAAAGTTTATTGAACTTTTGTGTGTTTTTTTATTTTTTATTTTATGGAGCCTGTTATTGCTTTATATTTGTAGAGGATATATGAATTACAATTTCCACTGTTTTTTGTTAAGTGTAAGAGTCTTTTATTATTTATACAGCATTCTCAGTAAATATTGCCATAAGAAATATTTTACCATAACGTGCATCGCCTCATCCAATATTATTGTGATTATTGTCAGGCAAGTGGATTTTGTTTCCGGGCAAGCATTTCTGCGCGTGTGTCTGCCCAGCGGGCAAGTGAATTTTTTGGCGATTTGTCGAATGCTGCCACCTTCTCTTCCTCCTTCCCTCTATCCCACCTTTCTTTCCTCTCTGCCCCAACTCAAGCACCTAAGTTTTTAACACCCTCTTGGCACATGACTCTTGACTGTCACGGTGCTGTTAAACATCAACAAATTAAACCAAATGGCCTATCATAAATTTTCTTCAATGGATTATTAAAGATGGAATCAAAGTATGCATGGTTGAATTTTTAGACGAAAGTAATGAAATTTTTCATATCTCAACTTGAATTGCACTAAAATTTTAGTGCAACTTTTCTGGACGCGTATTGTAGCCCATTGAATTTTGCTTCAGTGTGTGGTGTGGTTTTTTTCAATAAAGGTGCGTTCATGCCCTAATCCGCATGATTTGATCACTACGTAATTGGTGCTAATTCCCTTTAAAGACTTTAGTGTAGTTAAGTATGTACTATTTACACAAAAAAGTTAGTAGGACGCATTTTAACACCAAATTAAGCCAACATCAATCTGAGTAGCCTATGCCTATTTTTTATGATCATTTGTGAAGCAATGAAATAAAAAAGTCAAGTCAAATGGACTTGGTTGGTACAGCCTTGGGGTTACCCAACTAAGTCAACTCAAGAGAGCTAACGTTAATGCACCTGACTGATTTGGCAACTTTTACAATATTACTTATGTTTGGTTTATTAAGAAAGTTTTCAAGATTCTAAGTGTCGACACTAATTAAATATTTGTTGCAAAACGTTCAGGAGACAACGTTCACATTTTTTTTTTTTTTTTTTTTTTTTTTTGGGGATTTTTCTCCCTTGTGTAATTTTTTTTTGGGAAAGAATTTTCTCCTTGTGTAATTTTTTTTTTTTTTTTTGGAGGGTGGGGGAATTTGAAAAAAAGGGAGGGAACTCGAAATGCTAAAATTTTCCAAAATACAAAGATTTCTTTGACATAATTTATTGCTAAGCAATATCTTCACTCTAATGTTTCTTGCTAAAATCTGGGAAGTAACCATCATGGGTGAAAACAGGTTTATAATTAATACATGTATCATGCAAAAGAAAAAGTAAAGTTAAATAAATACTGTATGTAAAACTAAAGGTAAGTACTGCTTGTGTGTCTTTCTATTGTAGATTTATAAGAATAAATTTACATTTTAAAAATAACACCAATCTGGAAAGAAAATACCGAATAACAAGGCATGCCTCCCTCATTGCCTTCTCTTTGTTGTGTCTTTTTATTGTTCATCAGTAAAAAAAGCTTGAAACTGATAGTCGTTATTTAGTAAAATTTAACTTCGCTGCACTACATTGTGTTAGAAGTCACATTATTCCCATCATGTTGTATACACCACATGCACTACACACTATACAATCTACATGTAGATATCTAGCAGACGACATGATTGCATTTAATACTATTACGTGTTTTATTTCATCACGTTCATCGCATATTTTGTAACACCAGTGACAGCATGATCATCGGACACTCGGAGTGAGAGGCCTGTACTGGGCCTGTTTTTTCGTTGTTTTTGCCCACTGACATCAATATTTGCCAGTGTAGGCTTTAAAAACATGTTTGAAAAATTGTTTTTATATAATTTTTACGACATTTTAGAACGTTTTATAAATAATTTATGCCTCAAATGTCATGGCCTAAGCGCTAGCATTACAACTGTGATGTATGAAGTAGTTGCGCGAAAAATATCGTAGTGTATTTTTGTTCTGGGTCATTCAGTGTTCTGAAAGCAGATGGAAAGAGTGCATTTATCCTTGTTTTTTCTGTTTTCATTGTTTCCGAAGAGTGTAGTGCACGAGTCTAGTGTTGATTCACCAGATTCGAAATGTCTTAAGTTAACAGGCCTACTTACACTTTGTTTTTGTCAAAATTTGTGTAAGTTCACCCAGCCTGATGAAAAATGGATAAACACAGATTAACACAGATCTAAAACTTCTTTGATGTGTAGAAACAGCAAAGGCTGTAATGCTTTAAAATCTATTGAAGAAAAAAAAATATGAAAGTAGCACAAAAATTGAATCAGAATTTGTTAAAGAGGAATCATTTTAGAACTTTTTTACTTCTCAGGCGATAATTGTTTTATTGTCTATAGTGATTTTTTTGCTTTGAAGAGTTGTTTCTTCCCTTATTTACCTTCGCTCCCTCCTTCCCTCTATCCCACTTTTCTTTCCTAACTCAAAAACCTTAGTTTTTTACACCCTCTTGGCACATTTGACTCTGACTATCGCGGTGTCTGTCGTTAAACATCAACAAACCATTGAAGTGTTGTTGACTACCTGAATGACTGCTGACACAAAACACAAAATGTGCTTGATTCCTGGAACTACATGTTTACTGTACATGTAAATGATTTGTGGAGAAGTGGCCCTCTTTTGCATTAAAAGTATTGAATTTCTTGGTTATTAATTTCAATTGCTTTAAAAAGCGTTTTACTATACATTAGGTCTATGTCAGGATTAGTATAGTGGTCATCGACTCATTTAGGCTCATGGTATACTGTATGAAAGAGGACAAAAAATGGATAAAATGTTGAAGATGCAGTTAAGTCTTATTCCGTTAAGGAGATAATGATTTTTAAATATTTAATTTTCAGTGTCAGAAATTTTGTATGAAAACCTTTATCATAATGACCCCACTTAAAGAGTGAGTCAACATTAAGGGAATGAAAAGTTTAAAAAATGTTGCCTTGTGATGTTGGCAATCCTTTGTTAAGTCTTGAAATTGCAGTGAACTGCCAAAGTAGCAATTTATCCAAAGTAACAGTCATAGGCTAATTTTAGTGGATGGCAGAGCAAAGAATTGACACACAAATGTTCTATCCAATGTTTTCTGTATAGTTTTGTATTGAAACATAGGGGAGTTACCATCCAGGCATCCATCCATAGTAATCACAGGAAGATTATACCCTAACAAGGATCCTCTTAGTAGTCAATAATTCCATGAAGTTCAAGTGCCTTAATCTGTTTTGATAATTTCAAAGAAAGGATGTCATGTAGATCAATATCATGAGCTTACTGTACCTCTAATGTAAGCAGTTTGTATCCTTTCTGCACCTAAGAAACAAACATTTTCTCTTGAAATTGTTATGACGGGATTATGGGAGAGATGAGAGCCATCTGTTGTACTCCTTTCTTTGTACTCTTTGTGAGTTCCAAAAGGAGCTCAGGCCATATGTTGTCACATCTGCCACCACAAATGTCATGCTCTATAATGTGGATTAGTGTTGTGCTATTTGACAATATTAGTGTGTGTCAGGTATTAGCACCATGAAACACTTAAATTTGATTGCTCTTGTGATCTTACTAAAGAAATCTTAATTATGAGTACTCTCCAGTTCTTCACCCGTCTTTAAATTATGAGAAAAGCCTCCTGTTCTAAAATACAGTAGAAGTAATTTTTTACACCTAAATAAGCTAGATCTTATAGGCCTAATAAATCAATAAATTTAATATCATATTTCAAGCATCTTCATTACAATTACGTTTACATGAAATGAAGGGAAAATATAGTTTTTGAAAAGAAAAAAAGGAATTCAGCAGTTGTCATGACTATCCACATAACTCGGTCATGTCAAACTGGGAAAAAACGTAGTTGGAAAATTACTATTTTAGACTTCTTTTAAAAATATATTTTTGGATGTTAATATGCAAATGTGTGATGGACAGACTCTTCTGTTTTCTTACTGAGTCATTTAATCGCCTCATGCTATGAAGGGTATTAGCTCATTCTGGTGAAAAGTGTCCCTTCCCCAAGCATGTCAAAGTTGAAAAGACCTCATGACTTGTCCTTCTCCTTAAAAAATTTGTTCCAGCAAATCATAGCCACAAACTTACTGTAGCAAATAGTGAGACCACTTTATCTTAATTAAAATAACCACACAATAAGGACTTCACCCATTGCTAATATGATACTCAGCACCAACATCCACAACAACTAAGGTTTTCAGAATAAATAAAATAAAGAGGACAAATCTGACCCGACCTGGTTATGTATCAGGTCGGGTCTGACTGTTTGGAACTTTAAGGAGCAGAACAACTAATGTCGTCATCATTTCAGATTCTGAAATTAAATGAAAGAAGTATTTAAAGAACTACATTCAGATTAGCTTACACATCAGCAGGGTTTGGACCAGCTTTGAATTTATTTTCTTTTGGGGAGGGGGAATTCCCACTTTCAAATATTTTTTGGTAGGGTTTTCAGAATTTTGGAATGTAACCTGGTCTCTGTAAGATATTCAAAATTCACCAAATGTACAGTCGCTTTATAAATTTATTTTCATCACTAATATATTGAATATATACAGTGCTAGATATTGTAGTTACAGAAAACGACTGTAGTTGAAGACTAGTTACAAATTTCACCGCCTACATCGAAGTCTCGGTCACATTACGTTTTATACATATAAGTATGGGATGTGTTCATAACTTCACAAGTTTTAAGAATTATTTTACCGATGAAAATAACCTTTCACTTTATTTTGTACTTGAAAGGTAAAATCTTAAATGATGTTATTTCCATAAATTGCATAAATATTTCATGTCTAATCGCTGAAATTCATATCTATAACTCGAGGCCTAATGTTATCATTAAATGCTTAGCGCGGATTTGAACACTTGTCTTAGCCAGCAGCTCTTGGTAGCTGTGCACGACCATCCCGCATTGCTGTTAATTTTGTGCTGGATTGTGAGAACTGATTGCGCGATTTGCTAATGCAAACCCTGCACATCAGCATCACTCATGTTCGTCCAATAATCTTTTAACGTTGATCAATCAGTCGTGTTACTGTAACTTAGAAACCAAATGTGCTCAGTACTTTGTATTTTTAATTTAATTTGTAGACTGTTTTACTTAATTCAAATTCTCTTTGCAATAAGCTTGGGAGTACAAGTTAAACCAGAAATCAAATAAATAGATAGACCTTTTAAGGTATATGGTTGTATAGAAGCAACTTTTTCTTAATTACTTAGAATGTATTAAAACTCATGAATGTAGCCAAAGTTTTGATCAAAATCGGTTAACAAATGAACCTTTGTACAGCATTTTGGATTTTCAAGTATCAATATGTATATTTGTGATGTCTTGGGAACTTTAGTATTTTAAAAAAATGTAAATAAGTTAGTATTTTTTTATGTTTTGCATTGTCGATCATAATATTTCTTTGAAGACATGCAGCAAACTCTGATCCTAAATTTCTATCTCTTTAAAATTTACCTATTCAAATTCTAACTGGAATCATCAGCGTTGTCATCATTTCTGGTAAATTTATATTTAGGAATGACATTTCAACAATACATAAACGGTTTGAACTTTGTGCCTAGTCATACAATAAATCACAAATTTAGTGTACTGTATATTGAAATTCCCCAAACTTTTATTGGCCATAACTTGAAAAATAAACTTATCTGTTTCAGAAATGAAGTGTTCTGTACAGTGTACCAGACCCAAATTTAAGACCTTTTTCTAATAGACTATTTAACTCTAGCTCATGAAGATATTGAGAAGAAAAAGAAATTTAGGATCAGAGTTTGCTGCATGTCTTCAAAGAAATATTACGATAGGCAATGAAAAACATTAAAAAATACTAACATATCTACATTTTTTTTTTTAGATACTAAGGTTCCCAAGACATCACAAATATACATATTGATACTTGAAAATCCAAAGTGCTGTACAAAGGTCAATTTGTTAACCAATTTTGATCATAACTTTGGCTACATTCATGGGTTTTAATACATGTACACTGTTGTAGGTCTACTGATGAATATTGAAAGGCCAGATGTGAGAACGTGGATACCAGGAGATCAAAAATACAATATAATCCAACATTTCTGATTGGTGGAAATGTTACACAATTACCGACCGTGCACCGACAAGCCAATTAGTTACTGCTGGTGTGATCATTATTGTTAGAAGGTCAAGCAATTGTCTTGAGACGTGATTCCCTCTTTAAGTACCATCATGAATCATCAATAATTATGATTGATAACTTGCTTAGTCTGAAATCAATTTTTACAAAAAATGTATGTCAGTAATAAAAAAAATACTGTCGAAGTGAATGGATATTTACAGTAAGTAACGCATGTGTGTCAAAGTGTTAAAAATGTTATAATTAAATAACATTTTGAATTATGACAAATGAAATACCATAATCTCTGTAAAATACATTTTATTGAAGAATGAAGATACTACACATGTATTTTAGATTAAATATTCAGTATGGTATATAATGAAATTAGTGTGTGGGCATTTCCTAAACTACTGTAACACTAAAGTACTTCTTTACTTGATATGCTCTGCATGTAAACATCCAACGACTATGCAGCATCAAGTTGCCTAGATAATTTCACTGGATGTTTTCTGCAATTAGCATTCTATATACTGTAACATGTGTATTAAGTTGCACAGAGAAGGTTCAAGTGACAAACGTTCTGCATACAGGTATGGTAATAATCAAAGAGTTAGAGCTTTCTACATTTCGTTTATACGTTCTGAATGTGTACTGTACATTAAAGTAAATACAGTACATACTAAAAATGATTTAAGTTGTGTTTAAACTGTAACAGTCACTTCTTTTGTATTGTGTTCAAACATTTTTGAGGTGTACAGTTTTAATATTTTTATAACAATCATGCATTGTGCAAAAAAAGATGAAAATGGTGCTTCAGTATTTTGGCCAAATTAAATGAAATATTGTCATGATTTGTTTAATTATTAGTGTTTCACTTTAAAATACAGTACGTTCAAATGAAATTGTTTAATGTTGTGATGAATTTAAAGCTGAAAATTAATATAACTCTGCGGGAAATTACTTACATACAGTATAATGTGATTAAAACAAATGAAACAAGAAAGTAGTCCATGGAGTTGCTGATCTCATCACCTTAAGCATACAGCATAGTGGGGGAAATAGCTAACAGGGTCACTATTGCTCTGTGACTTCTGGCACAAAAATGTACAAATTAGTACATAATTACTCCCTAAAATCACATATTTAACCTCTGACCTCTGATCCTTATCACTGAAACAACTCCTGAAATTTTTCACATTTATCGTACCCTACTGTATGACACCATTCATGCTCACGTCACACTTACCATTCCATAGCTTATGGGGGAAATGGTCAGTAGCTCTGTGGCCTTTGACCTTTTGACCCCAGAGTCTATGGGACACAAATTCATGTACCAAGGTACTGTATCATGAAACAACATGGGGTTGGTATAAGTCTTGTACTTTTTTAGTTTAAAATGGCACAAATTTGTGTATAAAAAGCACTTATTTGACCTTTGACCCATGACCTTGTTGATCTTTTAAGCTCCAAATATATTTCATGTTTGTTAAAATGTTAAACCCTACCCACCTATGCAATTTGTAATGATACCAAGTAATTTCTTCAAAAGATACAACCATCACCAAAAACTTGTTTCATTTGACCATGTAACTTTTGTACCCCAAAACCTTGAAGACATAATTACCCCCTAAAATCGCATATTTGACCTTTCACCCTAACCACCAAAACAACAACTGAAATGTTTTGGCATTTCTCTTACCCTACTATATGACACTGCTCTCTCAGATCACTCTTACCATGTGTCATTAGCTCTGTGGCCGTTGACCTTTAACCCCAGACTTTAAGAGACACAAGTTCACGTACCACAGTATCATGATACAAACATAGAATTGGTATAGGTCTTGCACTTTCGGAATTGAAAGTGGCACAAAAATGTACAAATTATTACATAATTACCCCCTAAAATCACATATTTGACCTCTGATCCTTGACCCTAATCTCTGAAGCAACATCTGAAATTGTTCTCATTTATCGTACCCTACTGTATGACACCATTCATGCTCACATTACATGTACCATTCCATAATTATAGGGGGAAATTGTGAAAAGTGGTCAATAGCTCTGTGGCCTTTCACCTCAGAGTCTATGGGACACAAATTCATGTACCAAGGTATCATGATGGTACAACATAGGGTTGGTATAGGTCTTGTACATTTTCAATTTAGAATGGCACAACATTTTGCATAAAAAGCACTTATTTGACCTTTGACCCATGACTATTGACCTCCAATTATTTTAATGTTTGTTAGAATGTAAATCTCTGCCCACTATTTGCAATTTATAAAGATACTAATAATTCCTTCAAAAGATACAGCATTCACCAAAAACTTGTCCCATTTGACCTTTGAACTTAAAACCTTGGAGACAAAAGTTCTTGGCCAGGGGTACCTGTCCACCAATTCTCATGTGTGTATTACAGTTTTTGAGTTATAAATGATACAAAATTAATTGTTGCATACATGTACGCACACATGCACATACATACACACACACACACACACAAACCAAACCCACGGACAGACGCACAAATCACCAAATTTTGTCCTGTTCCAAAAACTTATGACCCCTTACCCTTAATATGAGGTCACTTTATGAGACCCAGCCCCACTAGCCCCCTTATATCAAGGATGTGGCCATGTAGTGTACTGTTGGAGGTACCAGCAGTTATTTGCCTATACAACAAAGTGACTACAATATGTCATCCCCACATATATGTATATGTGGGTGATGAGATACAAATTAATCGTTTCTCTCACAACTGGAAACTTCTCTCAGATTGGTTGTACAAATTTTGACAGCTTTGTGTGTGCTATTCTACTGTTCAAAAATATGCCATTGCATCAAACATGAAGTTAAAATAATGTGCATTTTCATGCTGTCAAACACAGCTGGACTATTTGATTATCATAGCAGTTTGCACTACTGTCATGGGGAGCTGTACTGTAAATGTTGAGAGAAGGGAAGTTTCTTTATATAGAAACTAGAGATGCATAAATGTGTTCATTTGATTCTACTTATATGTCAGAAGTTGTCAAAAAGTAATATCGTATCCACGCCATAATCAGGAAACCTTGCTGCCCATGCTCATAAGGTCAAATTACCTCATATTCCATTGTCAGTAAATGTATAAGCTCAAGGGACAAATATACTTTGCAGCCTTTGCTGATAATTTAGAGCTAACCTTTGGTATTCAAAGGTGAGCAAAATCAATTAGGGTTTACAACCTTCCAGATATAAATACCCCATTTTCAGAATTTGTTCATAGTTGACAGTTGTCCCATACTGTACCAACATACTGTTTGATTAGGACTGAAAAAAGTTTATTTATACAAATTACAGTATAATGAGTATACAACTGTTGAAGACATTTCAGATAAGTTCTTAGCAAAATTCTTTAATCAGCTTGGTTGAATATTGAGGAGAATATAATTATTATTATACAGGTCTGTATAGAAAGGAATATTTCCATGGTTTTTTGTAAAATTGTATTTGAAAGAGCATACTTTTAGATTCAATTTGGTGCAAAAATCAGGTTGATATCATATTCCATTCTGGAGATATAGATTTTTAAAGATTTCTCAATTGCATTTTTAAGTTTTTGTACAGTATGATGAATTCGCATTTGATGATGTCATAGAGACAAGTCCATTGTACATTTATATGTATTTCTTTGAACATTAGTCGGTTGTTTTTAAAAGTTATTGAAGTAGGGTAAATTTGGAAATGTACAGAAATACCTAACTTTTATCAATTTACTTTTCTAGCAGGTTTTACTAATAGAAAAGTATGATAGATTTTAATAAAATACAAAAAACTTTGTGGGAGAATATGTTGCTGTGATGTCATACTAAGCCTTTTCCTATTTGTTTATTGGCATCTTTTGTGGACCTTAAAAATTAAATATCTTCTGGTAAGAATAACATATTAACATGGTTTTAGTATTAAATTGTTTCTAAATTTTTTCTCTTTCTTATGAAAGGTTGCAAAAAAACATTGGAATACTCCTTTAAAGGTCTGGACGTTTCTACGACATCACATACATAGATATTAAAAATTCTTGAAATCTTGAGCAGATGACAGTATTATATTTTAAAGCTATTAAGAATCTTTTGAAACAAATAAAAAACATTTTAATTAGAATTGAAAGCTTATCAGTTGTGCAATGAATTTCCCTATATACTGTAGTTGTACCTACATGTAGTCTGTTATTGTAAATAATATTTGATCATTTAAATTTTATATGGCATGGAGGCAAATGTATTCATCACAAAAACATTGGTTTGCAAAAACAGTTTGCTCCAAACCTCTAGTGGCAGATTTGAACACTCTGTGCACACCAAGTACAGTAACATTTTGGTAGTAAATATAGTAATGCAACATAAACACTTGTTCGTGCTTTAAATTTTCCATTAAATGTCGCATTACACCATCAATTACAGTATTCACTCTTAGGGAATACTTCAGCTCTTATTTCCTCTGAGGCATTTTCCTTCTCACTGCATTTTAAAATTATTTTTCAAGATGTTTTTCGTGCAAGAATCTGATTCCATTCATCTTCCTCATTATGAAGGCAATCATGATTGCAGATGAGGCTGCATGCTCATTGAGCAAGAGCGGCGGCATGAACACTGAGCATCCGCACCACGGTGGATTTGACTCGACAGAATTTGTGAAGCTACGTGTATATTGCGTGAGATTCCCAGAATCCCCCGTGTGTTACAACCAAAATGCATAGATTTGACATGTACAGACTTGGTAAATGTTGCATAGAGTAGTAGCTTTGAATTGTTACATTTATTACTCTTACTGCTGCGAGTTACCTTGTAATATACTGTAGATACAGTATGTTACTGTTAGTACAGTCGGGAAGTTAGGACCCGCATTTAGAGCGAATCTTTTGTGCTCTGTCATGTTACACACTCTTCATGTCCAAAAAGTTGTACTAAAAAAGATGTATGTATGCTGGTAACTGTCTGATATGATGATTGTTCTAGCATCTACATTACAACCTACTGTACAATGTGGATAAAGCATTTCTCCATCTTTATTACATTTTGTACTTATATAAATGAAGAAAAGATTATTACACATGTTACAACAGTATTTTGCAACAGACGAGGCAGTACACAACAAATAATTTGTTGAATTTTTTTTTTTTTTTTTTTTTTTGCCTAAAGTAAGCCTCTAACAGTGTAAAGAATAAAGATGTAGAGTTGGAAAAATCTACAGTTCCGTCGATTATAAGCGCAGGAAAAACAGGAATTTGCAGGAAGAATAAACAAATTGAAAAAAAGAAAAAAAGAAGGGTAAATATGTCTAAAAACGTCCCCTTTGTGATGAATACATAGTACATTATATTGCGAAAGAAGGGAGCATGTAATGATGTATTTTACATTAATATTATATCTGTCACAATTTTTTGTAGGAAGATTTTCGACACCTTTATTCAGAACTGGGGAAATTTTATAATTAATTCCAAGTCTAGGTAAAGACTGGTGCTTTTTTTAATAGAAAAGAAAACATAAACGAAAAAGCAGACACTATAAATACAGTACATGTAGGTGTTTATTTTGAGTGTCTTGGTTGTTGCTGTCTTATGATACCAATAAATACTTTGGAAAGAAGTATCACATTTGCTGGATTCTGGATATAAGATTCTTTCTTCAGTTGTGACAGCCTAATTACAGCTCTGTCTGTTCTGATAATTTACCATTGTCAGATTGTATAGTTTTAGAATTACATTTTACTGTTTTTGGTCTAGCTTAACATTTTCCAGCTTGCACAAATTTGATGATTCGTAATTCATCTCATTTTTATTTGCAGGGGGATGATGACGATGAGGCAAATGATGTATCGGTCAACATTGACTCTGAGAGGTACATGGAGGACTTTTTCAGTCAGGTATGGGTGACAACATTGTTTTCAGTTGCAATGCTTTTTCTTTGCAAGAAAGCATAATGTGGGCAAAAGAGACCATTTTAAACAGTTAGTTCCGTGTTCATGCTTGGCCATCACACATGTATATAAAGGACGACAATAAAGGGACAAAATGGTGAGAGAAAAAAAGTGTTGTCAAATCTTCTGTTAAGGAGGTATTTAAGTTATATCTGATTTGTGTAAAAGGCTTACAGTATTATTAGTTGTGACATCACACACACCCTTACATTTCTAAAAAGTCAGTGTATTCTATAGGAGAAGAAATCATTTTAGATGACTGAAATTGAATTTAAAAGATGTACAAAATTAAGTCATCACAAAGTTTGAATGAATGGAATGAAATACCATTTTGCATAATTTGTTCTATTATTGCATATTTAAGAGTATATTACCCCTTGTCGGACCCCCGTCCAGATAGGGCGCACCAATCAAGAGTCAATTTCAGTTCGACAAGGGTTAAGGATACCTCCAGACAACAGACACCAGCATCTACATGTAGGATCCTAGACGTATTCATTAATTTTCCAACTGATATTATTTTAATTCTTACATTATACTTTTATTTTTCTTCAAATTTAACATGATAGACTTTTTAAATCCACATTATCATTAAGTCTAATGGTATTTCTTCTTATATTGACCATTTTTCAAGTTTGGCAGGTTCAGCAATAATATCACAAAACCATTACCATCATGCACTGTGTGGTAAAGGTTGAATGTTCAAACCAAATTTTATATATATATTTTTTTATCTTGTGTGGTTAGAATTTTCCTTTCTTTATGATATTTTGATATTATGCATGAGGCTTTTTCATATTCATACCACTTTTTATTGCAGGTGGAAGAGATCAGAACAAATATTGACAATATATCACAGAATGTGGAAGAGGTAAAAAAGAAGCACAGTGATATCCTGTCGGCTCCACAGCAAGATGAAAGTAAGTTATAAAACATTTCTATGACAACAATGTTGTACTGGATATCTTCTCATTGAAACGTCAAGGTTAAATTATGTGAAGTACGCATTGAAGCTTGAGTGTCTGACACCTTGGTGTGGGCATTGTATAAGCTGCATGGGCATAAACCCAGAGAGGTGGGTGGGCGGGTGGATATACCTCCCCTTTTTGACAAAAGGGCCAATCCATACTATCATCCCGCCCCACCCCCTTTCTTTTAGACCACATATTTTTCAAAGAGTGGCCATGCACAGAAACGTGAACAATAAAACATCATATTTCCACATTAAAATATAATATATTGTGTATTGTAGCTCTCTTTGATAGAATTTTGACTTGTATAATATACCTTCTTCCTATGTGTTGTGATATACTCTTGTGTCCTTTAAATGTCAATTTTGCGAGAGCTTCCGACCCCACCAGAGGCCCTTAAGTGGACCCTACGCTGAAAAGTAAGCACTGCGTATTCGCAGTGACACTTTTGGTGTCACAACGGACAAACCTTACAAATCCCCCCGCCCACACACTTTTTTTAATAGATTTATGCCACTGATTAAAGCTGTCAGCAATGTGCCAACCATTTCATTATGGTTAAAAAGTTCTGAGAAACATGTAAAGAATCTCTACTGCATCACTTGAATGATAGCAATGAGAATCATCATCATGGATCCTTCAAAAGTTAGAAAGCAATGTTCTACTTATCAGCCATTTATAATCATTTCTTTTGACCTGACATCTCTACAATCATCAGGAAGTTGTTCAGGCTTCACTTCAGACAATCTTTTTAAAGACAATTGTAATAAGTCAATTGTAAGCAACTGCAACATTATTGAGATTCAGGTTCAGTGGACAGCTTTTGCATTGTTTGTCTAGACATATCTCATATTTTTGATGAAGTTTATTCCATTGAGAAACTGACATTTAATGAGGAAAATGTTATCTTATTTGGTTTCATAATGCCCTTTCATCATACCTATTAAAACAAGCAGAGTAATCATATTAGTGCTGTTGATCTGCGATCAATTCATTAAAAGTTTAATTGCTAAAATTTGTGAGTGTGTAGCGTTTAATCGCAACCAAATTTCACCCCAAAATCAGTAAAAAAACGAATTTTCGTGGATAAACATACCATGCATTTTTGGACCAAAAAACAGGCCAAGAATCTTACCAAATGCAAATATCGGGTCTTATAAATACCCATTTGGCTGATAAAACAAGTCAAAAATAAAGATCCTGGGTTTAGATGACATTCATACGGGAATAGAAATAAAATATCAATAAGAAATGTTACCGATTTCTGGCAGTCTGAAGTTCCACCTGCTCTGTCACAAAATAATTTTCAAACAGACTGTACCCCAGTACAGTATTGGCTATGGCCTGTAAATCTTTTTTTAGTTCTTAAAGTCCACCACTAATTTTAGTTGAATTTTGTTCTGTCCATGAACGATAGAAAGATATAAACGATCGATAATCAAGAAATTGAAGGAATTAGCTTGATTTTGAATGCCTTTTTCATGCATTTTAAAGAGGCGCTATTGTCTCATAACAAATCGCAATGATGTCTGTAAGTAAGACAGTATATGTCATGTACTTACATGTCATCAATATTTTACAATTGTTCACTCACTGATTGAAAAGCACATAAGCCTAGTACTGTACAGTGTGTGTACGAAGACTACTGTAGGTATACATGCACGCTGTAGTAAGAGATCGCGTTAACAACAAATTTGTCGTATATTACGCCATGGCTGAAATTTCTTATGACATAGGTTGTACCTGCGTTGTAAGATTTAGATATAGCATGTGGAATTTTACGCCAGAGTTTTTCATTAAGATAAATGAAAATCATGAACATCTTACCTCTGTGGTGCGATTCAAAGTTTTATTTCACACAAAAATGATTTTTAATCACTCATAAATAAAAGAAAAATGACACAACTACGGGACTAACGGCCGAATGATTCAAACTGTACATAAACACATATAGGCTAGTACATAGGCCCTATGCATGATGTACATACACTGTACAGTGTATTTGAAAGTTTTAATGTTCTTTTGAATGCAGGCTGTCAATTGTTAACGATATTAGCTAGGATTCAACTTTCCTCCTGTATTGTGTTGATCGTGTATCTGTGAAGTGATCACAATGCAAGTCAAGTTACTATACTGTAAGGAAGTAGGCGTGTTCAAGTTCTGAATAGTATATTATTGTTGACAATAGGTCAAAGTTTACTAAAACCTCGTGAAAGTTTGGATACAATAAACAAAAGTATTTTCTAGTTTATTTTGGGGATTGGTAACCCAAATTTCATGACTCGGCAATCAACATTATACAAGGATTGGGTATGAACTTTTCCTTAATATTTTTATGATAATAATAGTCCGATTTTTAAATGTTTTTGGTAATTTAAGTGCAATTTTCATTCACTTTAGCGAGGCAGGCCTACTCAAGTGTGTGTGTTAACAATTACTTGTATGCTTCGCTAGCGCGCAATGCCCTGTACATTATGCAATGGCCTGTACATACAACGGCAAATTTACAAAATACGCCAAACTTCAAGGGCTTGTTGTAAGCAAATACGCCAGGCAAAAAATTAAAACGCAACCTCTGGCTGTAGTATGGTATGTATGTGTGGTAACATGACACGGCTGAGTTGAACAGAGCTGAATAAATGGGTCGTTAGTTTAATAATGGGGTTATTAACTCCCAGTTTAAAGCTCTATGTTATAATTCAAATGAGTGGAAAAGACAAGAGTAAAAAATATGGTCTTGACGAGATTCGAACTTGTTACGTTTGGCACAAAAGCAAGTCTTTGGAAGATAAGTCTATCATCTTAGCCATTCAGCCACATGAATACTTAACAGAACATGTTGCTGTATTTATTAATATAGTGCAAAATATGATCGAAAGAGGCACGAATAGCAATTGGTTGAGATTTCATCCAATCAAAAAAGTGTAACTGAATATCCTTATGCCAATATTACACCTTTAAGCATAGAGAGATTTGTTTTTAGTTTATAGCTCAAATCCTTTAAAGATTTATTAAAAGTATTTTATTATCTTTTTCATTGGTGCTAATTTTTATATTGTGCACTAGGCCACCCATATAGTATTTTCGCGATTAATCATTTCAAAGTTTTACTAAATGTTTTTAAAGAGTTGTGAGCGATAGCTATTAATGGTTAGCAGCACTACATCAAATCATTGTCAGTGAAGTGGAAAATAATTGTTAATTGAAGTAACAAACCTGCCTAGCAACATCTAACATGTTTTCATTTCCTAGTTTAAACAGTTGGTTTTAGTAAACTGCTGTGAGTTGTTTCTATGGGTGATACTTAAATCAAATTATCCATGTTATATAATGTTGGAAATTATGAAGTTGGAATTTTTTTACATCCTTGTCTTGAAGGAAATTGCTACCTAGACAAACAATTAAAAGCCTTAATTTTGTTTACAAAGTGGGAAAAGTCTCCAAACAATGAGTCCTCCAAAGCTGCAGAGCCCTAAAGCTTCTCTCTAAGCTTGAAAATTCAAGAGAGTGAATGTCATCAGATATTTCACACTGAAAAAATTACTTATCAAATTTTCATCATGTCCCATTGTTGTGTTCAAAACAGGGGAGTGTAATACCTGGGGGACATTACTGTTACTTCTTGGCAGAATTAATGAAAAATGTAAGGTTGTGCTAAACAGTGGCATAATGGGCCAAAATTTATTTGGGGGGCTGAGATGAAATCCAACCCCAACCCTAAGTTCCCCCCCCCTACCCCCGCTTATACATTTTTTGTATGACCTTTTTTTAAATTTTTTGACAATTAGCATCCCTCTAACTCAAATTCCTGGATCCGCCCCTGCATACAGTAGGTGCAGATCATGGGACAGGGGGCAATTGACCCCAAAGAAAAAAGACTGGGTGGCAAAGCCCCCAGAAAACAAAATGAAGCTGAAAGAAAACAGCATGCATGTTCCTTTACCCCTGGATAAAGCATATAGGTTTGCAGCTTTTCAAATTTTTGGCCCTCACCCTCCACCCATTTCCCCCTCCCCTCCAAATTCAGAAGAAGATCGCCGCCTCTGCTGTACTTATTGTACTTGCATCACACTTACCAGGAAAGGGAATGTTTGACTGATTTGAGCATTTATGGACACTAGAAGTCAAGTCTGTTTCATCAATTTCAGAACCAGCTATTTCTGTACTGCTTTCAGGCATGTCTCCTGATGAGACATTGATCTTCCAAAAGACCAATGTTAGGCCTGTCTGAAGCTTCATTGTCTATTGTGTCTTATCTACTTCATCTTAGAGTGCTTTATCATGACCAAGAGTGCCTGCCTGTGTCATGGGGGGATGCTTTTTTGGAAAAATAGCGATTTATTCCTTGCTGTTTATTACTGCCTCTCTCTGCCATGTTTTTTAGTCCACGTTTGACCTAGCAGGTCCGGTACATAATAATGTACATACCAGCTATCGGTGTGCACGTGCCTTTTATAAGTACAGTAATTAAATATAGCTCCGGGCTTGGTATATGTCACATACCTATGCGCGTAAAGTTGTGCATGCAGTCAATTATACACAATTGTAAAAACAATCTGAAAGCGGTGCGTTAGTTTAGCTCTCCCCCTCTCTCTCCCCCCCCCCCCTCTTCTTCCTCCTCCTCCTCCAATGGACTTGCCTGTCTCACCCTGGAAATAGTGACCTTGAGAAATTCCCGTAACAATTAATATGAAGGTGGACGTGGTTCATTCATGCCATTGTTAAAGAACAAATTTAATTGAGATAAATAAAAAGGTTATGTGTTATAAAATTTATTCAAGAATTGTTTTAAGAAAAGAAGATGATAATAATAGCCTACTTTACTCTCTTATCATGCTAGGCCAAATACAGGCATATATGGCTACGCACTGAGCCAAATGCAGAAATTCTGCATATATAACTAATTCAGCAAAAATGTGTCATCTTTTATCTATACAAACATTTTCTGACAAAGGTTGCTACAGCAAAGTTGTAGATAATTGTTTTCTGAATTTAACCATGTAGAATTTATGTTGATCACACACCTGGATTATGCAAATGATATGTAAATGATTAAGCTGCATATATATACAAATGTGAATATAATACAAAGGGATGATAGTATGCAGTAAAATCAAATTAAAAGTTCCAAGTTCACATTCTATGTCTATACTTGTCTTATTTGTGTGTCTACTTACCTTTAGTTTGTGTTGTGGTATTCTTTGGAACATGTTTGCCAATAATTCTGCCTTGTATAGTATCGTTGGTGGCAAGGTACAAGACACATTGGGTGTTTACACAGAAAAATTGATAAAAACAATTTGATATGTCTTTATATTATGATTTGAACACATTACACAATCTTTCATGGATTCAGTAGGGCACTGCCTAAGAAATGTCTTTCTGTGAGTCTGAATGGTACTGTGAGGCTATGCCGCCTACCATGAATTGATTGCTGTTGGTATCTTAGCTTGTCCATGCGAAATTTGGTGCAAAGATGATGTTCTTTGTAAATTGCAACTGCATTTAAGAAGCACAATTCCAGAAAATAGAATTTAATTTTTTTTCTCCACCATTTGAGGGATTTGTGGGTGTGTTAAGAGGTCCATAATCCTCTGTCTGCCTTGTCCATACCACCCATGTACTTAGTGAAAAGCAATTGCTCTTGGCTTTTCTTGCATTTTCCTGTTCTCTGGGTGACGTTTTGATCGCACTTCTTTCTGTATCACAGTAAAATTGTGAACAGTGGTCAAAACTCATCTTTCCACACAATGAAATGTAGTTTTCCATCAGCTTTTGTGGTTTTTTCTCCCATCTTCTTGGGGATAGCTCTTTGAATTTCTCGAGGGGTACCTACTCTATCTCTTCTTAGGGTACCACAACCTCCAGTGTCATTTTCATTTAGTTCTTTAAACAAATTGGATGATGAGAAATAATTATCCATATACACAATGTGTCCTTTGTTGAGGATAGGTTCATGTAAGTTTTTCACTAATAAATGTGTGGCAGTTCTAGGTGGGTTTTTTGTATTTTGGTGTCGCGACATTTTCTATTTCCCAGTTATAAACATATCTAGTTTTGGAATCTGCCAGGACCCATGCCTTCATGCCCCATTTGTGGGGTATCTGCCAGGACCCATGCCTTCATGCCCCATTTGTGGGGTATCTGCCAGGACCCATGCCTCCATGCCCCATTTGTGGGGTATCTGCCAGGACCCATGCCTTCGTGCCCCATTTGTGGGGTATCTGCCAGGACCCATGCCTTCATGCCCCATTTGTGGGGTATCTGCCAGGACCCATGCCTTCATGCCCCATTTGTGGGGTATCTGCCATGACCCATGCCTTTACCATGACTATCCATACCCATTGCAAAAGAGAGCACAAAAAGCACTTTCATTTCAGTTCGCTCAACATTTCCCAAAGTTTTGCCCGTGAAGTGAAGATGGCTCCTTCTCTGCCATTACTTGAGTGTATATAGTTTCTGTTTTTTTTTAAACAAATACATCAATAACATCATTTAGAAACAACAAAGAAGAAAAATTGTCAGAAAAAGATGAATTTGGTGTGCAAATTTTAATGCCTGCATGTTCAGAAAAGTCTTTCAACCTGCCAACTTCATTGGCTTGATCCTCCCAATTAGTAGGATTACCTGTTGCCTGACCACCAGCATCAACATCATTATCAGTTCCAGTGTTACATTTACCTGCCATAGTTGTGTCCAAAGAAAATCTCTTCCTCATCACTACATGTATTGTCTCTCAATTCATGATTGCTGGCTTTGTAATCGCTGAAGTCCTCACTATCAGAATCAGCAAAATTTTCTCCAAAATCATCCCCAAGCAAAAGCTCCCATCAGAATCTGCAATTTAAAAAAAATGCACAACTCAAAATGCACAATTTCAAGCAAGAATTCCTCCTAAAATTCCAATCATAACCTATATAAAGCTTAGGCTCAAACTGTAGTATATACATTCAACTTGATTACAGCAGTCATAAAAATAGATGGCGCGATTGCACTAACAGTTAAATTAACCAATTTTAGGGGATTTTCCAATGAAGCGATTTCTCGCCATCCATGTACCATGTACATTTTCAATGGTGAGAAATCTCGACATCGAATGATTAAGTGATAAAGCTTCAGTTTGCAATTTCTATTGTGGAAATGCAGCCCTCCCAACCCCCTCTCCCCCTCCCCCACCAGTACGACAGTACCTCTTTTGCACAACCTTTTGCACTGTACTTTGTGGAGGAAAGGTATGGCTCCATGTCCTCCGGAGTCTGGACACCCCCTCCCCCACTTCGTGAGAAGAATTACGGCCCTGGTTCAAACCCAATGGATTGGGATCAAAGAAGCATGCACTTATTTAGCATTCAGAATTACTGTACATGTCATTACAAATGTGTGCGACACATGGTGCAATACATCTGCGCAGAAAGCATGCATTTGGGTCAGACTTGTGGACTTAACAAACTGCAGTAAAGTACCACTGTGTGTAAGATAGGTTTGGCTTTCACAGTAGTATTGCATTATTTCCACCATTTCACTAGCTTGTCAGACAACCATTTATGTTAAAAATAAAAAATAAAAATTAATTTTAAAGGTAAACAATTTCTTAATGAATAATCTGTTTTTTTTGTGGTTGTCTGCACACGAATCATGATGGTGTTCCTGACAATTAGACTACATTGTTGTTAACTCTCCATTGTTTAATATCTACTGCACAACCCTCGTTTTATAGCACTTAAAATATTATTTTATTTCTCTATTCACCAAAATTATTCTTTAAATTATGAAATGTTATGTCTGTAATTTAAGACTTGCTGCACATCTTATAAAGACATTACACATTATTCAGGAAGAAAATTATAAACAACCAGAGAACCTACAAGTACTGCTTTGATGGATTCTCAAGCATACTGAAGTTGTACTTCACTTTTCTAATGCACATCGTACTGTATTAAAATTCATATTAAATGTCCATCTCTAATTAATTAAACACTCTAGGATTAAAGCATTAGCAATTTTAGCAAATTTTCTACGCAATAAAAGCCCCGTGCAACACATGATCTACTGTATGAAAACCATCCTACTAAGCTACAGAAAGGGGCACCTTAACACTGGTAATAATTGAAGCACACAGTTGATCAATAGTCATGGATGGGCTATGCATGGAATATGATAGAGACCTGTTTTTATCTGAACCAGAATCCTATCCTATCATATCTAGTACTTTGTCCTGTTGAGGCTCTGGCTGTCATGGTCCTCTAGTACTATCTTGAGCTGCCCTTAATGAAACACTGTAGTTAACCCCACTCCATCTCTTGATCTCTCTATACCATGTTCTTCTTCGTCTACCTGTTTTTCTTCTTCCTTCTGTCCTACCATCTAACAGCTGCCGTTGGAATCCCTTTCCTCATATCATGAACCAGAATATGGTACTAAAGATCCTCCTATTGCAACATTTCATTTCCATACGGAGAAAGGGTTATTGCCAATTTTGATGCAAAGGACTCTTTCCTTTTTGTCCACATGCATTCCTAATGCAATACAGCAGCCACACGTGCAGATTAATGGTGGGCGTACACTGATGTCAGCTGTCTCAAATTGAACTTTAAGCAACCTTAATTAGGTCAAGTGTCATTGAGAACACTCTTTTGTATTAGTTTATCTACTACTCGTATTAACCCACAGGTTCTTACTTTTCTGTATTCACTTTCACTGTTTGATTTTATTGCTTATTCTCCTTGAAGGGAAGGAAGTGTAGAGACATGAAAATATGTTGGAGCTAGGAATAGTTTATAACGTGTATAATGATCAGTAATCGGTAATAATTACCCAAAGTTCAGCTGAAAAAATACATTTTTCTTGAGGGTTCCTATTATGCTCTAATGGTGTAAAATCACCTCTACAGTACAGTAAGTAGACACTTAGCGGCACAGAATGATTTGTAGTCATCTTGTACTTGCTTGCTGAGTGGCGTATCAGCTTTTCATCGTCACAAAATGAAAGGAATTTATTTACAAAATAGATTTTTCAGTTTTAATGTTAAACTGACAAGCTTGCTAGGAAAATTAATTAAATAAAGGAAAAATTGACACAGAGAGTTTGTTAGTCCTTGAAATGGGTGTAGATGAGAATGACTGATCAGCAGTGATCTTTGCATTCATGTTTTTTTGTTTCTCGAATGGACATCTTGCAGCATACATGTGTAATGTGTATATTGCCAGGGCTGTAATTCCTGTGGGGGTAGAGGGGGCAGAGGGACTTGTCCGCCAAACTTTCTGGTAAAAAAAAAAACACTATATGGTTCAGAAGACTTTGTAGAGGGAAAGTATGTCCCCCACTTTGTGATGGAGAATTACAGCATGGCCCCTGTATGTTGCTGTTAAAAGCCTACAAATGGGATGAAAACTCCAGATAATTAAGAAATAAAATAACTAGCACTAAAGATGTTTTTGGGAAGTTAAACCTTCCCATTCTCAAGTTAAAAATAAAAGTGTAGTTTGATCAATGTCAATCTGTGTCTAAATAGCTTCAAAATTTTTTCAATAAGAAAATAAAAACATAAGACAAGCCCTTACCCTTCCTTTCATCCACTACACTTGCATGTAGTTTTTCAAATATTATCTTGAAAAGTTGCAGACATACAGTATTTAGATGATATCCTCAGCATGGTCATGTCTATTTATTCCCTTTACTGTACTAAATTAATCAACCAATTACTGCACATAACATACAGCCTTTATCAATCAGGCATGCAAGGCTTCAGCTATTCAGCTAATTTCAGCATAATTGACAATACTTAGCTATTTTGATGAGAAAACTGATCAATTTCAGCATGTGAGACTTCAGCTATTTAGCTGATTGCAATTATTTCCCAAGCTAATTTTACCTGTTTTCTGCATAATTGGCAATACTTAGCTATTTTGATGAGGAAATTGATAAATTTCAGCTACTTTTATGAATCATCACTCACATGTCTGATCAATGATCATTTGTTATTGAACATTTTGCCAAGAAACGTTCATTAGGGCAAACTGTCATAATTTGTCATACTCTACACCAGAGTAGAATGAGTCCTAATAATGAATCATACTGTAGGTTCTTGAATCAATTGTCACTGTTGTTAAGACACTTGTGAAAACACTGTTTGAATGTATGGACATTGCAAATTGGCTTTTACAAAGCTTGTTCAGGGTAGAGATTTCACAAGTTAAACACTTTAAAGCAGTTTTCTTTGCATTGTAGGATAAGGATTTTTTTAATTTTTTTTGGTAGTTTGTTACCATATGATGGTATTCTTGTGATTATTTAAATTATGTTGTTCGGATTATTTTGCTCTTTATTAGTATGTACTATACACGTTATGATGTTTTGATCATAAATACAGTAATATTAAACGACTTAAACATTCAGACTTCTTAACACACAATACAGGAGTTGTCATATGTTGAAGGGAATTTAAGAGATTCTTAAAAAGATATATTTTAGTTTATGTATAACTGATACAGCTGTACAGAGAACAGTTTTGATTGCTACATGGGAGTATCCCACAATACTTACTTAGACTTAGGGGCTTCCACGTCGTCCGACGCATGAGGCAGTCAACGCTCTCCAGTTGGATCGGTCAGCAGTCAGCATTTTGATGTCATTCCATCTCTTGTTCACTCTTTGAAAGTTTTGATTGATGGTCTGGTGCCAGTTCATTTTGGGCCGTCCATTCTTCCTTCTGGGGACCTCCACGACACCTTGTTGGTGAGCCTTGTGAGGGAAAGTCGTAAAATATGTCCCATCCTTTTCATGCAGCTCCTGCAGATGGTATTGGACACTGAGTTTGCTTTGATTGATCTCTGATGTCACACCATCTTAGGCCCAAGATCTTCCTAACACATCTTAAGTCAAAAGCATCTTTCTTTTCTTGGTTGACAAATCTATCCAAATTCAAGTTGTGTATACAGTCATTAGGCAGGTAAATGTAGAGGTCAGGAAAATTAAGCACAGCATTGGATTCAATTTTTTTATCATAAAATAAATCAATTAAACATGATTAAATCGTGTATTAAACATGACTTAGTTCAGTAGCTTCATACCATCATAAGCAGGATTTGACCACGGGAAGTGTGTGTAGGGGTGGGGGGGGGGGGGGGCCCAATATCACTCAAGTAAAACACACCATACAAAAGATATAAATATGGAGGAATAAAGTTAGGGCAAATTCCCCCATTGCACTCCCAAATCTCACCTATAGTTTGTATTCTATCTATATAGATGACCATTTACGATTTTAAATTTCTACATTAACGTGATGTATTGTATAATTTAGTGTGATTTCATTGAGTAAAAGCACTTGTTTACATTCAATACATCCCAAACACTACAGTACAAAGAAGGTAAGGTACATTATTATTTATTCCACCTTAACATGCTCTATGAACCACATAATCAACATTAAACCTTGTACTTCCACAGATATTCATATCTAAATATTGATGTAGTTCACTCTTCATCTCCTTGGCCATTGCCTGTTCTCAGTTAAATGCTTGGCTAGCTCCTTCATTTTCTTGCTCAAGCCAGGATATGCACTATTTTGCCAGCTAATTTTGAATGGACCTGATATTATGTTAATATTGAATCAATAACTATGTTTTGCGTTGTCGCCGTTTTGGAGATTGCATACATCGTCAGGCTTATGAGAATCAAATATTTTTTACATGAAGTTTTGACATAAATAGTTTGGGTAGTCAATGAGCCTACTAGAATTTATTAATGCATCACTGGTGCATAATATACTGTACAGTAACTGTATGTACAGTGAGACACACGTCGTTGGATGAAAAAAATCAATTATTGAAAGCAAGAGTTAGTTTGAAATAAACATGTAGTTTGTGTATTTTTTTTTGTGCTAAGTGTTGTTGATTTTCAACTAATTACATTGATGAATTTGAAGGATAGGAATGCTCTTTTTGTTTTAATTTATACTGTACATTTTCATCATTCATTTTTATTTGATTTTTTAGCATCTACATGTTATCTGTGGTCAGCTCAATATCTTAAGTGTGACCCTGTACCAGTGTACTGCGCTTGTTAGTGCTGACTGTAAGGTGTGAGTTGCAATTCAATTGATTTTCTTGGCAAGTTAGTAAAGTTGACATTTTAATGCCACAAAAAGGTTCAGAGGTCTTATTTACAGGCGATTGTTTATTTTACACAATTTGTTTGAATTCTGTAATTAGCACTTTGAGGCCAGTTAGGTTGCCAAGAAGAGCACAACCTATTGCTTGCCCTGAAACAGACTTACTGACACCTTACTGTATGACAACAACCACAACGTTAGTGGTGTATGGCATGCTTATTGTGTGTTCCTCCGTACAACATGTTGGTTTTAATCTTTTTTTTTCCTTTTTTCATTTACTCAGTGTATTGGCATTTACGTAGTTTGTAGTATGTAAACAGGCAAAGAAGCTGTTAAAAAGGGCAACAGAATTCATGTTTAAAGTGCCTGCCAGGACACTTTTATTTGTGGAGTATTTGTTCATGAATTTTCAACACTACTTTCTTTTATTTTTGTAGTTTGTTTTGGACTTTGAAGTTGTAGACATTTTTTATTTTATGATTTACTTTTTGTAGCTTTCAACAATTGACATGTAACCTATAGAGTCTGTATTTGGTTTTTGAAAGTGTAGTATATCTTTGTCATGTTCCATTTGTATATAAATTTGTTGACATAGTTACATGCAAGAAAAAATATTGTTATATCTTGTCAGTTATGAAATACAGGTCATAGTTTTGTCTGTATCATTTTACTTTCGATCTTTGAAAGCACAGTTTTTGCCAATATCTTAATATTCGTGTTGTTACACAGTAACTTATTATTCACGTTTAATACCGAATCAGAGGGATTCGGCGTTAAACAAATTTGTGAAAACACTGTTTAGGCTCTATTAAAATGCAATTTAAAGTGTTCCAGGAATTGTCCTGATTCTGATTTTCCACAACTTCAGACTTTTCACTAACTGTACATGTAATTAAATTCTTTGTTGAAGAAATATGTGATGTCAAAGGCGGCTCCATGATCAACGACAACAGGACTTTAGAGCTTTATTGTGCTTTATATAGGTGCAAGATGATAACAACGTGCACACCTCTTATGAATTACAACATACTCAGTAACCATATTTATAAATAATTGTTCACCAATACCAAAGACCTATTTGTTGGGGCATAACTCATTTGTTACATTTTCCACTTACTGTGGTCCATATTGTTTAAACCACTGTCCGATTCCTGGAAAATTTTAAATTGCATTTTAATAAACTGTACATTGTCAACACTAGCGACTAGTCGACACAAAATTGTTCAACACTGCTCCTCTTGTTTTGGTAAAAAACGTGATTATAGGTTACCGTATTACATCAGGATTATTAAGTTATTGGCAAAATCTGTGCTTCCAAAGATCAAAAGTAAAACGATTCTGAAATTTGATTGGGAAATATTGGTTTAATAGACTAAATTGTGCTGAGATTTACATGTCATGTGCTAAAGCAGTAGGAAATTCTCCCATTGTAATATTTTTAAGGGGGAAGTATAAAGGAAAAATATATACTTTTTTCTGCTGCATTCTGTAATTTTCTCCGTGGTCAAATGTATTTTTAGAAATTGAGAGTGATACTGAAAGTTGGCAGTAATGAAAGTATGGCATTCTGTACATTGTACAGCATACTGTACATTGTACAGCATACTGTACATTGTACAGCATACTGTACATTGCACAGCATACTGTACATTGTACAGCATACTGTACATTGTACAGCATACTTTATATTGTACAGCATACTGTACATTGTACAGCATACTGTACATTGTACAGCATACTGTACATTGTACAGCATACTGTACATTGTACAGCATACTGTACATTCTTGTACAGCATACTGTACATTCTTGTACAGCATACTGTACATTCTTGTACAGCATACTGTACATTCTTATACAGCATACTGTACATTGTTGTACAGCATACTGTACATTGTTGTACAGCATACTGTACATTGTTGTACAGCATACTGTACATTGTTGTACAGCATACTGTACATTGTTGTACAGCATACTGTACATTGTTGTACAGCATACTGTACATTCTTGTACAGCATACTGTACATTGTTGTACAGCATACTGTACATTGTTGTACAGCATACTGTACGTTGTTGTACAGCATACTGTACATTGTTGTACAGCATACTGTACGTTGTTGTACAGCATACTGTACGTTGTTGTACAGCAGTGTACATTGTTGTACAGCACACTGTACATTGTTGTACAGCACACTGTACATTGTTGCACGGCATACTGTACATTGTTGTACAGCATACTGTACATTGTTGTACAGCATACTGTACATTGTTGTACAGCATACTGTACATTGTTGTACAGCATAATGTACATTGTTGTGCTGCATACTGTACATTCTTGTACAGCACACTGTACACTCTTGTACAGCACACTGTACATTGTTGTGCAGCACACTGTACATTGTTGTACAGCACACTGTACATTGTTGTACAGCACACTGTACATTGTTGTACAGCACACTGTACATTGTTGTACAGCACACTGTACATTGTTGTACAGCACACTGTACATTGTTGTACAGCACACTGTACATTGTTGTACAGCACACTGTACATTGTTGTACAGCACACTGTACATTGTTGTACAGCACACTGTACATTGTTGTACAGCACACTGTACATTGTTGTACAGCACACTGTACATTGTTGTACAGCACACTGTACATTGTTGTACAGCACACTGTACATTGTTGTACAATACAGCACAATGTACATTGTTGTACAGCACACTGTACATTGTTGTACAGCACACTGTACATTGTTGTACAATACAGCACAATGTACATTGTTGTACAGCACACTGTACATTGTTGTACAGCACACTGTACATTGTTTTACAGCACACTGTACATTGTTTTACAGCACACTGTACATTGTTTTACAGCACACTGTACATTGTTGTACAGCACACTACATTGTTGTACAGCACACTTTACATTTTTGTACAGCACACTGTACATTTTTGTACAGCACACTGTACATTGTACAGCATACTGTACATTAAACTTTTTAAATGAAGTTTGATAATACTGTTCAGTATTTTGTTTGATCAAAAAGGGTATGGTTTTAAAGGAGAAGTCATAATTTAAAATTGAAGACCTACACTAATTAGGATTATTGAATACTTTACTTTGTTAGATGTACTGTACAAATATGGGTATTAATGCTAATGCCTTTATCGTCCATTCTTAACTGTGTATGGTGTGACTCAGTAGATTCCATGTTATGTATCTATATGCTAGCTAAAAACATTAACAATTTTTAAACATGGCAGTCACCGTTTCCCTAACATTTACTCAAGCTCATTCATTTTTGAATTTGTTTCAGCACATTTATTTCTCGGTGCAGAATAAATTGCTTCGACTACTCATTGTAAAGTAGGAAATTAGATGAAGTTGCTTGACTCCTGTGGTTCTAAATATAGTTTCCTTTTTTAATTCTCTATTTTGAATTCAACTTGGACTTCACCATCATACACACATAACACAGTGTGTGTGAGTCTGGTCAATGAAGTATTATGAATTCCACATGGTTGACCAATTAGAACTGAGCAAACACTAAACAGAAACTAGCAAGATTGATCAATTTGGCTCTGCACAGAATATGTAATTACTAATTTTTGATATGAAATGAGGCCTATTAATTTTGATACCTTGGGGATCAATTGTATGATTTTAGTCTACAGTAAGTGTACAGTACTTGGTGTTCTGATGTATTAATTACAAAGGAGTTATAGTACGTCATGAAACATTCATTTGAATGATTTCTGCTAAATTGCAGCAGCAGACATGGAAGTGTTTATAATAAGTTTTCAGGGTTCTCAGAGTACAAAAATTAGACCAGCGTTATTTTAGAATTCCCTTTACTTGGCAAAAAAGGCCCCCTCACTATTTGACGGAGAGCTTTTATAAGTTGACCTCTCTGGCACCATCGACCATTCTATCAACAGTAATTGTTTGCTTTTTGACTATTTGATAATTTCTAACATTTACAATATATTAAAGAGGGAAGCTCATCTCTGTTCGTACATTGTTGGTCTCTGAAAAATTGGGGGATGCAGAGCTTTTACGTCACTTTCGGTTCTGGAACGCACGTGATACCTGTTTGTTTGTTTGTACATGTGCATGTATACATAGCGTAAGGGGTGGGAAGATTCAATCATAGCTCATAATATTATACCGATCTGAAGGAAACTTGTTTTTCAACATATTTGTTTAAAAGAAAAAAAGTGAAAGTGAAAGATTAGTAATATAATACTACAATAGCAGTCACCAGACAAAAATTACAATGAGCGAAAAAAAAGAAGCAAAATTAGAAAAATAGTTCTGGCGTGATTGGAACCTACAATTGTTGGTCCGAAAAAAATCTGAAGTCTATCACCTTCTCGACTGGTGTTAATGAAGCTTGGGGTTTGATGTTATATATAATATAACATAAGGGCCAATGAATCATGCAGCAATTGATTGAAATTTCAAACAATTTGAATCAAGTTCTAAACATTGTGTCCATGATGACATCGCCTCTTGAACAGGAAACTAAAAAAATGTAAGAGTTTTAAACAAAACTTTATCTTATAAGTATTTAACTCTTACAACAGTACATTATTAGTTTATTTGCACACTACAGTTTAACCCTTTTAATTATTTGTATACTTCAGTGCATACCACAGTGCAAATTGCAATAACTATTAGTATGCAATACTTTAAACCCATATGCAAATAAATCTATTGGGAAAACAGAACAGGGAAGAAAAAAAAAAAATCAATTTTGATGCAGTGAAACATTTGAGTTAGTCTGGTGAAGCTTTAGGCAATTAATTATAGCTAAATTGAACTTTGAAATGGACTATGATAGGGAGTCAAGTTTGATTCACCACATCGCAGGAGTTAGAAAAACAAATTTAATTATCAGGATAGTAACAAACCTACAACTTGGTGTACTAGGACAGGACTGAAGTGAAGTGTATCTTTGCAGAGTTTGAAGCGCTTGCATTGAATGTCCATGGGCACATTTGATACATCAATACTCATGCATTGGACATGCATTGCACAGTATGTAGGGATGAGAGTACATGGTTTTGCTATGTGGGCTTGATGTACTTCTTTACAGCTCCAAAGAGCTGTCATAGAAGCAGATATTTATTACCAGTTGGTGTTTCGATGTTTTATTTCATTTTTGGTTCTGATGCGAATAGCATAAGGAACCTACGCAGTCATGCTGGCATGTGTATGTATGTATGTGTGTGTGTGTGTGTGTATGTATGTATGTATGTGTGTCTGTGACAGCAAGCTCATAAGCATGATATCTCAAGAACGATACACTGGATTCTTGTCATATGTGGTACATAGCCCATAGTCCTTGGATGTGCCCTATTGTTTTGGTGGTGATGTCATGCTTATTAATGAGTAGGCGGGATTAATGTAAAAATCTTGAAATGCTCATAATTTAATAACCATACATCTGTTTTGTTTCATATTTGGCATAAATTTGATGTTAGCTAGTGTGCACATGTGCATGGTATGAACACATTGAATATCAATAATATGCATAGTGGGCGGGGCTTCATATGATTTTGTTGAAAAGAGCTTGTAAGCACGATATCTCAAGAGTGATTCATGTCATGTCAAATATTTCATGATATACAATGACATGACAATTAATACAAAATCAATCAGCCTGAAAATAAACATCGGAACCACATAATGTTTTGGTTCTGATTTTTTTTTTTTTTTTTGTGCTTGAAGAAAATTAATTAATGTACCGTGCACACGCTTTGTAAATAGTGCCCATCTGATATTGACAAGTTAAGATCAATGACGGCTTTGTTTGATGTTCGTAGTATTTATGCCAGGTTTTTCAGAGAGTGATTACAATGGAGTCATGATATTGTCTATATCTGCATTTCAATATCACCACAGTTATTTGTGGTGATATCACGCTATCAGGAACAAATTATAGTAAATATTAATATGTGAAACTTCATCTTGATGATTATTTAACTATATATATATATATCTACATACATATATATATATATATATATATATATATATATATATATATATATATATATATATATATATATATATATATATATATATATATATATATATATATATATATATATATATATATATATATATATATATATATATATATATATATATACATATATATATCATATATATATATATTTTGTTTGTTTTCTACTTTTATTTAGATTTTATTTGAAAATAACAAGTACCATTTCATAAATCCTAATTTTCTTTGTCTTTAAGGAAGAAAAGAATTATGATCAAGGAAGCATTATACAGAACTGGAAAAAACATGTTAAAAATTGTGAATTTCCTGTGAAACTTTTCATAAGATGATATCAGTGGTACGTTCCTTAGTTTCACTGACGATATGATTAGTCACAATATATTTTGTCAAAATTTCTTCAGATGTTGTACTAATCCACTGACATAATGTATCCAATGGTTACATGGTGCAACATCTGAGAAATTAATTTAAGTAAAATACACAATTGTGAGGATGTGGTATCACTTATAATCTGATTTCAGTTGTTTTTACACAAACCTTGTTAGCACTTGAAATTGTAATACTGTATATCCTGAAGTTGAGAAAAATTTCTCCCACCATTTTGTTCATTTAAATACCCTGTTTGATATAAGATGAACATGCTTGACCACTGAAGTTATCCCTTAAAGGATTAGTTCAATGGTCAGACAAGTATATCTTATATGAAATAGGACTTCAAAAGAAACAAAATCGTGAAGAAAGTAATGCTAGTGATTTGCGATTAATTCACTAATTGCTTACTTGCCAAAATTTGCAGGCGTTTAGCGATTAATCGCAACCAAGCTCCACCCATAAATCAAATTTCAATTAGATTTCTTTAGGTGGTAGTTTATAACTACCATTTAATAATCCTAAAGGACCCAGGTGTTTAAAAAATGTGAGCCAAATTTTGGTAACTTTTTTCATATGAATTTTTGACAACTTTTCTTTCATTTTCTTTCATTACAAGTTTGGTTTTAATGGAAGTTAAGACATTAATCTGTTGAGAAATGAAAGCAAAATTAGGAAAATAATTGAGCAATTATATGCAAATTAAGCAATTTTTGGCTAAATTCGATCAACAAATGAGCCAATCTTTGCAGGAGTATAATTCATTGTGAATATTAAAAGCAGAGTTTTGTGTTACACATTTAGATTCTTTGTAAGATTTCCTTTCCATTCCAATGATGCTTAATCTATAATTTGTATCTAGAAGGGAAAGATGAGAAAACACTAAAAGAAGTCATAGTGACCCCTGAAAACCGCAACAGAAAAATTACAGTGCGGTAGTGTCACTGGAGGCTCGAACCTGGTGCGCTCGTGTGCTAGTATGCATTGTTAACTGCTACACTATGTAGTCATTATTTACTCAAAGGTGATATTTAATTCTTATAGCTTTGGGTCAATATAGAGGGGTACTCCTTTATTTATATATCAAATGAAAAGAAATTTTGAGCAGACGGCAGTTCAATGAAGCATGGATGTAGGGTTTTGGTACAAAATTTCTTGAAAAAATAGTGTCAAAAATTCATAAAATTTTGAAGAAATTTCCCCAGAAAAAAACAGATTGCAGATAGGTATAATAACATTTTGACCAGAAATCAATACTATTGTGTCTTAGGACATGCATGTTTGATTTTGAAGCAAAAATGTGATTTTTAAGTTTGGTAAGTAAAAAAAAAAAAAAAAATCATTTTTCATTGATTTTTTCTATTTCAAACCCATGTTTTCTCAAAAATCTTCAAAATAACCCCCTCCAAAAGTGTAAATTTTTGTAAGAACCATTTGAGCTCTTTCAAATGATATCAGGATTACGTTTTATTTCACGTTGTTAAGCTACCCAAATATTTTTTTTAAAGTGCATGTCCATGCATTCTTGACAAGGACATGTGTGCCTGTAAGCTTAATAGATTCAGTTTTAATGCTTTCTTTTCACATTCAATGATTTTAAGCCACAAAAATGCTTGACAAACTATGAAAGAATACATTAAGATTTGAGGAATCTGAGGCTGTGACATCACAACTAGTCTGATTTTGGTCATTTCTACACAAATGATATCAAACTTTAAGCTTAAATATCTCCTTATAAACGGAATAAGATTTTTGAACGCTTTCTTCACCGTTTTGTATCTTTTGAACTCCTTTTTCATATAAGATGGACTTAGTTGACCCCTGAACTAATACTTCAAAAATTTTAATCATGCAGCTGCTATGAAGTAATTTACATTTATTTCTTTTACTTCTTCAAAGAAGTCAATTAAAAAGAGATATTATCTTGGAAGTATCTCTTATCTGAATTTGTATGCAACGTTTAACAAATTATAAAGTAATAAAAGTAAAATAGGATGCCAAGGCCAAATATAAAGTTGTCTATTTTAGTTTGAAATTTATATATCTACTGTACGTGTTTATTCTTTTGTGTCTTTGCTACTGAAACAAATCTGAAGCTTTGATTACAGTACATTGTTAAATTTATGTTGAAACGGTTATGTACAGAATGATTTATATGAAACAAGATGTAGCAATTTACAAAGTGTGCTTCATCATTCTATTTTGTATATTATATTTTTCTAGACTCTTTCCCTATACCTTACCTTATTCTGTGCACAGCAATGAATATAAATCTTTTCTGGATGGTTGGCGATAAACCAATGTGAGCAGAGCACTGCGTTCATCCAAAGAGAGAGAGAGTTCAGAATTCATATATTGGGGATTGTTGAGAAATTTGAGCATGCCTACATTTCTTGTCACAGAGGAGTGTGACACAGAAAATTATGAATTGAATATTTAAGTGTAGAAATATGTTGGAGCCTTCCTTTTTGCCTTGTCTGATAGTGAAGACGCTTTTCAATTAATGCCGGAATGCCCTGTTATTTGAAATAAATTGAAATATAGCATTAGGACAGAATATCAGGATTTGATCATAGCTGCAAGGCTGATGATATATGTCATATTTTCATGAACTCAAAAAGCAGTCATGTGAGACTTCAGCTATTTAGCTGATTTCAGCTATTTTCCAAGCTAATTTCACTCATTTTCTGCATAATTGACCATACTTAGCTATTTTGATGAGAAAATTGATCAATTTCAGCATGTGAGACTTCAGCTGTAGCTGATTTCAGCTATATTCCAGACTAATTTTACCTATTTTCTGCATAATTAACAATACTTAGCTGTTTTGATGAGAAAATTGAGCGATTTCAGCATGTGAGACTTTAGCTATTTAGTTGATTACAGCTATTTTCCAAGCTAATTTCACCTATTTTCTGCATAATTGACAATACTTAGTATTGTCATTAAGAAAATGAGAAAATTGATCAATTTCAGCATGTGGAACTTCAGCTGTAGCTAATTTCAGCTATTTTCCAAGCTAATTTCACAAATTTTCTGCATAATTGACATTACTTAGCTGTTTTGATAAGAAAATTTAGCAATTTCAGCTACTTTTATAAATCATCACTCACATGTCTGAAAAAGACAACAATAGAAATTCTGCATGATACCTATATTTTCCATAAATTGTATATTGCCTATATTTGGGAAAATGTACAAGCTTGTACAGTATCGTAGATGGAAAAATTACAATCGTGACAGTTTGCGTTAATATGTACAGTATCGTAGATGGAACAATTACAATCATGACCGTTTGAGTTAATATGTACAGTATCGTAGATGGAACAATTACAATCATGACCGTTTGATTTAATATGTACAGTATCGTAGATGGAACAATTACAATCATAACCGAGTTAATATGTACAGAGTTAATATGTACAGTATCGTAGATGGAACAATTACAATCATAACCGTTTGAGTTAATATGTACAGTATCGTAGATGGAACAATTACAATCATAACCGTTTGAGTTAATATGTACAGTATCGTAGATGGAACAATTACAATCATGACCGTTTGAGTTAATATGTACAGTATCGTAGATGGATCAATAACAATCATGACCGTTTGAGTTTATATGTACAGTATCGTAGATGGAACAATTACAATCATGACCGTTTGAGTTAATATGTACAGTATCGTAGATGGAACAATTACAATCATGACTGTTTGAGTTAATATGTACAGTATCGTAGATGGAACAATTACAATCATGACCGTTTGAGTTAAAATGTACAGTATTGTAGATGGAAGAATTACAATCATAACCGTTTGAGTTAATATGTACAGTATCGTAGATGGAACAATTACAATCATAACCGTTTGAGTTAATATGTACAGTATCGTAGATGGAACAATTACAATCATGACCGTTTGACTTAAAATGTACAGTATTGTAGATAGAACAATTACAATCATGACCGTTTCAGTTAATATGTACAGTATCGTAGATGGATCAATAACAATCATGACCGTTTGAGTTTATATGTACAGTATCGTAGATGGAACAATTACAATCATGACAGTTTGAGTTAATATGTACAGTATCGTAGATGGAACAATTACAATCATGACCGTTTGAGTTAATATGTACAGTATCGTAGATGGAACAATTACAATCATGACCGTATGAGTTAATATGTACAGTATCGTAGATGGAACAATTACAATCATAACCGTTTGAGTTAATATGTACAGTATCGTAGATGGAACAATTACAATCATGACAGTTTGAGTTAATATGTACAGTATCGTAGATGGAACAATTACAATCATGACCGTATGAGTTAATATGTACAGTATCGTAGATGGAACAATTACAATCATGACCGTGAGTTAATATGTACAGTATAATATGTACAGTAGATGGAACAATACAATCATAACCGTGGAACAATTGGAACAATTACAATCATGACTGTTTGAGTTAATATGTACAGTATCGATGGAACAATTACAATCATGACCGTTTGAGTTAATATGTACAGTATCATAGATGGAACAATTACAATCATGACGTATGAGTTAATATGTACGTATTGTAGATGGAACAATTACAATCATAACCGTTTGAGTTAATATGTACAGTCATAGATGGAACAATTACAATCATAACAGTTTGAGTTAATATGTACAGTATCGTAGTTAATATGACAGTTTGATCAGTATCGTAGATGGAACAATTACAATCATGACAGTTTGAGTTAATATGGAACAATACAATATGACAGTTTGAGATGGAACAATTACAATCATGACCGTTTGAGTTAATATGTACAGTATCATAGATGGAACAATTACAATCATGGCCGTTTGAGTTAATATGTACAGTATCGTAGATGGAACAATTACAATCATGACAGTTTGAATTAATATGTACAGTATCGTTAATGAAAAATTACAATCATGATTGTTTGAGTTAATATGTACAGTATCGTAAATGGAAAAATCACAATCATGACCGTTTGAGTTTATATGTACAGTATTGTAGATGGAACAATTACAATCATAACCTTTTGAGTTAATATGTTTTGCAATTGATTTTATGGCTTCTGAAGGTACAAGAGGAGGTTTTTTGGAGGTATTCTTTTAGCACACTGACTGACTTGTCAGTGATCATTCTCCATTTGATATATACCCATTTTAATATAGAGCTAGATGATGTAGCATTCAAAATAAAGTAAAAAACATGTATCAGGTACATGGGGCAGGATTTGCCCTCCAAAAGTGGGGGAGGGGCAAAATCACAAAGTACAATTTGCCAACCGAAAGTGAGGGAGAGGGTGGGTGGGGGGGAGGAATCAAAAGCACATTTAAATACAAAATATCAACATACTAAAGATATAAATACGGTATGGAAAAAAAATGGGGGAATGACTTCCTTCCACCTCCCAAATCTTATCTAGAATTAGGTACATAGAAGCAAACTGTAACATATTAATTAGGGAACTAGGGTTCAGGCTTGGAAAAATCACTTGCCTACTCTCCATGGGCGAGTAATACAAAAATTGTGGCGAGTAAAAATATTATGATATACTGCGTTACTCACCACGCTTAATAAAGCCATGGTGAGTGAAAATCTTGTTTTGATTTTCATAATAAATTGTTTTATTTTGGGTAACACACAATACTGTCTTGTGTTTTTTTCTCTCCTAAAAAAAAGCCTCCAAACACACAAAACAAGTGATATTTCCATTAAAATGTAAATCAATATTTGGCCGATAGCCATCAACTTTAATTGCCCAAAACACCACCGATTATGTGTGTAGCCATATACAGTACACTCTTTACATCCAGTGAATGGCATGGTATGAAGGCAATGGACGTACTTGGGGAAATTGTTCAATATCTCGTTGTTTTCAGCAAGTTACCACGTGACCCAGCCACACAGATACATCAGAGTGGCTTACGTAGCTTGCAAAAAATGTGTTAGTGTCAATATGGGTGGGAACACTACATCCTTCTGAGTCTTTGCTTGATGGAAATGGAAAGTTTTAGACTCCCTATCTCCCGCACTAAAAAATTTAATTCTACTTTTCGTTACATATACGACCACGTGTTATGCCCGGGTGTTATTTTGTTGCGATTATGGGAGAATTGAACAATTAAACGAAACTTTTCAAGCATTGTGTTCGACAGTTACTTGTGGGTTGTGATTTTTTAAAGGAAACAAAGTGAAAGATCTGATGATGATAATGGCATTTAAGTCATTGTTAATTCTATATATTCTTTTTCACATCACATCATGTACATTTGATTTTAAACTACATGAGCATGTTAAAAACAATTGCAAAAATGTAAAACGAAAGAATAAAAGGTGGAGCTTTGGAGCTTTCCTTATGCATAGAATACTTTATCTTTCCAAAATATTCGAGAAACAAATTCCGTGCCGCTAAATATGTACTACTACAGTATAGCAGTACAGTATATATGCGCACAGTATGTATATATGGCACCACGGTAGGCATTAAGTGTAAGCTTTCTGCCATACTTGTTTCTGCCAGTAGACCTGTAATAAATGTTTAAAAATCCAAAGTAATTTTGTGCATTTTGATTTAATTTGTTTTTTAAACTAGTTCTTAGTTTGTTTTACCTACTTTGTTTTATTGTGCATGTGGGATCTCTTGCTATGTTTTACGTACGTACAGTCATGAAGTCAGGCCCGGGAAAAGGGCAATACAGAGGTATACTTGTTGTGCGAAAATTGTCAATTTTCAATTGAAAGTGTTGGCGAGTAGTTGGAAATACTTGACAATTGGGAATACTAGTTTCATCGAATTTACTCGCCAAGCTGTATAAGTGGCTGGCGAGTGACTTTTTTTGGGGTATTTTTCCAAGCCTGCGAGTGTTTAAGCACTTTTGCTTCAAGATATTAATTTTTTTGAGATTGGTTTTAAGTAATTTGAATTTCTGTTATAAATTGTGCTTGATGTAGTTGATGACAGTGAGTCCTTGTTATGTTAAGGCATTGAAAAAGGCTTGCTGTGTCTATTCCAACCCACTAGAATAACCGTTTAAATATTTTTTGGAAGTTGCTTTTAATTTCCAACTCATCAAATTGTAAAAGGTAGTGTACACAATGTCTCCCTACCTACTGTAAGACATTTACTCCAGGTTTTAAAATATGTAGTGCTACAGCAAGCAAACAGTATTTTCAGGTCTGATCAATGTACAGGTACATGTATATAGCCATAAACTATACATACAATTCCCGTCTGAAATTAAATTGTTTTGTAGAAAGTGCAGTAATGATCTCAGCATCCATTGTGATGTGCAGGTTCCATATAGTATACTAAATCATCCTCAGATGATTATTATTATGATTATTATTATTATTATAATTATTATGATTATTATTATTATGATTATGATTATTATTATTATTATCATCATATCATCATCATGATCATCATCATCATAGTTATGATTATTATTATTATTATTATAATTACAATTTATATAGTGCCAAACTCTATGTAAATAATTATGGGCGCTGTACAAATAAAATATTACATGAATACATAAGAAGAAAAAAAAGTTAAGATATTAAGTTATATTATATTATAGTAATGATATTGTATTATATTATAGTAATGATGTTGTTTAGTTTAATTTAGAAAATAGGCCAAAATCCATGTAGATAATTATTAGGCTTATAATATTTATTGAAACATTGATTATTCAGTAATGAATTGTTGTTTAATTGAAAAAGGCTTTGTTGTTTCTCTCTTTCATTTGCAGAAGTCAAAGAAGAACTAGAGGAACTAATGTCAGATATAAAGAAAACTGCCAACAGGGTACGGGGAAAATTAAAAGGTACAGTGGTACAGTATTGAACATTTTCTAATGAAGTTAACTTACAAGATTTAGGTGTTTTATGCTTCACTACACAGCAGAACAAAAGAAATATTGGAGTGCTGAAATGGATAATAAGCAAAATGTGCTGAATATCAGAGTATATATTCCCAACATCTAGAAGTACCATACAGATAATGTTGTCAGTGCCCTATTATCAACCAATAACAGATCGTATACATCTTTAGTTAGATGTACAGCTTAAGTGACATAGTTTCTACTTATTGTGATATTCACATTCACGCATAGTTCTCACATTCATCCAATCCTCATGCATTCAGAGGAAAGCAGTTTCCCATTTCCTTCCCCACTTCTTCACACCAAATACTTGACACATTTCATTCTTTTTTCTCAATGAACACGAAACACACGCGAGCGAAGCAACTACATTCATTTTGCATGTGCAGTACGTCAGACCGAATCTTGTCGTTGATACCGCGAAGGAGCACTTGACAGAAATGATAATAACATGAAGGATTACTGCCGTGTTTCTGGAAGTGCAGATTGTGTGCTTAATAGGTGTACTGGTTCGGTTAAATGATTCATAGCATGTGCTTTCTATTAAAGTCAGTACATTGACATGGCGCAGGACGATCTGTCTTTCAATCTTGAAAATGAATCAAATTTCATAATCTAAATTTGGCTTTTTTAAATTGAATTATTTGTGTATGGACAGTGTCATTTCATTTTTGTATTTTGATTGAGTTCATACTAAATCCTGATATATCGACTTGATTAAATAGATTGTCGAAACCTGAATATTTGAAATAATTTTTGTGAGATATTGACAGAATGGGTATAGTTTAATTAATGTGTACCTGCCTCCTTTAGGACCTATGTTTTATAGAGTACCACTTGTTATGAAAGAACTGATTTGATTAAGTTTATAATGTAGAAAATTGAGTTTTATCCTCAGTTTGCTGTGGTGTAGAAATTGAAGGTTAGTGCAGAGAGTTGCCATTTTGCTCCCTGGTTAGTGTCTGTTATGTTTTAACTGACAAATTTGAGGTACTTGCTTTTTTGACTTGAATCTCTGATTACAACTCTGATGGTTTGCTTGCCTATATGTCCTGGGTCTATGCTTGTAGGTAAAAGGTGCTTTATATATTCACTTGATGGTGTTTGCTCACACTAGGAGTTGTCTGGATTTTTTTGTTTGATTGTCAAACAGAAAAAAACACTAAATTTGTTGAATTTTATAGAAAGCTTGTTTATATTCCGAGTTACAGCTGCTCAAGGGATCATTATTTTAATATGTTTGAAATGTTTATGTCGTTGTAGAAAGTCAGTGTAAGATTTTGATTTCATTCTTTCAATTCTATTCTTTAAAATTCAAATGCAAGCATTGATGACTTTCAGATTGCCATAAAGCTCTGCCTTGGGCCACCCACACCACCCCCATCACCAGTCTTCATGTAGAGGCCAATGAACTCCCCCTTGACCTCAGGTGTACCAGGGCCTGTCTCTCCTTCGCTCTTCGCATCCTCACTGACCCAGGGAATCCATGTTTCCATTCCACCTGCTCTCCTTCCTTCACCAACCTTTTCTCTCTCAACAAATGCATCCCTCCATCTTTCGGATCCAGATGCATTCTCATTTCCCTAAAGCCAACATCAACATTTTTTTGATAGCCAGGCACACCATCCTCCCACTCCGACCTGGGTTATCCCTCCTCCCCAACTTTTCCTTGGCCTTTCCTCCTACACAAAAGCTCTTCACAATCCAGCCTTCTTTTGCTCCAAATACTGCCAACTCAGTAGACACTTCCACGACTACTCCTTTCTCTTCACCGATGGCTCCACACGGGAAGGCTCCTCTGCAGCCACCACCACCTGTCCAGGCCTCAACTGTCCTTCAAGGTTACCTGATGGAGCCTCTATGTACTCTGCTGAAGAAAAGGCTATCCTCCTAGTTTTAAACTTTGCAAAACTCTCCTTCCACCCCTACTTCATCATCTTCTCTTGACTCAAAATCAGTTCTTACTGGCATCTTCAAGATGCTCTGCTCTAATCACAAATCCTAAACAAACTTCACGCTCTTTCTTCCTCAGGGAAGAAAATCATCTTTTTCTGGATCCCCAGCCATGTCTGCATTTCACCTATCCTTATTCCGCACTCTGACTTCCGCTTTACCTTTTCCATCTTCCTCAGGAAGACCTGGCATGACTTCTGGAACCGTGAGACCAGTAACAAACTTCACACTATCAATCCCAAAGTGGGGACCAACCCTACTCTGCACAGTCGCAGTCATAGGGAGGACATTGTTGTCACTCGCATCCGCCTTGGTCACTCCTATCTCACCCACTCCTACCTCCTTTCTGGATCTCATACACCTTTCTGCCTACTTGCAACACTGATCTCTCGATCAAGCATATCATCTTAACTGTCCCTTATAGTGAACTCCAGATCTCTCCTCTCCTCCTCCACTTCCATTTCTGATCTTTTCAAGAACAATCCCTCCTCCAACATCATCACTTTCCTCTGCAATAGCAACTTATTCCACCTGATCTAATCCTTACCCACTCTCTCCCCTTTTCTATCCTACCATCCTATCCTCCCTCCCCTTTTCTTACCTGTATTTACTCCTTTAATATTCATACTGTCCTAACTCTTGCACCTTAGATTTCTAACACCCTCTTGGCATATTTGACAATGACTGTCACAGTGCCATTAAACATCAACAAACCAACTTTTAGATTGTGATTGAATTTATTTTCAAGTTATTAAAGTCTGGAGGACTCTGTAAGATAGATCATGGAGGTAGAATATGTTCAATCTTCATGACCAGATTCATCTACTAGTCAAACATGTACATGTATTTAACATGTAATTGTGTATTTTGTTTTTCATGTCTAGAAGGATAGATGATTAGTTCAAGAACGACTATGTCATTGGTAGTTGTTGGGGTTTTAAAATGGGACGATTTTGTTAACGTTGTGTCGCCCATGTTTGCAATGTATCTATATAGTCACAGGTTTTGGGCCAGTAATTTGTGAAATTTGGTAGGATTGAAAAGCATGAAAATCTTACACAAAGGATGTATTTAGTTTTTCATTTACTGTTTGCATACCTGAAATTGAGAAATTTTATTTTCACGAAAATTTGCAGTCAAAACTGGAAAATATGCAGATGTGTAGATATTTAATTCAATGAACACGAAGAACTGCATGCAGCTATGCTATGTGTAGCGGTTCATAATTGCAATATGACACCACACCTGATAAGAAATTGAACGAACCAACAAGTCTTTGTGCATAAGAAATTTGGTACCACCCTATTAAGGAGTGGGCAATACACAAAAGATATGCTAGGGGCTTGTTGCCCCAAACAAAGGAAGGATTTATACTGATCAATACCTGCTGAATGAGTTGCATTTGGTCCCCAATACACTTGACATTGACATTAAGTTGTAGCTCCCCCTCCCCCCTCCTCCCATTTATATGCCCCCCATATATATGATGTACACTAATGATGTTGGATGTAATATAAAATTAATGTTGTTCTCCTCGAACTGTGGCCAATAAAGTTTAAATTAAAAAATGTGTATTTTGTCTTTTCAAATTTAATTACAACAGAGTTACAGATCATTCACAAGGAAAATATATTTATAAACAAAACTCACAATGCATAAATGACTATCTTTTGTTAAGATCGTTCTTTTTCAACGTAATTATTTAACCCCATCGTAGTCAGGCTTCCACAAGAATTTCCAAAAAAATTATGTTTTAAAAGGAAAAAGGACACCAGAATGCCCTGGAGAATGCCCGCTAATAATTTGCATTGGTCTTACTTGCCCCTTCCACATCAGATACATTTCGTGTTCAATACATTATTTTCAAATGGTTGATAATGCATTTGAAAACGCAATTGCGACCCATTACCCTTTCCCCTGAATTCCCTCCCACAGTATGAACCTAGACAGTTGTGTAGCCAGCCATATAGGCTTTATATAAGCCTTCATTTTTTTAGGGGTGGGGGCCATAGGCCTAAACATATTCGTCCCCAAACATTTTTTTGGGAGGGAGGGGTGAGGAATGCGTGTGTTACTTCCCCCTCCACATCAAATACTTTTTGTGTGTAGTCCTATTTTCCTGTCCTAAGTTCTTCTGTTCAATACATTATTTTAAAATAGGTTTTAATGCATTTGAAATCACAATTGGGAGCCCCACCCTGGGATGAACCCAGACAGTGGTGTAGCCAGCCATATGTATAGATTTTATATAAGGCTTTATTTTTTTTAGGGTGACATAAACATATTTGTCCCCCAACAAAATATTGGAGGGGGACATCCCCCCCCCCTCCTCCTCCCCGGATGGCCTCCTTTTGTACAAAGACATTGGAAAGTCTCTATATATTTTCTAGACACTGTTTGATCATCAATTGTTGACAGTTTTATCTAGATCATTGAGCTCATATACTATATAGAAGTCATAAATACATTGGGTCTGGTGGTTTATGATTTCCTTGAAATGTGTTCCAAAGTAGTTTCGGTATTCCAGACTGGTCATGTTTGGGACCTGGGAGAAAACTAAATGTGTTGCTAGTGTACTTTATAATGATTAGGCCTTTACATACCAGTGTTCTTGTATATGCACCTAAATCCTTTCCCCATTGGTTTGCTCTAGTTTTTAAAGATTTGTGAGGGGTACGAGATTGGTTGAACTGCTCTGTGTAGTTTGTACCCTTGGGAGACCGCCTAAAGTAACATAAATTTTACTGCACATGTCTATTTATCATACACGTAACCATGCCAAAAAAGGCAAGATTCGTCAAAATTTTACAGATAAAATAAAAATCTCTTAGTTTGGTTTGGATGACAAGTCGCCATATGCAGAAATCTGCCATGGGATATGATATTAATGTTATTTATGTCATATCTCATGACACAATGTGTTATTATATTCTCGTCAGTCAATTGCAAAGTTAATTCGGTAATAAAGTTTAAAAGTGATGGTATTATTTCCAAATGTTATCATTTGTAAAATGTTCAAAAGCTTGTTTGAAAGAAACAACCATTAGGTTTAGTTTTTGTATAATTCTTTAACTGGTAATGCTTTTATTTGTGTAAATGTACTTAAAATATGCAATGAAGGAGGGTACCTAACATTTTATGAACATCATGTGTAAATGCCCAAAATTTGGTAATCTTTAAAAAATGTTTTTCTTCATATGTTGTTGTGGAATAGACCTTTGCCTCGCAAAATGTCAATGATCGACCGAGACATGATGGCACTACCTATTGGAACATGCATTATAATTTATACAAAAAGGCTGATAATTTTTGTTAGAAGCATAATTTTTCAGACATTGCTATGAAGTCATTTATTGCTAATTGTTGCAATTTCTTTGGGCTGAATTTTGAAAAAATATTTTCTTTTTATCTTCTTGTTTGTTGAATGTACTAAGAAGGAGGGTACTTCACATTTTTTGAACATGAATGTGTAAATGTTTAAAATTTTGGTTTTACCATATGTTATTTCTCGCCATATGTTGTTTCTCGCCATATGTTGTTTCTCGCCATATGTTGTTTCTCGCCATATGTTGTTTCTCGCCATATGTTGTTTCTCGCCATATGTTGTTTCTCACCATATGTTATGGTTGAATTGACCTTCGCCTCGTTCAATGTCAGTAAACGACTGAGACATGATGACACCACCCATTGGTACACACACTAATATATACAAAAAGGCTTGTAACTTGTTAGAAGCATAATTTTTCAGACATCGCTATGAAGTGAAAATCAGGAAACTCATTAATTTTATATATGTTTATTGATTTCAAAAATATTTGTCCACAGAAAAGGGCAAAATTATACATTTCGCATTGTGATGTGAAATAATGCCCCACTGTTAGACTGCTGCCTTTGTCCCATACCACCTTCAAATTCATGCCTGGCAGCACCCCACTTATCTGAGAATCAACATGGTTCCAAACCTGTGACCTGATGAAGAGGATTAAAATAACAAAACCTGTTTCAACAAATAAGATATCCACCACCCACCCACCACTGACATGTATATACCACATCAAAATTTTGTTGAGCTTCAACATCGTTGGTGTTCTGGTTTTCATCTAGTTGCTACTAGTTCATTTTACACAATGTGACACCACATTTATTTTCATAATGTCAACAGTTTTATATGTATCCATGGTAATGTGGGATTAATATGTTTGTAATCTTTCCAGTGAGCAGTGACATATGTTATTATTTATTTAAAACAATGTTATACTATCAGGTGGTGATTGCAGAACTGTTTATAATATAGTCCATGGTCTGTGAAAACAAAATATTTTTCTGCTTGTAAATTATGCAAATGTTTGCACATTGTCACTGGCAGATGGTTGATGCTGGTAATTTCAGGTGGAAAATTTGGAAAGTATTTTCTAATGCTTATGTAAAGAGTATGTAACATTTGAATCAGATATGGTGGAAGAAAAACATTTAAGTTTCTAAAGAAGGGGAGGAAGGTAATGAAATCAGGTGTTCAAGAAAAATGACATTTTATAAGACTTTATTCTGTGTTCTTTTCTTTGGGACCATTTTTTGACATGGAGGGGGTGGAATGAATATATGTGATAAGAAGTGATGCACATTGGTTGAAGGTATCTAAAAAGATAGTGACTAACAAACCTCTGGATTGATGCAGAAAGGGGTAGGGTGTCACTGACAAAAAGTGGCATTTATATGGCATTAATAGTACTTTGAGGGCAGGTTTGAGGGTACTTAAAATGTCAATTAGGAAGTATGCTTATCAATACAACAAGAAGTGTCTCTGCATCTTGAAATATTGGGGAACTGTAATCAGCATGAAATCAAAATAAGTTTGTAAAAGTATGTTTTTGTGAACTAAATGTAGTGTGCTGAGTGAAAAAGGGCAGGATGGAGGCAATGAGGAGCTAGATGGAACACTGTTTCAGACCCCTAGCTTGATTTAAAAAGGGGCAAGGTGCTAAATTTGTTGAGGCACATAAATGCGCGCAAAGCGCTGAGTCTTTTCGGCGTGGAGTCCAGGGGACCACTTAAGGCTCAAGCCTGGTGAAGAAGCACTGGGATTGTAGCTATAATTATACCTCAGAATAAAACTATTCTGGCTGATAAGGACCAGTCGTTAGCTAAACAGAACAATTTCTTACTATGCTATTATTCGGTGTGTTCTGTATCCATGTAAGGTACAGTATATCATTTATGAGGTTAATTAAGATTTTTAAGTTAAACAAATAATAATAATTCTGATGAGGGGAGCGGGGTGGTCCCCAGAGGGGCGAGGTGGACCGCCCCTGTGAAGCAGCAAAGCTAAGGGTCTGCCCCCTCTGAAAAGCAAAACGAGGGAGCTGACTAGTTAGTGTGATGGTGACATATATATGGTGGTTGATATTGAGAAGGACTGGATGATTTGATAGGATGTTGATATTAGTGCAGAATTGTTTTATCATGTAACTGGTTTGCCAGTGTAAATCTTTCACAACTGCTCTCATCGTTGATATTAATATTTTGTGAATGGAATGATATGTTTATTTTCCCCTTTTCTTTTATTTCAGTTATGGAACAAAGCATAGAACAAGAAGAAAGTTCAAAGATGAACTCAGCTGATGTCAGGATAAGGAAAACTCAAGTCAGTATTTCACACCAAGATGTAGTAGTTAATTCCAGTTCCCAACCATGCTTGGCATATATACTGTATAGTAGAGCACAATGAAATGTGATGAAAAGGAATCTCTACAAAATTTGTTGTGATGATGATACTTTTAAGTGTTTACACTTTACAGAAACCTTAGCACTTATGGGGATGAGACATCTACTAGCAGGAAGTGATATCATAGCCTAAAATTAATTGCTTCATGTAGTGCAGTTGTTTCTTGAAATTGGAATGATTTTAAACTATCAATTGGTAGTTGGTCTCAGATATTTAGTTATCTATTTATTATCAATTGGTTATTGGACTTCAATTGTCTGTTATCATATTATCATCCATGTTAAGAAATGATTCAGAATTTTCAGTGTGAGGATTAGGGATAGATTATTGATATAGAAACTTGATTGTTACTGATATGTAGAAAAATTAATTATGGCAATTTGTTTTGTCCTTAATACTGTAATTAAAACACAGAAAAGTTACTTTGATTTTGTCAAAACATGTGTATAACAGATAATTCAGTTACAGACCTGGCTGCTGTATTTGATATTGTTTCAAAAAGCCAGAATGACTCCAATATCCTGAATATACTGTATGCAGGTAAAATGCAGTGGAAAATAATTTAGCGAGGCACTGCTGAGCATTTTATCAATATCAGAAATTTCTCACACTGTTTTTAGAGAGGCTAATGAGAATTATTAGTCTTTGTGGAATGATTTTCCTTCTCATATATTATAAATGTATTTAAACATTAGACATCTTTTATTATCTCCTTGAGAGGATTAAGCATCTTTACCATTCATTTGTTCATCCTCATGCATTGTCCATCTGTGTACATGCATTGTCCATCCGTGTACATGCTTTTCTATCTAAGTACATGCATTGTCCATCCGTGTACATGCATTGTCCATCCGTGTACATGCATTGTCCATCCGTGTACATGCATTTGTCCATCCGTGTACATGCATTTGTCTATCCTGTACATGCACTTGTCCATCCGTGTACATGCACTTGTCCATCCGTGTACATGCATTTGTCCATCCGTGTACATGCCTTTGTCAGTTACTGTGAACAATATATTCTGTCCTTGGAAAGAAATTCCAACTATTTTCGGTTGCTTGCTTGAAAGGAAGTTTATATAATGGAGACTCTCTACCTCAAAAAACTTATAACAAACTTATAACAATGATCCCTATTGTTTTTGGTACTGATGTCATGAAAATTAATTAGTAGGTGGGGCTTAAATGTTAAATTCTCTTCACAAGCTTGTAAACATGATATCTCAATATCCTTCAGCTAAATTGTTGCCATACTTGATATATGGGTTTGTTGTGGTCTGTAGATCCCTATTGTTTTTGGTGCCAATGTCATGAATATTAGTAGGCGGGGCTAAATGAACAATTCTGGTAACAAGCTTGTAAGCACGATATCTCAAGAACTGTGATGGAGATTTATATCATACTTGGTATATGGATGTGCTGTGGTCTGTAGATGAGCTCTATTTTCTTTGGTGTTAATGTCATGAATATTAATTAGTAGGCAGGGCTAAATGTAAAATTCTGATAACAAGCTTGTAAACACAAGATCTCAAGATTATTGTGGTGGATTTATGCTAAACTTGGTATATGGATGTGTTGTGGTCTTCAGGTGATCCCTATTGTTTTGGGTGTTAATGTCATGAATATTGATTAGAAGGCAGGGCTAAATGTAAAATTCTGTTAACAAGCTTGTAAACACAAGATTATTGAAGTGTATTTATACTATACCTGTTATATGGGTATGTTGTGGTCTGCAGATGATCTTTAACTGTGAATTTCTGTTTATGCTCATATTTCCACAACCCCGTATCAGATTTAAATCAAACTTGATGTGATGCTGTTAGTAAAAGCAAGTATGATACAGGAATGATGACTTCATTATTTATGTCAGGTGGAGCCAAATACAATTTTGTATTGGTTCTTGTCATTGTGGCTTATAGCTTAGGGCAAAAACCTAACACTTAAGCAAGAAACAAAATATACAACAATTACATGTTCCAGTATAATGAAATAAACTAACAGTGTAAGAAGACAACATTTATAGAAAAACAATAAAAAAATATAAAAAAATATTTCAATCCAAAATTAGCATGGAAACCATGTGGGATTTTCCTTCTGGTTTGTTTATGTAAATAGTCAGGAGGAAGGATGATGATTGGGGGTATACAGTTGGTAGCTGAAAGGGTGGCAAAAGGCGAGTTGAGGGTGGGTAGGGGTGAATGGAGAATGGTAGGTGAATTGGGGGTTGGTTGGGGCATGTTAGATTTATAAATGTAAGGGGATAGGAGTTAAAGAAAAGAATGTTGGATAGAAGATTGCATGATGATTGGTAGATGTTGTAATTGGGATGAGTTGTGATGGCATGGAAGGAGGGTGACATGGCATTTGAGACAGGATGGGATGACATGTGGGACATGGCATTTGGGACAGGATGACATGGCAGTAGGTAGGGTAGCATGGCATGTGGGGCAGGGTGGCATGGCATTTGGGACAGGATGGCCTGGCATTAGGTAGGGTTGCATGGCATGTGGGGCAGAGTGGCATGGCATGTAGGCAGGGTGTTATTGCATGTGGGACAGGGTGGCATGGCATGTAGGGTGTTATTGCATGTGGGACAGGGTGGCATGGCATGTAGGGTGTTATTGCATGTGGGACAGGGTGGGATGTAATATGGAACAGGGTGGCATGTCATATGGGACAGGGTGGCATGGCATGTAGGACGACAGAATTTCAGGAATGGTAAGTGGGATAAGGTGGAATGGCATGTGGTATATATATATATATATATATATATATATATATATATATATATATATATATATATATATATATATATATATATATATATATATATATATATATATATATATATATATATATATATATATATATATATATATATATATATATATATATATATATATATATATATATATACATATATATATACATATATATATATATATATATATATATATATATATATATATATATATATATATATATATATATATATATATAATATATGCTCAGAATACAAATGTATATTATGCAAATACTATATTTGTATAGAGCAACAACAATGAAATACATTTTCCGTTTTGAGTCCAGGCGCCATTGTTATCTAAGGAATCTCACTTTTTCTCTTTGGCAAAGAAGTAAAGAATTCAGCCGGAAATTCATTGCTATCTTTGAAATCATTCATTTCAATCTATTAAGCATGGAAGTAGATCTGCCCTCATTCTTCAACATATTGTACATTGATGACTCATAATTAAGTGTGAAATTTGTTATGTGTCTACTTTCTTCATGTTTTTATTTCACACAGCATTCCACACTATCAAGGAAATTTGTGGAGGTTATGACCGATTACAATAGTACCCAAACAGACTACAGAGAGAAGTGTAAAGGGCGTATTCAAAGACAACTTGAAATCAGTGAGTAACCCTATGAGTCAATGAGGCACATTAATTGTGTATGTTTGGGAACTCACAATTGTATTAAAAGAATATTTCCGTGAATTTTCATTTTTATGATACAGGACTATGAAAGAAACAAAATTGGGCAAAAACCATGTTGATATCTTATTTCATTTTACATTGTAAAGATTCCCGCATTGTCTTGAAAAGTGACTGGTGCAGTAAGTCAATAGTGTGATGTCTGTCATAATTGCACTTCCAATACAATTTTTTATGTATTTCTTTAAAAATGAATCTTCTGTTTCTAAATTACTGGAATCATATTTTGTTCAGTTATTCAGATGGGATGTAACATGTACTTTACGTGAATATGGTTTGCCCATCTGTTCCTGTACCTTACACTCTAAATAAATAATAGAAATAGAACTACATACACATTATCTTGGGCCTGCAAGTATGACATCACAAGTATAAACTGAACCTGCCGGTCACTTTTTAACACATTGATGAAATCTTTGAAAAGCAGTAACTCCAAAATGGAATAAGATTTCAACATATTTTTGAATATGAAATTGACAGGAATGACTTTTTTGTAAAATGAAATTTTGAAGAAAAGGACTGAAAATAGAAAATTGGTATGTTTATTTTTTACTCTTATTAAAAATGACAGTAAAAGGCAAACTGGCTAACAAAATTGTTTGCAAACTGGTCATTTGCAATCAATTTTGCTATCAAATTGTTTGAAGGAAATATCTGATAGATCTGACCCATATTTTTTTTTTATCATCCATTTCGTTCACATGTTGACTGCTACTCTTTCCCACTGGTGTATATTTTGTGAAGAGAATTATCTTACATTAGCCGTCTTTTTATTGGAAAAGCAAAGCTAGAAAGTTAAGCAAATGAAACAAGGGCCTTGAACTGTTTTTACTTACGTTTACGCCCTCAAATATTGACAATTAAAAAATCTTGTGAAATTTATGGAGCGTTTTAGCAAGTAACGCATTTATTCAATACTGTGTTTGCCACAGTTTGGACAAATAAAAAATCTTGTGAAATTTATGGAGCGTTTTAGCAAATAACGCATGTATTTAACGCTGTGTTTGCCACAGTTTGACACTTATTTAGCTTATAAGCCGTATTATTTTCATTTCAAACACCCAAACTGATATGGATACATGTCAATACGTGTCAACCTGTTAAGAAATATGAAGGATTGTGATTTTAAAGCTTATTCAACTTGCTAGTACTTTTTATGATTATGATTTGACAAAGCAACAAAGGGTTAAAAGATTAATACAATTACTTAACCAATGAAAGCTTAAAGTTTCCTTGGTACTAGCCCCATTACTGCATACTTTTCTCAACAAGCAATAGTCAAGCATGCTGTCTTTCCGGCAGTTGTAGTTTTTTTCTTATATTGTTTCTTAAATGATTCCCTCTCCCATAAGATGTACATGATTGACCACTTAGTGTATCCGTTAATGACCATAGTGGGATTCACATCCTTTCCACGAACTCTGAATCAGCTTAAATTTGTGGGTGGAGGTACTTCAACTGAAGTTGTTTATGCGGTTTGTAGGAAATAATTATCTACTGTGGTACATGTTGCTAGAAATAGTCAGTATTGAGGCGTCAAGAAGAAAGCAGCTTGTCTTAATAAGTGACTGTTGTGTTTGATACTTATCCTTTGATCTTGCATTAGGTGTGTCCACTTCATCAAGGTTTATGCACATTTTCTATATTGGTTGAAAGAGGAGTTATTAAATTCTGAGCTCATCAATTAATTAATTTTGAAAAAAGCATTTACAGTTTTTGAGTTATGGCTTATCAAAGTTTGATCATTTTTTAATATCTGGTAAAAGAACTCACTGTTTTAAGTCTTGCTATCTAATTAAGACTAATTAAATATTGTAGAATAATAAATAAAGCACTGCCTGAAATTATAATGTATCAGTATTTATTATGATTGCATGACCTTTTTATATCATTAATCTTAATCGTCTTGCTCATACAACGTTTGTTTTGGTGTAAACTTTTTATAGAAACTTAGTTTTCTTTGTATAGATAAGTAGTTTTCTGAGGGTTCTATTCTTGTGAACTGTGTAATTAACTTGCATAATTGATAATCTAAATGATTTACCTGTTTTGCAGTGTAGTACCTTATCAAAATTACACAAATTGTACATCATTTTTATTGCCATTCTTCTAAATATCATCTAATTTCACCATGTATATTATGGAACTTTGGAAAGATTAACTTAAGAATCCCCAAATAATGTTTGCAACATTGTGGAAGTATTAAGTTGAAGGTGGAAAGATCTATGTAGGAAAATGGATTTGTGAGTCATTGTGGTAAACTAAAGGGCCCCATTGTGTGTGCAATTGAAGTGATGAGTTGCATTTTAATTTTCTGAGATTAACGTAATGATAATGTTCATTTGATCTGCAGCTGGTAAAGCAACAACAGATGAAGAGTTAGAAGACATGTTGGAGAGTGGTAATCCAGCCATATTTACACAAGGGGTAAGATGACAAAATTGGGAGAACGAGGGGATAGAATTCAGTAGATACTTATATTGAGAGGGGAGGTGGGGGGAGGGAATGAGGTATATTGTGTAATTTGCCCAAAGGAGCTGGTGGGCGAAAAGTGGTAGTGTATGTTTCTTTGAGTCTGAACACACTTTGCATGCATGTGATGGTATTGAAAACCTTTGATATAAATGCTCAAATTAATCATCATTAGTTCTCATGAATACTTCAGTTAATTTTCAACAACACAATTATTAAATATTAGACCTGTTTTATTTCAAAATTCCCTTGACTTAACAAAAGGATGCCCTCACTTAATGTAGGGCTCATTTAAACAAAGAGGTGCTTATTTTATCAGGGCTGATGTGTGGCATGAATAATGGGCAAATTTGGAATCTATCCCACTGCTTACACACCCTTTGAAAATTTTAAGAAAGAAGAGGAAAATGTGACAGCTGGATCTGTCTCTGCTATTTAAACATTCTATAAACTTTAATTTCATTGTAAGTTTTTTTTTATTGCAAATTTGGAATCTATCCCACTGCTTACACACCCTTTGAAAAATGTAAGAATGAAGAAAACAATGTGACAGCTGGATCTGTATCTGCTATTTAAACATTCTATCAACTTTAATTTCATTGTAAGTTTTTATTTTATTTTAATGATTCAAGGGAAGAAACAACATGATGCAGACATTACATGTATAATGACTCATTTGCTCATACCTCTCATGTCACTTACAAGTGTTTCCTCAGCTTGATATTGTCAGCTTGGGTGTGAATGTTTCAGTACTTGACCTTGTGCAGCTATTTACTCAACATGCTAATCATGTTTAATTTCACTAATGCACTCCACTGGAAATCATATTGATCACATGGGGCCTCACTAGCCATAGTTGTAACTAAATTGATTTCTTTTTCAAATGAACAGTTGAGTGGCTACTCACCTTAGCACAGTACCAATGCCTGAATTGGATTTTGTAAATGGTGTGGAAAGGTTAAGAAAAGCGTGCTATTAGGATGAGAACCTGACAAGTTTATTATTTGTGGATTTGTTTAACCAATATCTTACTAATGAGCAGATGTGAGGATAGGAAGTCTGCGTATTGAGTTTATGTTCTTCTTGTTTAGGATTAGATCATTTTGTAGATGAATTTGATCAATTGCTATTGACACTAGCTTCTGTAGTTGTTTTGTACTGTTGGATTATATATGTTAGAATGAATTTAATCTGCTTTATGTTGCAAAATGATTTGCTTTATTACAGAAAATTAATTTGACCATAAAGGTCTCCTTGTATAGTTGCCCATCAACCATGGCTTTGTCCTCAAAGTAGTAAAATGCATAATTACCTCCTTCATCGTAGTTGGATGGAGGTTATGTTTTGGCCTGCGTTTGTTTGTTTGCCATCAACATATCTCAAGAACTGATGATTAGATTTTGAATAAATTTGGAGTGTGGATTTTCTACTGCTTAAGTGATTAAAATTTGAGACCTATTGGAACAGGGGAAGGGCCCAAATGGAGAGGTGGGGACATTTTAGGGTGAGTTAGGATATCTCAAGAACTGATGATTGCATTTGGATTAAATCTGAAGTGTGGTTTTATTATTGCTTAAGAAACAAGTGATTTATTTTGGGATGTATTGGTACAAGGTAAGGGCAGAAATCAAGGGGTGGGGATGATTAGAGTAAGATCTGTCAAGACATAGTTAAAACTGTCTAGTGGAATGTGGTGAACAATGAATTCATGCCATGAAAACAAATCCAACAATCAATTTTCTGGACTCAAAGAAAACTAAATCAAATAACAACAATTGGTTTCTGCCATGAATGGAAAATGATGGAATGTGCATCTTAACTAAAAGGAATTCAAATAATGATTGCTTAGCCTGAATGAAACTGAAAACAATGATATGGCCTTGGAAGGAATCAGTCAGAAGATAATCTGGGGATGAAGCTTGGTAGGCCTTGGTTTTCGGAGGTAGATTATATTGTGTATGAGGATTGAATGAACTCAATTCGTTTAATGGAATGAACTTTACAATTATGCTAGGCATGTTGGAATTGCAATGGGGGTGGAGGTATGCATTCTACAGAGTGTTCATATTCTAGTCTTGTCATGTGATCATTATTTTTTTCTTCTAAAATATGAAATGATAGATTTTGAGGAAAAAAGCACTCAGGCAGGAATACACACAAAAAAAAAATTGCGTTATAGGAAAAACCATGAATTAACATCTTTAAGAAATGTGACTTGTTTAAAGGACAGTTATCGTTTTTAACGTGGAGGTAAAAAGACTTCAATTCATGTGTTTTGATTGGTTGAAATACAATGGTTTAACGTACACTTATGCTGACAGGCCAATCAGTAATCGTTTTGAAATAAAATGTAATCATGATAGATGGCCTTTAAAGTGATTCTGTATCTTTTTTCCTAATTCATCTAGAGTGCATAACATTAAACATCAATGACATATTTGATTTCAGTCAGACTTGAAGCCCTATTTCAGGAGTTTCGATTTTAAAGGTAAAACTTTGTATGATGAATTCATCTCTAAGTTGAAAGCACTTTGTAGGGTGCATAACCTCTCCCTCTCCCTGCTGTTTCTGTAAGGCCAGAAAGTGTTATTTATTTTATTTCTATTCATGCCAAATTTTGAATTTTTAGGTGAGACTTCTATTAGATTATTCTAATTGAGATCCAAAATCAAGTGTGTTGATTTTCTTTGAGACCCATTGTTTTGATTCTTTTCAGTGCAAAACTTAATTGTTGTTCACATTCCAAAATAATATCTCAATTAACATCCCACAAATACCATTAAACTTCATGTTGCCCAATACCCATCATCCTCCCATTCTAATATACCCCGTGATTTTTCCTGTCCTTTGAGCAATCTGTCTTTAAGATTTCAGTACTATCTCATCAAAGTTTTTGAGATACCTTACATCATTACTACCAGTGGAGCATCACGACTTCCCTGGAATATTACGAGTCAAAATTTCCCAGGAGCATCAAGACTTCCCTCGATTATCACAACATATCTGGAGCGTCACTTCTCCCATGAAACATCATCGCTCCCCTCTTTCATCACCCACTCCGCAATCATCACCACCTACCCTAAACCATCAGTAGTCAGACAAAGGCGACCACCAGGATATCAACCACCTACCCTAAACCATCAGTAGTCAGACAAAGACGACCACCAGGATATCAACCACCTACCCTAAACCAGCAGTAGTCAGACAAAGACAACCACCAGGATATCAACCACCTACCCTAAACCAGCAGTAGTCAGACAAAGACGACCACCAGGATATCAACCACCCACCCTAAACCAGCAGTAGTCAGACAAAGACGACCACCAGGATATCAACCACCTACCCTGAACCATCAGTAGTCACACAAAGACGACCACCAGGATATCAACCACCTACCCTAAACCAGCAGTAGTCAGACAAAGACGACCACCAGGATATCAACCACTTACTCTAAACCATCAGTAGTCAGACAAAGACGACCACCAGGATATCAACCACCTACCCTAAACCAGCAGTAGTCAGACAAAGACGACCACCAGGATATCAACCACCTACCCTAAACCAGCAGTAGTCAGACAAAGACGACCACCAGGATATCAACCACCTACCCTAAACCATCAGTAGTCAGACAAAGACGGCCACCAGGATATCAACCACCCACCCTAAACCAGCAGTAGTCAGACAAAGACGACCACCAGGATATCAACCACCTACCCTAAACCATCAGTAGTCAGACAAAGACGACCACCAGGATATCATTGAATTGAAGAAATTAAAAGAACTTGGGTAGTCTTTCTCCCGCATACCACCACGTGTGTTAAAGAATTCTTCAAACTTGAAGGTCTTACAACTGAAATTGTCCCTACAGTAAAGCAATGTGAAGACCTATAGAGTACCAATTCACATGATTCTTGTTTTCTATTGTGTGTCTTGAATGATTACATGACGGTTATCCTGCCTCATCACATTCACTTAAAATATTACTGAATTGTTTTCTTAGAAGTGTGGTTAAGTTTGTTTTTTCTTTTGAAAGAGTTAGAAATGTACCATATATTTAAGATAATTGTATTTTCTGAGCTTGTACGAATGTCACATTTGCATTATGGGTATATTCTATGAACATTCTCTATCATTCCTATTCATTATAAAGTTGTCATGCAAGGTGATCCATTAAAAGGTTTATGCTGATGTTCTGGTTGCTTTCATGAAACTTTTTCTTCTTGCGTTTCACTTATTTGTCTTTACAATTTCAGATCATCATGGATACCCAACAAGCCAAACAGACGTTGCGAGATATAGAAGCCCGTCACAATGACATCCTCAAACTAGAGACCAGCATTAGGGAGTTACACGATATGTTCATGGATATGGCTATGTTAGTAGAAAGTCAGGTAAGTTCTTGAAGTCAGATGTTTGTGAACAGTGGTGCAAGTAGTCTTGGGGCCTACAAAATCTATATTGGGGTTGGTGCAGTTTACCAGTGCTTCCCACTCTTATTTAGCCCTTGTTTATGCATTTCTTTGAACACTATAGCCTGTAATTTACAAAAAGTTTGAAAGTTTATAAAGTTTTTTTATCGAATAAGTAAGCATTTAATTCACCTGGCTCCTTATTGCATACAACAAAAACAATTACAATACAATAACACTCATAACAATACTATGGAACATCAGGAGCCTTAAGGCCAACTCAGAAGAAATTGACCTTCTGGCCACCACCTTCAAGCCAATCATCTTCTGCCTACAAGAAATCTTCCTGAAAACCACTGACCATTATTCCCTTAATAACTTCTCTTGCTACCATAAACATTAAGAGGATGCCAACGGCCTGTGGGGGCATCTCCATTCTTGTTAGACACGATATCCCACACAGCCCTGTTCATGTGAACACCTACCTTCCGGCCATCTATATCTCTATCTCCCTCCACAAAACCTTCACTCTTTGCAATATCTATCTTCCCCCAATGCCAACGTTCAGCCAACCAGCCTAAACAACCTCATCTCTCAGCTCCCTCCCCCTTCATCCTTCTTGGTGACTTCAACACCCACAACCCCTGTGGGGCTCCAATATGGACAATACCACCACTTCAAGCTTGTCGGAAAACACTCTTCGACAGCACAGCCTCTTCTTACTCAACAATTACTCCCTGACCTACCTTCACCCTGCCACAGGCTCCCTCACCTGTATTGACCTGTCTATCTGTTCCACCAACCTCCTTGATTTTAAGTGGAAGGTCACTACTGACCTCTGGTAGTGACCATTACCCTCTCCTAATTCACTCCCAACCTTCAAACCTCCCACCGACCACACTTCCAAGTGGAACCTAAAGAAAGCCAATTGGCCTTTTTTTGAAAGTATTACCTTCCATCCGACAACACCGAGAGCTACAACACCCCTCTCACCCTATTGGAATTAAAGCACTGACCTCTCCCGCTACCACCCCATCACCCTTACCTGCTGTCTCAGTAAAATTATGGAAAGGATCATCAACCAGAGACTTAACTGGTTCCTTAAGACAAACAACAGAATCTCCTCCCCCTCAGCAAAGCTTCCGGAAACGTCGCAATACCTTGGGCCATTAATCAAGCTCGACACCACTATCCAGGAACCCTTTGCAAAAAAGGAACACCTCATTGCCATCTTTTTCGACATCGAGAAAACTTTTGACACTACTTGGAAATACGGCATTACCTGCAAGCTTCACACCATTGACCTCAGTAACCACCTCCCTATCTTTATTCAGAACTTCTTCTCACCCAGGCAGTTCCAAGTTTGTATTGGCCACATCCTCTCCAACCCCAAGCCCCAAGAAGAGGGCATCCCCCAAGGCAGCATCCTCTCCCTTCCTCTCTTCAACCTGAGCAATAATTACATTGCGGACAATCTTGGGCCCCAACATCAAACGTACCCTCTACATGGACGACTTTACCATCTTCTACTCCTCCCCTAGCTTTTCTCTCGTCGAAAATAGGCTCCAACTTAGCATCAACTGACTGCAAGATTGTTGCAACAATAACAGTTTTAAATTTTCCAAAGACAAGACAGTCTCCATGCCTCGTTGTCATTTTCACAACCTCCACCCCAACCCGAACCTTGTGCTCAACAGCAGTCGCACCCCTAAAGTTTACCACACAAAGTTCCTGGGTCTAACACTAAACCCCAAGCTCTCCTACAAGCATTACATCACCAACCTGAAACGGAAATGCAACAGCATCCTCAACCTTCATCGCCTTATGTCCAACACCACTTGGGGTGCGGACCCCATGCTTTCCTCAAAATCTTCAAGCTCACCATTCGTACGAAGCTCGACTACGGCAATATTGTCTACTGTGCTGCTCACAACTCTTACCTCAACCACATCAACACCATCCAAAATGAAGCCCTTAGGCTTTGCAGGACCTTTTCCATTTCAAGCCTTTACATTGGAGCCAAAACCCCCCTTCCTGCTAAGGTGTAGAAAGCTTAGCTTGTCCTATGCTTTTAGAGCCCTCACCAATGCCCACACCCTGTTTACAACCTCATTAGGTATCCCAATTTCTGCACCCTCTTTGAAAAGACTAAAACCCTATCCTTCCCTTCAGCTTACGCATCAAACCCGACCTCCCCCTTCTCAGCATCAGCCCAGCCACTCTTTGCACCTTCTCCTGGCCCACTATTCCTCCTTGGGCCACCCCTCCTTCCATCCACATGGGCCTCTCCACTCATCACAAAATCCAAACCCATCCCAACCTCTTCATCAACCTTCACAACCAAATCAAAGACCCAACTCTCCAAGTACACCTCCATCTATAGTGATGGCTCCAAGGAAGGTGACAAGACAGCTGCTGATGCTGTCATCCAAGACATCACTTTCAGTAGCAGGCTTCCCAACTACTCATTCATCTTATCAGCTGAGGCCAAGGTCATCCTGCTTGCCCTCAACTATAATGAATACTCCCCGCTTAGCCACTTTGCCATCTTCTTAGACTTCAAGTCTGTCCTTACTTCTTTACTCAACCATAGGTGGGATGACCCCAATAGCCCACCTCCTCTGTAAACTCTCCCGCCCCCCTCTCCTCCACCTCTGCAGAAAAGTATTATTTTCCTCTGGATACCCAGCAATGTTGGCATCCTTGGCAATGACAGAGCTGATTCAGCCACTAAGCTTTCCCTCAACCTCCCCCCTATACCCTTTCCCAAAACCCTTTCTTACATCAAACCGCTTATCGCTTTTCTTGTTTGTGACCATTGGCAAACCTCATGGGACTCCCAAATTGATAACAGCTCCACAACATCCAGCCCACCATTCCGACCAAACCCACCATCCACAATATCTCCTATATTGACAACGTCCACATTATCCACCTTAGAGTAGGTCACACCCACTTCACTTACTCCGACCTCCTTACTGCCTCCCCACCCCTCTGCAACAATTGCCATTGCCTCCTCACAGTCCGTCCATCACATCCTCCTTGGCTGCCCCTGTACAACCTCTCCAGAGCTTCCATCACCCCTCACAACTCCATAGCTGAACTCTTCCAGAAAAAAAACCTAGAATAAAATGATCTCCTTCCTTCATCATGCCTCCCTCTACAACCATATTTAATCCTCCTCTCCCATCCCTCTCTACCCTTTTTTACCCCTTTTTTTACACCTGCACTTCCTCTTTTGATCCCAGCTTCCTGGTTCTTAGCCCCCGTACTTTGAGACTCCTCTTATTTTCTATTCTTCCTACCTCTGGAATGATGTAACCCTTTTGGGCACAATTTAACCCTCGCTGTCGTGGTGCCATTAAGCCCATCAACAAACAAACAATTTAATTAAGTGTCAAGTGGTAAAGGTGGTACAGTTTTTTAATAACAAAAACACAAAAAACTTACACAATCCTTCTTCATACATTCGGACAAGCGGGTTGTTGCCTCCTAAGTTCCTTTGAAAGACCAGGTTTAAAATGATTGTCAGGCCTTAGTTTGGTTTAATCTATATCTGAATATTTATGCTTGTTTATTTGCACAAAATATTCAGATATTGGATGAAACCTATAAGAACTAGTGATTGATTGCATTCCATGATTGATTGTATTAATCATTTTGATTATCTTGCACATCCTTCTGTTTGAAGAATCAGTTCCTATTATTGAAAGGTATTAGATGAAAATCAGCGCTTCCAATTCAGCCTTTTGATTTTTGCATGTATTGCTTAAGTTTTGGGTAAAATTAAAGACAAGAGAAAAAGACTCTTTGTTTCTTTCCATCAAGACAAATGATTGCATTTATAAGGGAATTGTCTTTCAATGATGAATTTTGTCATTTAGTGATGTAGAAAGGGCTGGATGGCAATTTTTCCAATTTTTTCTTTTTGCTTTTAGATCTTTGTTTGTTTTCTAGTCCTGATATCCTTATTTGCGTTCAACTGCAGCAGTCAAACGAGGATAAATCATGCGGTGAAATTCTAAAGAAGTGTTTCTTTTCTTATGTTGTTGGAATAAGGGAAGGATTGCACCTGTTTTAGATTACCTTAACACAGCACCAAGAATTATACTGGGATCAATAAGCAAGTTAGTTTGGCTTGTCTCTGGTATTCCCTTCAATAGATCCAAAAAGACAGACGTACTTGTATTGCACTTTTTGACCCATCAACATGTTGCACATTTTTCAAGGTTTCATTTTCCCTTCTTGCAGGGTGAGATGATAGACAGAATTGAGTACAATGTTGAACAATCAGTAGATTATGTAGAAACAGCCAAAATGGACACTAAGAAAGCAGTAAAGTATCAAAGCAAAGCCAGGAGAGTAAGTAGCATATCTCAATATCTTTTCAGACATATCTTACTATTTGACATGTATCTTCCTGAACACATCTCTTTTATCAGATTATGTAGGCAATATCAGAGCATTTACACTGCTGCTTTAAATTTTCAGACGAGTTACTTTTGTTTGTGTAATCATGATGCTAAAATGCACATTTTTGCATTGTACAAAATGTCCCTAAAATACACTACATGCAACAAGCTTTTAATTCTTCTTAGCTGGAGACAAATTGTAACTGTATGAAATTGGATATTTAAATTTGAAAGCAGTTTAAAAAGAGAAGGAATCTGCAGATGCTTGTCAGAAAAAAAAATTGATTCCCATAGCATGCATTATATCAAAAAGGACCACATTTCATTCCTCTGGGATGTTTGGGGACTACTTTTGTCAGAAACATTGAAATTATGGGGAAGAAAAAAAGCGAGAGAGGTTACGTCAAACCTAAGAAAACCATTTGGTATCGAAATCTGTTACTGAATGCAATGCATTGAAACACAAAACTGAAGCTTTGTTTCCATGTGCAGCTTAGTGCAACATAAAAGAGAGCTAATATGTATATTTAGGGAGGGACTGCATGTTCATGAGCTTTCAAAGATGTTTACATGACTTGCAAGGAAGCAACATGAAAACTCTTCTGCATGAGCATGGGGGTTTTATTCACTAACAATTAACCATTCATAAAAATAACAAAATTAAAACCTTATTTTGGCACATAGGACTTAAAACTGTTAAAGTGCCATTAAACACAAACAACGAAACATTATTCATTCACACTCTGCGGAGAGAATTTTTAACTCTTTGCCTATGAAAAGATATAGCAGCATGTGTTTATCTCTTTTTAAAATACTATTAGCTTGTTCATTCGTGTAGATAATGTATGATATTTACATATACTCATTCTTCAGGTAGTCACAAAATGATACATCACTTGTTTAACATATAATCATTTTATCACAAGCCATTTCTATGTACACCAGGATGACTTCCTTTGCCAGTTGGTGACAATGATCAAATATTCAATAAGCTTGATGAAAATAATATCATTTTGAGGCACACATTACTCATGTTGAAGTCAATCTGAGATGCACACTTTGGACCATCATACAGAAAAAGTAGCAGATTTAGCACCAAATGGGCAACACACACATTAAGGACTTTATTCGGAAAAGTTTGCATGATTTGATTCTTTTTCTGTCATTGTGTTTCATTCGTGTTGGGGAAACTCCATTTCAAAAAGCAGAAATACATTGTCATGACGTTGTGTTGGTTGATGGGATGAATTATGTGAGAACTGTGCATGCAGTATCCATATCTTTGTTTTCTTCCTATGCCACAAGGAAGCAAATGAGAACCAGCCTTGTAGGGCGATGAAAATGGTGTACTGTACAAAATGATTCTCATTGGGTCTTGTTTGAGGTTTTATGTATAGATTCATTACTTTTTGATAAAAGTTAAGCCAAGCCCTTTTCATCCTGCTGTTTTTCCCATTCCTCTGAAGTGAAGATGCTTCATTTCCTGAAGATGTCATCTAAGTAATCATGATATTGCATTTGATCATATTTACCTGAAGTGTTGTGGAATTTGAGTACATACTTTGTTACATACATTACATGTGAAAATACATGTGTGAGCCCTGCAGTAAATGTGACTGAAAACATGTGCAGACTCTTCCACAGCTTTGCCTATTGTTCCGAAATGACCATCCTTTCAGGCTTCACCAAGACTACAACATCCCAACCCTTACCCTAAAACAAGTGGCTACATTGCTTCTCTTGATACCATCTAGAAAATGTTGCTTAGTTACGCATGTTATTAGTGTTGCACCTTAGATTTTAACGCCCTCTTGGCACATTTGACTTTGACTGTTGCGGTGCCATTAAACATCAACAAACAACAACATTAGTATTGATTAGATATAAATATATTCTTTTAAGGTGTTAAAGCGTTTTCACCATAAGTTAAGTATACACTGTAGATGTTTGAGGATTAATATGTCCATCATAACAAAATGCCGTGAGAGTATGATGCCAATTTATGCAGGGGTAGTGATATTTTAGAAGGAATTAAAAAGAGGGCAGAAGTTTACTAAATTTCTTAGGAAAGGAAGAGCAGTTGATGGAAATAAGGATAGCTGACACCATAGAATCGAATTTGAATATTTATTCTCCTTTTCAGTTATATGTGGTCATTGATGATCATAAAAGATTAATAGTTTTCTGAATTGAGTAGACATTTTGTAAGCTTCATTTGCATAAGTTTCAGCAATGATTAAGTTAATTATGCCATCATCAATATGCAGTCATCAACTGCGACTGAAAAATGTGTAAAGAGTCACAAGTTTGTTTGTTCTTCAACAATTCTGATGGTTAGATGACATATACTCAATTATTTCATATGCAGCAGATTATTATGGCATTCTTGTGTCATTTGAAGCACAGTTTTGTGCAAAATTCCTTCATGTTTCCACCTTTCGCTATCAATTAGCACTAGGAAATTTACAATTACTTTTCTTCTAAAAGCGTAGGTACATGATAAAGGATGCAGATGCCTCTCTGGAATAGTTCAATTAGTATTTAGCAGAAAATGCTTTTGTTGATTGAATATTGAAAATGACTTCTTACAAGATTTTAGGGTTAGGATGGGAGAAATGGGGATTAAATTGTAAATCTTGCAAAAGAAGCACTCTCACAGGGCCTTTATGTCATTAGCATACACAGACCCTGTCCAAGTTCTTAAGCACTGGTTTATATATCATTTTTTTTTTTTTTTTACTCCCATTTGGTAGAATGTGCCTAACCTAAGAATTGCTTTCATGGTGGTTTTGGAAATACTAACCTTGTGGTGATGGAAAATTGCAATTAATATATTTCAAAATAGGGTATAGCAAAAGTGGCCAAATAGAAAAAAGATATAACGTGCAAGGAAAACTTAATTAAGGAGTGGATTTATTTCTGTAGAGGCCTATAAAAAGTGACGGGGGCAAATAAGTGAAAATATTAACATTATAGAAATATTACAGTAGGTCAAATTAGATACAAATTGTTATTATGGGCAATGTCAGGAGCTGAAAACTTAAATGAAATCTGGCTTTTAGGCCAAGCTATGAAAAGTTGCAACATTTTCCATTTATAATTAGAATTTAGAAGGATGTGTGGTTTGTTTTATAAGCCAACCTTAAGTAAGTTTGAAGTAATTTTAGGACTTGTTGACAACCCTTTGGTTACTTTAGTAATAGTGAAACAATCAGACTTCGGCTAAAAAAAAAAATTCTCTTAAACTCAGGCAAAATAAAACTATATTATATCATAAGAAAATATTCTTGATGATGATGTCACTAAAATCATGTTTTACTGCATTTTTCATGGCATGAGGTCTTTGAATGAGAAAGCTCTTGACCTTGCATAATTGGTTGAGATGTTTGACCTTGCATAATTGGTTGAGATGTTTGACCTTGCATAATTGGTTGAGATGTTTGACCTTGCGTAATTGGTTGAGATATTTGACCTTGCCTAATTGGTTGAGATGCGCACAATAAGCAGTAAAAGAATGTTCTCAGTTTAGTCAACAAAATTTTTCTTCATGAAATATAGATGACAACGTATCATATTAGAAATAAATAAATAGGTAAATAATGTGTTACCCCAATGACAATACATAAACTTATAAAAAAATATATTTCTAAAAGAAAGGAAACTTAATGATTTAATTTAGGAAGGGGTTGGGGCCAACTTCATCCCAATTTGAACCAACTTAATATGAACATGTGAGGGATTCCAGAGTGCCTTGTAAGTTATGTTTAGAATGAGAATCATAACATTACTGCAACAATTTGTTTGTTTAAATGACTGATAGTGAACATCCTTCTCTTAAGCACTCTTTTTCCTGGTTATGGTATGAGATGCATATTAAGACAGTCTGTAAGATTTACTGCCATGAATAAAAGCAATGTTTTCATCACTTGCACAAAGTTTGATTTTTACCACTTGCTTCTTTGCTTTTTCACATAAAACAAAGCTTTTTAATCACCGATTTGATTTCATCACATTTAATGACGTTGCTTCTCTCTATTTCATCTTCTTGCAGAAAAAGATTATCATCCTCATCTGCTGTGTAATCCTCCTTGTTATTCTCATCATAATCGTCATAACTTATTTATAGACCTTTTTTAAGACATTTTTGTGCCCAACATCCAGCAAGTTGTGTAAGGTCATTTCTCTTCCCTGGACCTTGTGTGCATTTTGGAATTTCATCTCTTGTGATCCATGACTAACCAATAGGAGAGGGTCTTCACTTTTAACATCTTTGAAGTTCACCAAAAAGGCCGCAGAAGATTTGTCACTTTCCGCACTAATCCAGGCATGCTTCACATGAGCTTTGGGTGTTGTTGCATTTCACTTTACATGCTCGACTCATTCCTTACTCATTTTTTTTCCATGTTGAACCAAGAGTTCCTAATATAGGCAAGCACTGATTACTAAATGGGTGTGCATCATGCATGCATTGGTATGGTTCCGGAAAGCAAAGAATGTGTAGTGTAACTGTTTATGTTCCATGCAGTAGATTAAGGAGTTTAATATGGTTATATATGAAAATGTTATTGGTTTGTAGACATGTTAGTCAGCATTGATGGAAACTGGTGAACAGGGTCTTAAAGGAGCATCAAGAATTGCCTCATCAATGTAGCTTTAAAATGATCACATTTTGGTCTCATTTTGAACACACAATTTGGTCAGACAAGTAGAGTGGATCGTGTATTGTGATCAAAAGCATGTGGAATGCTACGGAGATGTGTACAGCGTAATGATTTGTGTCAAGAATTGTTGTTTGTACCTGAAGAGATCAGTTTCTGAAGGAATTTTTGTATTCATTGAATAGTTAGAAACCTTTTGGAAAAAATTGGTATTCTTTGCCATACAATGGAAACGCATATGAATGATGTGTCATATTGTACAAATTGTGCATTCGAACATCGTAGATGAACTGAATATTTTCAAACTCTAGGAGCATCTTTTTCACTTGAGAAAACAATTTACATTCCCTTGCAATTGACACTGTTAAATGTGTTCACAAATAAAGAGAGTGTATTTGTGTTGCTCGTAGCAGCAGGGATAAGATTGTAAGCGAGTAGGAACAGTAGGATATTTCAAAGAATTAAAAAAAAAATGTTTTTGGAGAGATTTTCCATTTAAAACAGTGATTACTATATCTCTGATGGTGGTTCAAATTCTTGATGAAGATGATCCTGACAAATTGAACCAGGATTTCTATATATTGTCCTGCCAGCATTCAGGTTTTGTATTCAATAATAAGGGGCTTAACAACCCAAACGTCAGCTTGATATGATAGTCATTATTTCCCTCCTGCCAGTTTAATTTTGTAATGTTCATTCATCTCAGAAAGATAAAATTCTCTGATGGTGGTTCAAATTCTTGATGAAGATGATCCTGACAAATTGAACCAGGATTTCTATATATTGTCCTGCCAGCATTCAGGTTTTGTATTCAATAATAAGGGGCTTAACAACCCAAACGTCAGCTTGATATGATAGTCATTATTTCCCTCCTGCCAGTTTAATTTTGTAATGTTCATTCATCTCAGAAAGATAAAATTTAGCTAAGAGTGAAGTTTTTTAAATGTGCAATATACTTAATTCCTTTTATAAGAAAGATATTTTTCAGTACTTTTTATTTTGTTTTTTTTGGTCAGTATTTGTGCATTTACTTTTCATGAGAATGAAAGTGTTCGTTTTGATATTTTAATTTGTGTCTGTGCAAAATGTTTAATCTGTGACTGTTGGAAGGGGGTTTCAGGCAATATTCTTGGCACTGCATGTCATAAGATTGCATTTCTTAACCCTAAAACTATACCCTCATTTTTTTGCCATTATTTTCTGCTAGCGTTATTATTGCTAAAATGCTAAAAAGAATCAATTACTGCCAACGGAATATAACGTTAGTTGGGAAAGAAAAAATGCAAATAATGTCATGTCTAATGTATTTCAATGCTCTGTTAGATGTATGAATGCTGATACTTGAAACTTCTGGCTTACAGTTGACCAACTTTAGTTTGATTCATAACTTTTTTTCATATCTACATGAAGAACAAAATTTTCATTGGTGACATCATAGATGGTCAAGAGCAAACATAGTTAGAATTCTTTAAATGTAGGGGATATTGAAATTGAATAATTGCCTAAATTCTCGATTGTAATTACAACGGTATTTTTGGGAAGAAATGTTGTTCTAGATGAAATTGTTTCCATTTTGATTAATGTCAAGAAGAAGCAAAATGATTGCATAAAAAAATAGAATAAATATTTTCTCCAAAGAGGTCACAAAATTAAAATCCATTCAAAGCTCAATTCAATTCTAATGTACTCCCACTTCTCCAAAGCCAACATCAACATTTACTTAATTGCCAGACACCATCCCACCTTCACCCACCTGGACTATTCCCCAAGGTTTACCTTGCGTCTTTCTTCCTTCACGAAAGCTCTCCACAACCCAGCCTTCTTCCACTCCAAATACTGTCAACTCAGTAGACATTTCCATGACTACTCCTTCCTCTTCACCCACAGCTCCACACAGGAAGGTTCCTCTGCAGCCGCTGCCGCCTGTCCTGGCCTCACTCTCTCCTCAAGGTTACCCGACGGCACCTCTATCTACTTTACCGAGGCGAAAGGCTATCCTCTTGGCCTTAAACTTCATCAAACTCTCTTTCCGCCCCTGTTTCGTCATCTTCTCTAACACTAAATCCAGCTCAACATGCTCTGGCCCAACCCTCTCATTCTACAAATACTGAACAAACTCCACACTCTTTCTTTATTAGGAAAGAAAAAATCTCTTTTTCTGGATTCCCAGCCACGTCGGCATCCCTGGCAATGAGAGAGCTGACTGAGCCGCCATCAAAGCTCTGTCAAATAACATCTCTCCTTTTCCTATTCCATACTCAAACCTCCGTCTCTCTATCTCCAACTACATCAACAAAACCTGGCAAAACTCGTGGAATTACGTAACCAGTATGAATAAACTTTACACCATAAAACTCAAAGTCACCCCTCTGCATAGTCGCAACTGCAGGAAAGACATCGTTGTTACCCGCATTTGTCTTGGCCTCTCCTCTCTTACTCCCTCCCATCTCTTATCCGGCTCGCCTACCCCTCTCTGCCCCACTTACAACATATATTAAGCATATTTTCTTAACCTGTCCTCTATACCAGAACTCCAGATCTCTTCTCTCCTCACTCTCCTCAATCTCGGACCTATTCGAAAACAGTTCTTCCTCAAACATCATCAACTTCCTCCACAACAACAACCTCTTTTACAACATATAATCTCCTCCCCTTCTCCTTTTCTACACACCCCTTTCTTTTCACCTAAATTTTTCTCCCACATTCAGCTTTTCCCCTTTATCTCCCTTACAAACCTCCATCTCCGCACTATCCTTACTCTTACACCATTATTTATTAACACTCTCTTGGCACATTTGACTCTGACTGTCACGGTGCCATTAAACATCCTCAAACCAATTCAAAGCTACGTACATTTTGCAAATTATAAGACATATCTGCATTCAGGCAAAAAGGGATTTTGTATCCATTAGAAATGAAACTGATGTAAACGATGAAATACCAGTATTTGTATTTCTTATTGTTGTTTTCGTCCATCCTCTCCCCTCTCTCTCTCTACATGTTGTGAAAATCAACATGCACTTCCAAAGCAGCATGTAATTGGCTTGGAAATAATTGAATATCATTCAACTTGCAAAAACCTTTAATTGATATGGTCTGTTTTTATCTCATGAAAATGCTCAGATGCAACCGTGCTGCATAATTTTTCAAACGAAACTGTGTTGTCAGTGGATTTTGATTTTGTAAATTTTTAATCTTTTTGTCATCCTTGTCTTTTGAATGTAGTTTGTTCTCCTCTATAATGTTACCAACTGTTGAGACTTAAGATAGCCTGGCGCCTTTTAAAGGTATGACTCTTTCCCGTGTAACATGGTTCTTATTTTGTGAAGAAACAGAGGAAACTGGAAGGTTTGATTCCCTGGCTCGGAAAGATCGGTCAGTATGTATGCATTGTTACAAGTGCAGGCAATATGACTTTTATTACCACATTGCAGCCCCAACCCTGGTTCAGCACCCTTGCTTGCTGTGATTTGCGCAATGCACCTAACACATTAATCAAGAGTTCAATTTGCAATTTCTTTTGCAAAATAGTAATGTTCTTTTTCAGCAAACCTTATCACTGCATCCCGCTTTTCTTTAGAAAAAACAAATTAGATAACCAATCAAATTGCTTTGTGTTTGCACTCTTCTTCATCTTTATTGCTCGATAACCCAGTATCACAATTTGAATTTTCAATTCAAGTACATTTATTTCAGCTTCCTCAACATTTACAGAAAAATAAGCATCACATAGTTTATTCATCTGCAAGAAAAAAGAGGGTAGCTAAGGTTACCTTCAAAACGTTATGGCGACCTGTAAACACAAGTTCACCATTCACAGAGATGAACCTAATAACAAACTAATAATATAGCAAAAGAGTCCACAAGTAAAATTCAGTTTATGTCATGAAAAACAGTCAGGTGATTCTCATACAGTCAGGTGATTTTCATACAGTCTGGTGATTCTCATACAGTCAGGTGATTCTCATACAGTCTGGTGATTCTCATACAGTCAGGTGATTCTCATACAGTCAGGTGATTCTCATACAGTCAGGTGATTCTCATACAGTCTGGTGATTCTCATACAGTCTGGTGATTCTCTTACAGTCTGGTGATTCTCATACAGTCTGGTGATTCTCATACAGTCTGGTGATTCTCATACAGTCAGGTGATTCTCATACAGTCTGGTGATTCTCATTCAGGTGATTCTCAGTCAGGTGATTCTCATACAGTCAGGTGATTCTCATACAGTCTGGTGATTCTCATACAGTCTGGTGATTCTCTTATCTGGTGATTCAGTCAGGTGATTCTCATACAGTCTGGTGATTCTCATACAGTCTGGTGATTCTCATACAGTCTGGTGATTCTCATACAGTCTGGTGATTCTCATACAGTCTGGTGATTCTCATACAGTCTGGTGATTCTCATACAGTCTGGTGATTCTCATACAGTCTGGTGATTCTCATACAGTCTGGTGATTCTCATACAGTCAGGTGATTCTCATACAGTCCAGTGATTCTCATACAGTCTGGTGATTCTCATACAGTCAGGTGATTCTCATACAGTCTGGTGATTCTCATACAGTCTGGTGATTCTCATACAGTCTGGTGATTCTCATACAGTTTGGTGATTCTCCATGTGTTGTACTTTTTATCTTGTGCTGCCTTTGAATGTATTCTTTTGAGTGATACTTTGTGGGTACGTGTATGCCTCCTATGTTGTACAGTCAATTTTTGTGAATTATGTATTTTGATTGATTTTGTGGAGGTGAGTTCTTTGTTTAGTTTGACCCTGTCTTTGTGTAGTTGTACCTCTTTTGGTTTCATTCATGGATTTATCACACACAACAACAGGACCTTCAGATTCTAATTGAGCCCACCTCTATGGTAGTGACCATTACCCTCTCCTTATTCACTCCAACCTTTAAACCCCCACAGACCACACCCCCAATTAGAATCTTAAAAAAGCCAACTGGCCCCTTTTCGAAACCATCTGCAACTCTCATCTCTTCCCCCATCTCCTCGAAGGTGAGGAACCTATGTCAAACTTCAGTAACATTCTTATCAACATCGCCACCTGTTCCATTTTCAAAACCTCCAAACCCCTAATCACCCCTCCCCCTCCCAACCCCTGGTTCAACGATGACTGCAAAATTGCCACCAAGAACAGGAAAAAAGCCCTCAGGAACTTCAAAACAAACCGAGAACTCTCAACCTCTTTCGCATCAGCCTTGCCAAAGCTAGGCGCACTATCAAGGACAGTAAAACCAACACTTAGAACAACTTCATCCGAGAGCTAAAACACTAAGAAGATATATAGTATGGTTAACAGCTTCCACGGCAGGATGGGCAAGTCTCCCATTTCTCCTGGAATGGTAATCTTCTTATCTGGAAAAAGGATATTGCCAACCGCCTCCCCGCCTCTTTAAGCAATATCTCGTACTACCCCAATGCTTTCAAAACTAAAAGAGTTTGTGGCGAAACCCAGAGTATTTATTACCTTTTCCTCTGACAATTCCGAGAGCTACAACACCCCTCTCACCCTATCTGAATTAAATCAAGCCATCCACGACGCTGGCTGCACCTCGAAGGGCTCAGATAACATCCCCTGTTAGTTCATGCAACCTCCCCAACAAGGCCACTGCTACCCTACTTACCATCCTCAACCACATTTGGTCCTCACACTCCTTTGCCCTTATCTGGAGGACAGCTATCATCACCCCCCTTCCCAAATCGGGGAAGGACATTACTGACCCCTCCAGCTACCACCCCATTACCTTCACCTGCTATCTCTGTAAAATTAGGGAAAGGATCATTAACTAGAGACTAAACTCGTTCATTGAGACCAACAGAATCCTTTGCAAAAAGGAGCACCTCATTGCCATCTTTTTCGACCTCGAGAAAACTTTCGACACTACTTGGAAATACGAAATTACCCACAAGCTTCACACCATCGGCCTCAGAGGCCACCTCCCCATCTTTATTCAAAATTTTCTCTCGTCCAGGCAGTTTCAAGTTTGTATTGGCCACACCCTCTTCAACCCTTATCCCCAAGAAGGTGGCATCCCCAAAGGCAGCATCCTCTCCCCTACTCTCTTCAACCTGAGCATTAAGAACATCGCGCACATCCTTGGCTCCAACATCAAACGGTTTCTCTATGTGGATGACTTCACCATCTTCTACTCCTCCCTTAGCTTTTCTCTCGTCGAAAATAGGCTCTAACTTAGCCTGAATCAACTGCAAGGTTAGTGCAACAATAGTAGTTTTAAATTTTCCAAAGACAAGACAGTCTGCATGCACTTCTGTCATTTCAACAACCTCCACCCCAACCCGAACCTCGTGCTCAATGGCAATCGCATCCCTAAAGTTGACCACACTAAGTTCCTGGGTTTAACCCTGGACCCCAAGCTTTTGTACAAGCTACACATCACCAACCTGAAACAGAAAAGCAACAGCTCCCTCAACATTCTTTGCCTCTCCAACACCACCCCAACCTCCACCATCTTGGCATCAACCCCGCAACTCTTGGCACCTTCTTCTGGCCCACTTTTCCTCCCTGGGCCACCTCCCTCCCTTCTATCCACCTGGGCCTCTCCACTTATCACCAAACTCAAACCCACCCCAACCTCTTCATCAACCTCCACAACCAAATCAAAAACTCAACTCTCAAACTACACCTCCATCTATACTGATGGCTCTAAGGAAAACCGCTGCTGCCGTCATCTAAGATATCACCCTCAGTAGCAGGCTTCCCAACTTCTCGTCCATCTTTTTAGCCGAGGCCAAGGCCATCCTACTAGCCCTCTTCTATATTGAGTACTCCCTGCTCAGCCACTTTTCCATCTTCTCAGACTCCAAGTCTGCCCTTATTTCTTTACTCAATTTTAGGTGGGATAACCCTACATCCCACCTTTACTTCAGTAAACTCCCCTCCCCCCCCCCCTCCCTACTTGCGGGAAAAGTATTATTTTCTTCTGGATACCGAGCCATGTTGGCATCCCTGGCAATGACACGTTATTCAGCCACTAAGCTTGCCCTCAACCTCCCCCTACCCTTTTTCCCAAAACCCTTTCTTACATCAAACTGCTTATCGCTTCCCTTGTTCATGACCACTGGAAAACCTCATGGGACTGCCAAATTGACAACAAACTCTAAGACATCCAGCCCACCATTTCGACCAAAACCCACCATCCACAATCTCTCCTGTATTGACGACGTTAACATAACCCACCTTAGAATAGGTCACACCCACCACACTCACTCCCACCTCCTTACTGGCTACTCCCACCCCTCTGTAACAATTGCCATTGCCTCCTCACAGTCTACCACATCCTCCTTGCCTGCCCCCTGAACAACCTTCCCAGAGCTTTCCTCACACCTCACAACTCCATTGCCAAGCTCTTCCAAAAAAAACCTCCGGATAAAATGATCTCCTTCCTTCATCATGCCTCCCTTTACAACCATATTTAGTCCTCCTCTCCCCCCCCCCCCCTCCCTTCCCCTCTACCTACTTTTGCCTTTTTTAGCACCCCTGCACTTCCTCTTTTCGATCACAGCTTCCTGGCTTGTTAGTCCCCGTACTTCTCTCAGATTCCTCATATTTTCTTCACTTCCTACCTCTGGAATGATTTCACCTCTCGGGCACAATTTGACCCTCGCTGTCATGGTGCCTTCATCAACAATTAAACCAACAACCATAAGCAAAATACTTTTTGAGCAAAATTTGCAAACTCTTGTCAAAATGTCAGCAATGACCATTTTTGTCTCTTCATCTTTTCTAAAATCCTAGTCCCTGTTCTGTTGTCTCTCACCCCTCCCTGACATTGCTGAAAAATAAAGATGAGACTTGAAAAATGAAAAACCTGTGTAGATATGTTACAACTTTATGCCTGACTGAAAGTTGGACAGGGGGTGGGGGAGGGAGATATAGGTAAAATGTTCAGTATCAAGTTATAAAGAAATCAACCAATTGATTGTCCCATTGAAACCTACGATCAAAGCATTAGATTCAGGATATTTTCTTTACCAGAAAGGAAAAGTTTTGGGATTTTAATGATAGTTTATCAAAATTAGGATCTAATACTTTCTATTGAGAGTGATTTCACTGTGGGTTGATCTGAAGTCAAGCGGTCAATACCCTGAATCTGATATTACTATATTTGAGTATTTCTGCACTATGAAATAGTCCCCAAAGTGTTATAATCAAATTCTATAAACAGAAATTTACATGTCTTGAGCTTGTTCCTCTTTACTGTTTTTTTCTTTTTTTTCTTCTTTCATTTTTTGTCTGCGGATGAATGCTTAATTAGTTCCATGCTACCTGTAATACCAAAACACCAGTTGTTAGTAAGATGGCTTGCAGGGTCTGATGAGGATTTTGTACACTTTATTGTCTTTATATGTCTGTGACGTTAAACGTGTTTTTTAGGTAATTATGTTGATTTAAAGGAAGAAAGAATTGAGTAAACGGTTGAGATATTGTATTGGAGAGAAGATTTGAACTTTCAACAAAATGGGGTGTCATTGTTGGTAATCAATGTCATTTTAATGACAAAAGGCCACATACTATATAAAGGGTTTTTTCAAATTACTGTATCAAAGTGTAATATAGCTTTGCTGTTTTATAGTTGTATACATGTTTATATATGAGGTAGTTTGAGAGAGGTAAACATCAAGAATATTATGTATTTCTGTAATACTTCACTTAATTTGTAAACTAAGTACATTGATATAAAAATATATATAACATATCTTAATTGTAATATGTAATTTCAAGTGATGTAAAATTAATTATATGGTATTAACTGATATAAGAATATTTTTTTGGATTTATTGTTTCAATGTGAAGAGTACTGCTGACATGCAATCTTGTTCCTATTTTCCAAAAGTTTGTTTAAGTATGAAATTATATGCACAGTGGCTATTTACCCTATTCAAGGTTCTGTATAATTTCATATTTCTTTGAATATTTCAAAAAGTGAATATTTTGGAGTGACTGCTTTGGATTTATGTGGGAAACCACTGATACGTTTAAAAGGACTATTTCTAGGGTTTGTAAGTGCCCACAAATTAGCCAATTATGAATGAATGTTTTGAGGAATATATGCCCCCAGCTGAAACATATATTTTTTTTTATCCTCAAGGAGAGTAAAGAAGCACTGTCTAAATGGTTGAGTAACCTCCAAAAGAATGTGTATCGTGCCACGATTGCCAGCATTACAATTTTACCAACCTAAATTATTTTTCTGGAGTAGAAATATCTGAAAATGATAAAAGAGTATTTAAATTCCAATCTGTCTCATCAGATCTTGCACATTCTTGATTAATATTTGTGTTCTTGGGCTGCTCTATGAATGTAAGGTTCTTTAGAATGATTTATAGCAGGAAAATATTAATTAGGGGAGAAAATAAAGAGGTATGTAGGTCCCTTCTTACATCACAAATTTGCATATTAACACCCAAAATAAAATAAAATGCTCATGTTTTACCCGACTGTGATTGTTTTTTTGGCTGTTTCATTTAAAAAGTTTTTTTTTTTTTTTTTATCAGGTTGTAAGGCAGTTTAGATGATGTTGCCTTTACCTGTTGATCGATCTTAATAGGCAAAATGTGATGCAATACATAACAGTTAGTCAGTCAATCAATGCATTGTCCTTGGAGCAAATATTGGAAGGCTTCATATTGAGAAACTGATCAATAAGGTTGAGAACTAACTAGTAGGAAATATTTTAGGCAATTTTAATTGTTTTTGCTTTTTTTCATTCTCAAACAAGAAGGCCCTTTTTGTTTGGATAAAAAAGTGAGAGAGACTTTCATTATTTTTATTTTGTATTTCTTATGAATAACTAAATCATTTTTCAATGACATGAGTATCAACAATAAGACTTGTGCTATTTAAAATTCCCTTGACTTAGCAAAAAGACACTCATTGACCGAAAGCTCTCCTTTAAATAAAGCTAGAGGAAACTTTGGCTTGGATGATAGATTGATTGTTTAAAAAAATGGTTGTCATGAGAGGTACTATTTTGTGGGCAGTGGAATAAACGTGTTAAAGTTGTGTGTAGTTTAAATCAAGTGCAGCACGCATGTTAAACTATGGATTTAATTTTTCATATTCATTGAATGAGCTCATGAAATTGCTTCAAACGCTCTTGAGGCTTTACATACATCGAAATTTAGTCATTAAGTTACAATTTTTGGTAAGTTTTTTTTTATGTTTCTATAAAATTTAGTTGTGAGTCAATATTTTGACAGGGAGTATATAAACACTAACAGTTCACCGGGTGTAGAGACTAATGAGAGAAATAAAGGAAATTCTTCACATTTCTTGGTATTTTTCATGTGGTTATATTGGGTAGAATAGAATTGGCAAGATCTAAGGATGTGCAGAAAGCAATAAGGTTTTGTGTTTAATTGCTCTATAAGGTACAGGATGCAAAATATGTAGTTGTAGATAACCCCTTTCTTTCCTTAAGTGAGTATCACAGTTGGATTTTTATATTTGTGTAGATACAGAGAGAACATGTACAAGTTGTATTATAATGTAGCTCTATCACAAGCTTACTGAGAAGGGTAATTTGTGTTGAATGGTCACAAAGTTCTATTTAATGGTTTTTATGTTTTTAGAACTGTACCTTATAAGATTTTGTCTATGTATAGTGTAGGTTAAGCTCATGTGGTTGTGCTTTTGAAAAGGGGCATGGTATAATGGAATCAAATTACAGGTAATTTGTAATTACAAAGAAACGGTAAGTACATCAACAGCTGCTACCGAGCTCAATTTAAATTTCTGAATTACATTGGAATGTAAATGCAAGTTGCATTAAAGGTGAAGACTTGTGAATTGGTTGAAAATTCTGTTTTTAATCATGAGTTTAGCATTTACAGGGATTCGTTTTTTTTTTCTCTTCACCAAATAATGTATTTTTGTTAATTTCAATCGTGAAGTGATGAGCATCTACTTTCATGAAGTGTGAAATTGGCACCCATACATGCATTAGAATTAATGCAAGGTCCCAAGTATTTTGACAATTGGTATAAAGAACTGTTTCTTATTATTTTTCTCTACAATTTTGTATCTTAACATCAGTCCTAAATGCAATGAAAGCTGACACATGGGCTTGTATGACCTGTGCTTTCATCAGTGTATGTATTGTAGAGAAGCACACCCACACCAATAGACAGAAAGCCTGAGATTTCACCACACATGGTATAATTCAGGGATGGATAATATTGCGATCCTTGCCATGAATGTGAAATATTGGGTACTTTTCTTCCATCTGGGGTTTATGAAGCCAGTATGACATGCCTTGTGCAAGTGCCCTGACCAGGTTTTTGTAAAAAAAGGACATTTTCCAGTTATTTATAATGAATCACTCTGAAATTGTAACTTTTTCCAAACAAGGTTGGCATAGTTTGCAAGGTTTTCCAACCTTAGTATGATTTTTTGGTAGATTACTATCCAATCATATGTTAAGATGTACTATACAGATAATCAATGTGTTATACAGTACAAGTTTGTGGAGCCCAACTCAACCTCCTGATAGAAACTTCATCGTCAATTTTCAAGCAAAGAGAAATATCTAGTACCGAGATTAGAGAATAATCTGCAGGTTAGGGTGTTGGTTTCATTCAATGGATTTGACAAATACCCTGCCCTGTTGCTCGGGGGGAAAATACTTTTTTCACATGTGTAATATCAAAAGGAGAGAATGCCTCGTAAAAAGGTAAAAGATGTCTTAAAAGACAATAAAAGGATTGCAAATTCATCAAATTAAGTGTCAAAATGATTAATCTCAAAGATTGACAACTATTAATATCCCAGTCCATACTGTGGATGATCTTATTTGCTGTGATGAGTTGTCTCGAAAGCTGTTCATTAGCCTCAACCATCATTTTTGTGTTGGTTCCGTTCTAAGCAAGGCAAGTAGGATTTGTATCAGATCATTAGCAGGTAAATTATTTTTTCAAAGCAGTTATCCGACAGACAAGAACTTTTATTTCAGCAATTTGTTGAATCCTCTTTGATTCTATGCAGACTCCCGAAGTTGCCTCTCTTTAAAAATTACACTGAAACTTTTTTTGTATCTGTGTATGTTAAAGATAAAGATCAGTGGCCACAAGAATGGAAGGTTTAATTCAAAGATTGACTGTACTCCGCAACACAATGGATATTACATGCTGCAAGGCATCAATTGCTAATGCGTTTTGATGCATGCACAAGCACTTTGTATTTTTGGCTTGAATCATTAAAGCAATATTCCCATGAATTTTCATGTTCATTTATGTAGTAGAGGACTATTAAACATCAAAATTGGTGAAAAAAGCATGTTTGTATCCTATTTCAGGGATACAATACCCCTGCTTATTTATTCTGTTTAAAGGATTAGTTTCGGCAAGTCCACCTGATAGGACAGAAGACTTCAAAAGAAACAAAATAGTGCAGAAAGCATTCAAAAATCTTATTCCGTTATGGAGATATTCAAGTTTGGAGTTTGATATTATTTTTGTAGAAATGACTGAAATCTGACTAGTGGTGATGTCAGAGCCTCAGATTCCTTAAATTCTTTTTGTTTCTATCATATTTTGTCTTGTGATTTTGTGGCTTGAAACCATGGGATATGTCAGGAAAGTAGTCAAACATAGTCTTGTAAGGATAATTATAACTTTATACCACCTGAAGAAAGTTTAAGAGGAAATAATTCAAAAAGGAAAAAAGTGAAATATATTTTCTTTAAAATACATTAACAATTGTTCAGAATGTGAACCTTGTGAGGATAAAGGTGCCAACCTTCCTAGTAGACTTACACACCAGTCATTTCTACAAAGATAAGACAAGAGCTTTAAACTTGAATATCTCATTAACGGAATAAGATTTTTGAATGCTTTCTTCACCATTTTGTTTCTTTTGAAGTCCTCTTTCATATAAGATGGACATGCGTGACCACTGAACTAATCCTTTGAAATTAGGAGTTACTTTATTTCAAAGATTTCACCAGTGTGTTGAAAAATGACCTTGCAGTGTAAAGTGGGATGTCATAATTGCAGATCGAAGATAATTCATGCATTTCTATTACATGGAAATGTATGTTTTTGTCATTCAGAGGATAAGGTACTTGAGCTGATGGGCACAGCATGTTCTTGTAAAGCGCATGTTATACCCATCTCAATAATTAAACAAAAAATGTTTCCAATAATTTAGAAAGGCAATTAATATTCAAAAAAATGTGTAGACTTTTTCTTGAATCTTCAGTTATGACATCGCACTGCAAGGTAACATATTTACACCACACTCTTTGAAATGCAATAACTTATTTTTTCACAAATTGATTTCTTATTAGTCCTCTACCATACATATATGAAGATTCATGGAAGTATTCCTTTAACTTTATCTTGTGTTTTTGTAAAGTTCATTTAACAACAAGTCATTTCATCTGCAGGAGGGTTGCCTACTAACTGTGCATGTTCACTTTGCCTGCATATTAATCATTAATGCTAGTTTTGGCATTTGATAACATTATGACACACATCATTTCTTTTTCTCTTATGGAAAATAATGAAATGCCTTTTCAAAAGTAGGAGCCAACTCTAAAATACTTTCAGTTCCTTTTGATCTCACTATTGATTTCTGAACTGGATTTGCCTGAAATAGTGGGATCATGGTCCATGTGGCTCTTCACTTCCTGGCACCAGTGTTTTAAAATGGATGATTGGTATGGTCATTTTTGTCCAAGAGCTACTGCCCTAACTAGTTCTAAGATCAAGTGTGCATTCTTGAAAACTTTGATAGACTATGACGTACTAAGCTTTGATATGTATGTATGTATGTATATATATATATATATATATATGTATGTATGTATGTATGTATATATATATATATATATATATATATATGTATGTATGTATGTATGTATGTATGTATATATATATATATATATATATGTATGTATGTATGTATGTATGTATGTATGTATGTATATATATATATATATGTATGTATGTATGTATGTATGTATGTATCTATGTATGTATATATGTATATATATATATATATATATGTATGTATGTATGTATGTGTATATATATGTATGTATGTATGTATGTGTATATATATATATATATATATATATATATGTATGTATGTATGTGTATATATATGTATGTATGTATGTATGTGTATATATATATATATATATATATATATATATATATATATATATATATATATATATATATATATATATATATATATATATATATATATATATATATATATATATATATATATATATAAATATATATATATAAATACAGAGGCTAGTCATCAAACATTGCACCAAATTTGAAAACAGATATCGATATCTTTTTTTTCTGTACCACATTTCAAATTCAAGACCAAGCTAAAAACATAATGAAGAAGAATTAAGCATTCTTCTAGTAGTATCCACTAAATTTTTGTGTTGTTAACTTGACTCATTACAGTGCATATTTCACTGTATGAGTTTTATGTTGGTATACGTAATAAAATTATTTTGAAGAAAGTTCATAAAGTGTTTTTAAAAAGTGCTTTGTATGAATAGACTCTCAGATGTGTGCAAACTTGTAATTGTAGAAATCACCCACATATATATAAGGAAATGATTGAAAATAAATGAAATTTGTGTTTCATAAATAATGATTTTAGTTTCATTTTTTCTTATGACTGAAGATAAAATCTTAAATCTGTGACCATTGTTTTCCCCCTGTGTATCTCCAGATTGTCTTATTTGTGTATATATGCATAATTGTGTTAGGCACATTAGAATGAAGATTAGTATTGCGATGAACTTGAAGTTAATTGCTGGTCTTTGTCTGTATTGGAGGATATTGCACAGGTTCCATAGATAATTAGGCTGTATGAAGAGGGGGAAATGGGAGGGGACTAAATTTTAGTATGATGAAGGAGAAGAATTTATAATTCTAAGTTTTGAATCAGAAATATTAGCCTGAATCTTGCCTTAATTTTGGTTGGCCCTACATTTTTCTTATATTCAATCAGAGTTAAGTAAATTGAATCAGATGTCCGTCCAGATTGTTTACTGTTGAAAAATGACAGATTTTTATAAGGATGTTGAGTACATTTATTCAGATTGTCTCCTGTTGAAGAAAATAGTATTAAATTCATTCAAACAAGAAAAAAGATGCTTCTAAAAGTATGTATATTTTCACAAAATTGATAATAAAACAGATCTGATCAAAACATAATACACATTGTAGGTAGTGTATCTGTACCAGCGCAGATGCAGACTGAAATCTTCATGTCATTTAGATAGATAATTCTGACGTACAAAATGCAAGTGCAATGACAATTTTATATCCCGCGAAAAGCAATACAAACATATCTTTATGATGGCATACTTATCACGCATAGGCACTTTTGAAGCAAAAACTTCTAGCATATGGTTGGGTTGCCTTGCAATTTGTGCCATCAACATTGTGACGAATGTTTTGGACTACAAAAATGCCAAATGATTGCTAAAAAGATACCAAACAACACCATTTATCATTGTAGTCAATGAGAACATCAACTAGAAAAAATACCCAATGGAACAAAATACCAAACAAAAGGTTGAAATAGCATTTTTTTTAAAGTATCGAAAAATACTGACTTTGGTCACACTAACCCTCAACCCTATTTAAGAGCCACCACTATTCATCATGATAAACCAGACCATATGGACACCCAAATTCTATGCATTGGCAGTGACAGGATGTGGGACATGAATGGGTTTCTGCACATGGTGATGGTTGGCAGTGACAGGATGTGGGACATGAATGGGTTTCTGCACATGGTGATGGTTGGCAGTGACAGGATGTGGGACATGAATGGGTTTCTGCATGTGGTGATGGCTGGCAGTGACAGGATGTGGGACTTGAATGGGTTTTTGCATGTGGTGATAATTGGCAGTAACAGGATGTGGGACGTGAATAGGTTTCTGCACATGGTGATGGCTGGCAGTGACAGGATGTGGGATGTGAATGGGTTTCTGCACATGGTGATGGTTGGCAGTAACAGGATGTGGGACATGAATGGGTTTCTGCATGTGGTGATGGCTGGCAGTGACAGGATGTGGGACATGAATGGGTTTCTGCATGTGGTGATGGTTGGCAGTAACAGGATGTGGGACGTGAATAGGTTTCTGCACATGGTGATGGTTGGTAGTAACAGGATGTGGGACATGAATGGGTTTCTGCACATGGTGATGGCTGGCAGTGACAGGATGTGGGACATGAATGGGTTTCTGCACATGGTGATGGTTGGCAGTGACAGGATGTGGGACATGAATGGGTTTCTGCATGTGGTGATGGTTGGCAGAGACAGGAAGTGAGACGTGAATGGGTTTCTGCACATGGTGATGGCTTGCAGTGACAGGATGTGGGATGTGAATGGGTTTCTGCACATGGTGATGGTTGGCAGTAACAGGATGTGGGACATGAATGGGTTTCTGCACATGGTGATGGTTGGCAGTGACAGGATGTGGGACGTGAATGGGTTTCTGCACATGGTGATGGTTGGCAGTGACAGGATGTGGGACATGAATGGGTTTCTGCATGTGGTGATGGTTGGCAGTGACAGGATGTGGGACGTGGATAGGTTTCTGCACATGGTGATGGTTGGCAGAGACAGAAGGTGAGATGTAAATGGGTTTCTGCATGTGGTGATGGTTGGCGGTGACAGGATGTGGGACAAGAATAGGTTTTTTGCATGTGGTGATGGTTGAGTACAACCGTGGCATAGTTTAGATACCAGCTGTAGGTTTTATGTTTAAAGGGAAGGTATCGTCCCATAAATACATTCAGAAGTGAACGCCGCCATGCTTGAAACGTCACTTCCTGTTTTCAATTTTTCCTATTGATCACGAGAATTTGGCGATGTTATCGATCACACATTTGCCACACTGAACATTGAAGCCTACATTTGTTATCGAAAACATCACAGATTTCTCCTCGCAATGATCAAGGAAAATTGAAAAACAGAAATGACGTTACCAGCACAGCGCCGTTCACTTCTGAATTTATTCAAGGGACAATAACTTTCCTTTAATGGTTTTGGTGAAATTGGTACTTCAGTGGAATTATTTTCTGGTGCTATGGAAATCTTTCGAACTTGTGTTTCTAAAGTTTATTTCAATTCATGTAAATATGCACTTGTGTTTTTATTCTTTTGCACTTTTCTTTGACTTTCTTTTATGTCAAGTAAATAGATTTCTCATTCTTTTTCTTTGTATCTTGCTGATACATTAATTTCTTACTTTTGGTTCTTACTGTTTGTTTTATTGTAGTGTTTTCATTGAAGGCTAAATTCCACTTTGTAAAAAACAAACAAAAAGTTGTGTTTCTAGAAAACAACCTAATTGAAAGTTCATGCAGAAAAACATGTTTTTCAAACTTACACAGCTGTCTGTTTGAAGAATGAGTTTGAACGCTAAATGTTAGAGTTGGATTTTGTTGAAAGCTATAGTGGGGCCTTAAAGGTTGGTGTTAATTGTTTTGTGTCATTCCTTTAAAAAGACATGGCCATTATATCACAATTAATGGCCTTGGAATTAAAAATAATTTCTGAAAATTCCCCCTAGTTGAAAAAGAACAAAAGTTAAATTATATCATGAAATAAATAGGAATAAATCAATTTAATATTCATTAAAGGTTTGTAAAGAGCAAAGCATGGATGACTATCACAAATTGTCTTGCAAAGCTGCAGTATATAAATGGCTTAAAATTCTACGTAATATTTGTTGAAAAATGTTTCTAAAACTGTTTCATAGTTTTCATTAAGCGCTGTAAACATCTTTGAAGATTATGGTTTGTATTCAGAAATATATAAACATTTCATTGTACTAAAATTTTTAAAAGTGAATGAATTTAAATTTTTCATTTTTTGTAAGGTTGACTATTTCTGGCATTTTATCTACCCAAAATGTAAACAAAACAAAAGAGTTGTGTTTCTAGAAAACAACTTAATTGAAAGTTCATGCAGAAAAACATGTTTATCAAACTTACACAGCTGTCTGTTTGAAGAATGAGTTTGAACGCTATATGTTAGAGTTGAATTTTGTTGAAAGCTATAGTGGGGTCTTAATGGTCGGTGTTAATTGTTTTTTGTGATTCTTTTAAAATAATATGGCCATTATTGACTTGTCTTTACTAAGCCACAAAACTGAAGTTGTATTTTGAAGCTGCCATGTCAAATGATGATGAATAATAGATTTTTGTGCAGCCATATGGGCTGAATTTTCCTATCGAAAGTCATGGGAGGGGGTGGGGGGAAATGTGGAAAGTGGGGTGGCAAAATCATGCTAAGATACAAAAAAATCACCATACAAAATATTTAAATTTAGGGAAAAGTGGTGGGTAAATGGGTTTTGGGGCTCTCCCAATTAACCCTTTGTGCAATGATTAACTTGTCGAAATAAGTGTTATTTCTATTATACAGTAATAGGATCGTATTAGTAAGTGGCTTACTTTGATTCATCTTAACGTATGTCGATTCTCTCATAATTTCTTTTATGCTTTTGAAGTTTTGATGTAATCATAGTGAAGTTAGTGAACACCTTGTACAAGTTTAATCTTGCTATTTGTGTCTTGATAACCTGAATGTTCTGTATCATGAACGATTCTCCTCAGATTTGTACATGCAGTAATTTGGATTGTCATTGTCAATGTGATGTTACATTTTGTAAATGTTAAAACTCTTTTTGCTTTTTCAAATGGTATTACGGTATTTCTTTTTTGTGGTTGAATATATTTAAGCATGAGTTAAAGGGTTATGTTGAAAAATCCTAGTATAGTTGTAAAATATAGAACTTAATGAAGTACGTTTAACATGCGTTTCTTAGATTATCTTTTTTGGTTCCGATGCGATAGCATAAGGAAGGTATAAAGTCATGCTGGCGTGTGTATGTATGTATGTGTGCATGTATGTATGGGTGTATGTATGTATGTATGTATTTACTCATAACATATCCTATGGTTGCAACCCACACATCAGAATATTATTTCAGAAAAATACAGATTTTTAAGGACTTAGATGTGATGTCACTGCATGGTTGCATTCATTTCTGCACAATACTGTTTGCACAGTTTATAAAGTGGATTATCTCCTTGATTTTATCAATTTTTGAATATTTTTTTCACCTATTTTGCCCCATTTATTGTCCCCTTTCTTATTAAATGAACATGCTTGACCACTCAACTTATCCTTTAAGTTATTATGTGTAATGTTCTTTTCAGACCAATTAGCTGTCCAGTTACTGTACTCTTTGTCACTGACCCACATTTGACCAGGGGTAATTATATTCTAGTTATACCAACATTTGGGAATTGAGACACATACTGACATGATTTTCACATTATTACTAATAAAGTGAAACTTTATGTTTAAAAAAAAAATGGGGGTACCCATGGACGGGATTTACCCACTGAAAGTAGAGAGAGGTGCAAAACCACAAAATAAAATTTGCCTACCAAGAGCGGGGGAGAAAAATCATAAAATCACACAAAGATATAAAAAGTCACCATATATACAAATATGGAGAAGAAAAAAAAAGTGGGGTGTGGTAAATTCCTCCCTTCACTCCCAAATCCTGTCTATGAGTACCCCTGTTTAAGCGTGTGATATGAATAAATTGAAGAGCTGAAGCCCTTGACTTCAGGATGTATACCCCAACCTAGACATACCCTAGCACAACTTTATGCTTCACAGTAGAATTTTAGGGATAGTGATTCACACTACTGTTTAGAAATTGTCAGGTGGAAGTCTTTGTGTCAACTTTTCTCCTTCTAATTTGTGTTATTTATTGCGACTTGTGTTCTTTAGTTTAGTTTCTCGCTTCTATAAAAATGGGTTATGTTTTTCTTTAATATTTTATAATCAAACCATGCATGTTATGTGTTAACCAGATAGTTGTAATAAGCATTTAAGAAACAAGGTCTATTAATAAAGTGTAATGGAAACTACCATATTTGAATTCCAACTTCTTAAAAAGCTATTCTGCAAAAAAATTAGTAGAAGAAAAACAAATTTTCTTTAACAGATTTCTTAGTCTATAAATTGAAGGATATAGGCACAAACTGCTTTAGGACACACATAAACCTTTCAAACAGAACTATTTAAATCAAATTTAGAAAGTATGGATGTTTGAACAATTTACATCTCTGTTTTAAAGAAATGTTTTTTCGTAACCTTTCATAAGAAAGAGAACAATTTTTGAAACAATTTAGTACAAAATTTATGTTGATATGTTATTCCTACCAGGAGATATTCAAATTTTAATTAATCACTATCCTAACTCTTACACCATTATTTATTAACACCCTCTTGGCACATTTGACTCTGACTGTCGCGGTGCCATCAACAAACGAAACCTTCACATTTTAAGGTTCACAAAAAATGCCAATAAATGAAAAAAAATGCCATTAAAATCTATCATCCTTTTTATCAGTAAAACCTGCTATAAAAATAAATTGATGAAAGTTAGGTATTTATATACATTACCAAATATACCCTACTTCAATAACTTTTGGAAAATTGTTTCTACTAATAAAGAAACAACCATTTAACGTTCAAAGAATTACATAAACATTTGCAATGGAATTGCCTCTATGACAACATCAAACACGAAATCATCATACTGTACAAAAACTTAAAAATGCAAGTGGAAATCTTTAAAAATCCATTTCTCCTGAATGGAATATGATATCAACCTGATTTTTGTACCAAATTGGCTCTAAATATATGCAAAAAACCATTGGAATATTCCTCTAAGGAATTCATAGCTTTTGATGAGTGAACCTCATTCTATGTAATATACTCCTGATAGGCTACAAAATATGAAGAAAAAATTGTTTGATACATTTAGAGGTAAAATGAAAGGAAGGATTGTTTTGTTGCAATTTAGGGGGTAAGTGCCACATTACCATGTGACATGTACCACATTACAATGTGGCATGTACCACATTACAATGTGGCATGTACCACATTACAATGTGGCATGTTTCCATACACTGACAGTACTTCTTGTGGAAAATGCTTGAAATAGTCAATTTGTGATTAACAATAATAATGATAATGAATTAACATTTATATAGCGCCAAAATTATAAACATGTAAAACATACTTATACTCAGTGGCGCTGTACATGAAAGAATACATAAGACAAACAAAATACAAATTACAAAGTATAGCACTTATAAAAAAGAAAGGACTTTAAACCTTTTTGAAATGATTCTAACCCTTCATCGCATCTCAGGTCTGTAACAATGTTTTGTTACTTACTTAAAAGTCATAGTGAACAGTGAAATGAGCAAATGGGTTTCAAATTATGTACCAGCTTTGATTTGTATCTGGTATATAAGAGTATGACAGCCAGTGAAAATGTATTTTGGCTAGTGAAATATCAACAGGTCAAACATAGGTGTACAGGTCATGATTTTTGATGGGTAGTTGCAAAAATATTTCTCTGATAGGTTTAAATTTTCTACCAAAGTTTAAGTGTTAAGCAGCTATATGGACATTGGATGGAGTGGTAGGTAGCAAAAGAAATTATATACACTGGTGGATCCAGGGGACAATGTGTGCTATGCCCCCTCCCCTCTTTCCAGGTGCTTTAATTGCAACAGGTGCCTTAATTGGCTTTGGCATCACATATTTCCACAGACATACTTTTGCACCCATCATAAATTTCTGGATCCACCAGTGATTGATTATTGTATCTTATAATTCTTAAGTGTTTGCTGTGGAATTAATCATTCTTATGTAACTTTCATAATTTCCTTGTCGTTGTGTGTTTGCAGTGCAATTTTTCTTGCTTCTTGTTAACACTTCTCCTTTTTTTCTTTCATTTCACTCTTACAGAAAAAGTTCTACATCATCATTTGCTGCACCATTTTGGTCATTATAGCAATTGTCATTGCCATCTATTTTCTTGCAAGTGGGTGAAAAACAAGCGCGTACGGTCTTGTGTGTTGCTGCCATTCTCCCCTTGTACTCCAAGGATTCGTGTGGTGATTGTGTCACCGGTTAATGTTTTCCCAACATGTAAATGGTCTTTGAAGGTCGACTGCACGTCAAATATGAAAACAAACCCTTTAAGAATGAATGAACCAATCATCACATTGTGTGGATTCTCTGCCGATTAAGTTTTCACCATACTCGGATGAAATGTTTGCAATATTTTAATGGTTATTTGCCTGCATGGAGAATTCCTGTGGAACCCACTCTTGTCATTTGAGTAAATTGGTTAATAAGTATTAGAGAGTATCAGGTTGCAGAGAGTTGTTTGGGAATCATTTCATTCATTACCATGTTACATTGATTATCGTAGGGTATAATTTGGAGTTGTAAGTGTTCTAGCAGGATAGCATTGGTCTCAATTGTTATAATTGTGTGAAAGATATCTCTCTGCAGCTGACTTACGAGTAAATCTCTTAATTATGTGAGCAAAGTACTTCAGTGGCACCCGAAAGGGGGCTGGGGCCATGACCCCTAACTTTTCAGGAAGTCGAGTTTTGGTCTCCCATTTACATGTTCAAGCATTCAGTATTAGATAAATACATTCATAATTACCTGCAAAAATGATCTAATCAAGTGCATTTTATGCCCCCTCACAATATGAAGAAAGCATGATACTGTTGATGCACTGGTAGCATTCATGTCAGAGGAACTTTTGACTTAAAGGACCGTGAGGTAAATAAATGTGGTTATATGCATACTTTAATTTTATGCAGTCACTGCTAAAAATTTCATAAGAATTGTCAACAATATGTCTTCCACAAGATTTTGCCAGCTTCTGCTGACAAGTGGTCTCTATTATAAGTCTTGTCGAGGTTCTCACACCAAAGAAACCCCACCATTGGATTGAAGGGGGCCTTGCACACCCTAGCAAAGCACTCTTTTTGAACGTGTACTTGTAAGCGGGAGGAAAGGAGATGGGTAGAAGTTATTAGTAGGACAACAGTCCAACCACAGATCGGGTCTTATAAGAACACTTCACTATTTGCCTAAAAAAGAGCATTTTTAGAAATTCAGCAGAAAAGTGGGGGTTATGTGCCCATGTTTCCTCATACCACTTCATCTTCAGCAGAAGTTTTTTGGATAGTTGACTCACAGATTAGTTTTGTATCATGAATAACAAATAATATTTTCTGTTTGTTTTTTATCAGAATTGCTGTATACACACAGTTACTATGATTTTCATGAAACGATTGTTATCATATAATAGTTTTTATAGTAGTTTTATTAAGCATGATAAATAAGGAATTGGGGCAGGCAGATCAAATCAAGTGTTATAGCCAAACCAAAAGGTTTGCTCTATAAGAATCTTTCACCAAACTTACAATATGTAAAGTCTTTAATTTTCTTGTGTTATAATACAAAAAATTGTTGAAAATGTCAATCTATACTTTTATCTTGTTGTGATACGAGTCGTAAAAGGAGCAGAAAAGGTGAAATTATTAAGCCAACATTATTTCTTTGGAAGATTTTTCTTTTGTCTGCAGCAATGATTATTTTCTTACTGCCCATAAAATTTATATTTTATGACGAGAAAACTTGTTGGTAAAAGCTTCAACTTTCCACTGTAGGGTCCCGGGTTTGATTCCTGGTGGGTCTCTAACCAGTGCTCCACAACTGGTTTAGAAAACGTTTATGGGAATTGTGACACACATTCACCCATAGAGGTCTATTACAATGCAGAAACAAATTCTAATTTTTCCCTGAGAACTTCTTTGTCATAAAACGTCTGAACGTGTTTGTGGAACTGCTCTGTAAATTTGGGTGTCGGGTGACAAGATGGGGAATTTGCCTTGATAATTTCCCCAAGTATATTTCTTTTCTGTATTCCCCCTCCCCCAATTATATGTTCTATCCAATGTAGTCAAAGTGCATTAAAAAAACTCAAATTAGTAATTTGCTAGTAACTCTGTGTTCAGAGAATTCATTCTCCACAACATTGATTCAGGGAGTTGATTGATTTACCTAATTGCCACTTTTAGCATTATTTTATTTTTTGTGGGGCTGTATGACCCATCTGGCTACACCCTTGCTTGCCAAAGTTTTACGGTTTGAGTCGAGATTAATATCAAGCAATCATAAATTTGCATTTGGCTAAAAATAGAAAATCATATCAAAAGTATTGATTTGGTTTGTTTTTGCATGTTTTTTTTTCAATATGTAATGACCAAACAACTTGTTGTCATTTTTGACCATGCTACTCAAACCTATATCCACCACTATTGAATGTGGATTGCCTCTCCAATGCTGCTCTGGCTCGATATATAACTCTTTGAATCTCAAGTACTTACTTATGCTTAGTATAATTTTACTTTGGAAAAGTTTCAGAACTGTTTTAGGCAAATTTCTCTATTCTCTGAAAAAGCTCTATTATTGCTAGTTAATAGAATATCAGGTGAAATGCAGTTATTCTCTACCACCTGCATTCTGTCACATTTTGTAGTATTTTGATAAAGAAAATGGCCATGAATGGTTTTGATGAGTGTTGTAGGTAAATATATTATTTTCAAACCACAAAAATATTTTTGTTTTATCATATTCAAAGTTTTTCTTTGATTTTCCCAAAAAATTGCAAAAAAAATTGAAGATTTCTGATTGATTATGCAAATGTCAACTCAAATAGAAAAGTGATGTATATTTCATTAAAAGTTTAAAAACAAAGAATAAATAATTAATTTCATCTAACTTCTTAATTGTAGTAGAAATAGAAGCATTGGGAATGTCGAGGTGAACATAAGTGGGCAACATTGAGAAAGAGGGTAAAAATGCCCATCTCCACCCCAATGCCTTTGAATACTTTTAATTTCCATCAAAATTGGCAAATTTCAGGCAAAAATTCAGGCAAAAAGGGTGGAACAAACGGCCAATAATGTGAAAAATATAATAAAGTCATCACCATAATTTTTGTATATATTGCCAATATTTATACTAAAATTTGATGACAATTCGGCAAGGTATTGCCCTCCTATAAAATGTTTGGGTCTGTATACCTATGGGTTTGAAGTATCCGAGTGTAATTATAACGATGTAGGGTGATGGAAAAGAGGCATTTAACAGACAACTGCCAATTTATGAAGAGAAATATTATGCAATACTTGAACAACTCATACAAAACATTTGTCTGTGTTTGTATTCTTTAAGAATGTGCTGTTCTGTGATGGTATGGCCATGCTCACCTTTTTCCATATTACAAATGATCTTAAATTATTTCAGCATAACATCTCATATTTCTTCATATTTGGGGACTTGTTGTAAGTGACTTTTACACACAAACAAAATTGAGTTCATCAGCAATATTTAGCTAATCTTTCTCAAAATTCATGGAAACTTGTCAAAATTGTCCAATTACAAGGAAATTCACCTCAAAATTAAAGTGTTGTTGGGGCTGAAGTCTTACCTATGAAAGGGTTGTGAAGCCAGTTGTCTGATTATCACGGGTTGTGAAGCCAGTTGTCTGATTATCACTGATTATAAAAGCAAAGAGAAAAGTACAAACACAATTTCATAAACATATATTAATTATTCAATTACGATGACCTTTGCCATATTAATCTAAATACAGATGGGTGGAAAGTATGATTAAGAATTGTTGTCATAATTAAGGCAGCTTTAGTACTAAATCGTGGCTGTGTCATTTATAGGTAAGAATGAACTAAGTTTGTTTACTTTCGTTTTGGTTTTGTTGCTGTATTGTTTTCAAAAAAGAGAGGTTTTAGTTTGTTTTTAAGTTATGCAAATTACTGCCCAAATTTTATTTGATATTTGAACACCCTGTGAAAAAGAAACAGTGTTTATGTTCTGTTAGTCTACCTCTTATTTCTAGTATAAGATGTATGAATTGTGAATCAGATTGTTCAAATTTTCACAAGTTACTTAATCTTTGCTGTTCTCATCATCCAATCAACATTCAGTTCATCGACTCAAAATTGTTTTGCCATGTAGTATCTTTTATCAAGATCATGAGATTTTGAAGATGTTTATATATTTCAACATTTAGGCCTTTTTTAATCATAAACAAAAATTGAATTGTAAACACATGATTTCATAATTTGTCCATCATCAGACCAGTTGTAGAATTGCATGTTCATAACAAATGGGGTTGGGGGAGGTTCATATCATACAAATGGAGATGTTGGAGAAAAATCAGCATAACAATATGGTGGCTGCATTATTCAGGGATCTGTCCATAATTCTAAGATTAGAGACAGAAGAACTATGGTGCTATTTTGAGAGCCTCAAGCCAACAGTGGTTGTCCTGAGTGGTCTTCATGCGTTGTACACTACACCAGTTGTATGCATGTAGGAACTAATAACTAGTTTAGTGATGTTGTACCAGGGAATTTTAAGGAACATCTAACTGGTGGTGACATCGGTAGACAATGAATCCCTAAAGCAGAATCGAGTTCTGTTTCTGTGAGAGACAGACCTGAAAATAGTGACAAAAAATCACCCACTGAAAGTAAATTCTTTCTCTCTAAATCGTATCTAAATTGCTAATGAACCTTATTTACCTTTCATTTAGCCTGTCTGCCCCTCGTGTAAAATATGCAGGTTGGCCCACCAGTGCCACAATTTTTGAAAAAGTGGTGGGCGAAATGAAGTGACTGGTGGGCCAATATGTACAACAACAAAAGGCTTGTATGCATCTAGCTCTAATGAGGAAAGTAAAATAAATAGATTATCTTTGCAGAGGCAGTCAAGTTTAAAGTTCTTTTTGCATAGAAAGAACTGACATCATAAAAGATTTGACAATAAAGGCACATTCATGTTCCTCATAACTTTTGATATTTTTTTCAATTTTTCTGAGGTATTGTGACAGACGTTTTCATGGTTGTTCTTTTTACATGATACAGGATTGTTATATTCTAACCACCACTAGTCTAATCCCCTGATCACCACTAGTCTAATCCCCTGACTACCACTAGTCTAATCCCCTGACCACCACTAGTCTAATCCCCTGACCACCACTAGTCTAATACCTTGATCACCACTAGTCTAATCCCCTGACCACTACTAATATAATCCTCCGACCACCACTAGTCTAATCCCCTGATCACCACTAGTCTAATCCCCTGATCACCACTAGTCTAATCCCCTGATCACCACTAGTCTAATCCCCTGACTACCACTAGTCTAATCCCCTGACCATGTCTATTGACCAATTATTCAATTACGATGACCTTTGCCATATTAACGTAAATACAGATGGGTGGAAAGTATGATTAAGAATTGTTGTCATAATTAAGGCAGCTTAAGTACTAAATCGTGGCTGTGTCATTTTTAGGTAAGAATGAACTAAGTTTGTTTACTTTCGTTTTGGTTTTCTTGCTGTATTGTTTTCAACAAAGAGAGGTTTTAGTTTGTTTTTAAGTTATGCAAATCACTGCCCAAATTTTATTTGATATTTGAACACCCTGTGAAAAAGAAACAGTGTTTATGTTTTGTTAGTCTACCTCTTATTTCTAGTATAAGATGTATGAATTGTGAATCAGATTGTTCAAATTTTCACAAGTTACTTAATCTTTGCTGTTCTCATCATCCAATCAACATTCAGTTCATCGACTCAAAATTGTTTTGCCATGTAGTATCTTTTATTGCAAGATCATGAGATTTTGAAGATATTTATATATTTCAACATTCAGGCTTTTTTAATCATAAACAAAAATTGAATTGTAAACACATGATTTCATAATTTGTCCATTATCAGACCAGTTGTGAAATTGCATGTTCATAACAAATGGGGTTGGGGAGGTTCATATCATACAAATGGAGATGTTGGAGAAAAATCAGCATAACAATATGGTGGCTGCATTATTCAGGGATCTGTCCATAATTCTAAGATTAGAGACAGAAGAACTATGGTGCTATTTTGAGAGCCTCAAGCCAACAGTGGTTGTCCCGAGTGGTCTTCATGCGTTGTACACTACACCAGTTGTATGCATGTAGGAACTAATAACTAGTTTAGTGATGTTGTACCAGGAATTTTAAGGAACATCTAACTGGTGGTGACATCGGGTAGACAATGAATCCCTAAAGCAGAATCGAGTTCTGTTTCTGTGAGAGACAGACCTGAAAATAGTGACAAAAAATCACCCACTGAAAGTAAATTCTTTCTCTCTAAATCGTATCTAAATTGCTAATGAACCTTATTTACCTTTCATTTAGCCTGTCTGCCCCTCGTGTAAAATATGCAGGTTGGCCCACCAGTGCCACAATTTTTGAAAAAGTGGTGGGCGAAATGAAGTGACTGGTGGGCCAATATGTACAACAACAAAAGGCTTGTATGCATCTAGCTCTAATGAGGAAAGTAAAATAAATAGATTATCTTTGCAGAGGCAGTCAAGTTTAAAGTTCTTTTTGCATAGAAAGAACTGACATCATAAAAGATTTGACAATAAAGGCACATTCATGTTCCTCATAACTTTTGATATTTTTTTCAATTTTTCTGAGGTATTGTGACAGACGTTTTCATGGTTGTTCTTTTTACATGATACAGGATTGTTATATTCTAACCACCACTAGTCTAATCCCCTGATCACCACTAGTCTAATCCCTGACTACCACTAGTCTAATCCCCTGACCACCACTAGTCTAATCCCTGACCACCACTAGTCTAATACCTTGACCACCACTAGTCTAATCCCCTGACCACTACTAATATAATCCTCCGACCACCACTAGTCTAATCCTCCGACCACCACTAGTCTAATCCCCTGATCACCACTAGTCTAATCCCCTGATCACCACTAGTCTAATCCCCTGACTACCACTAGTCTAATCCCCTGACCATGTCTATTGACCAATTATTCAATTACGATGACCTTTGCCATATTAACGTAAATACAGATGGGTGGAAAGTATGATTAAGAATTGTTGTCATAATTAAGGCAGCTTAAGTACTAAATCGTGGCTGTGTCATTTTTAGGTAAGAATGAACTAAGTTTGTTTACTTTCGTTTTGGTTTTGTTGCTGTATTGTTTTCAACAAAGAGAGGTTTTAGTTTGTTTTTAAGTTATGCAAATCACTGCCCAAATTTTATTTGATATTTGAACACCCTGTGAAAAAGAAACAGTGTTTATGTTTTGTTAGTCTACCTCTTATTTCTAGTATAAGATGTATGAATTGTGAATCAGATTGTTCAAATTTTCACAAGTTACTTAATCTTTGCTGTTCTCATCATCCAATCAACATTCAGTTCATCGACTCAAAATTGTTTTGCCATGTAGTATCTTTTATTGCGATCATGAGATTTTGAAGATATTTATATATTTCAACATTCAGGCTTTTTTTTAATCATAAACAAAAATTGAATTGTAAACACATGATTTCATAATTTGTCCATTATCAGACCAGTTGTGAAATTGCATGTTCATAACAAATGGGGTTGGGGGAGGTTCATATCATACAAATGGGGATGTTGGAGAAAAATCAGCATAACAATATGGTGGCTGCATTATTCAGGGATCTGTCCATAATTCTAAGATTAGAGACAGAAGAACTATGGTGCTATTTTGAGAGCCTCAAGCCAACAGTGGTTGTCCCGAGTGGTCTTCATGCGTTGTACACTACACCAGTTGTATGCATGTAGGAACTAATAACTAGTTTAGTGATGTTGTACCAGGGAATTTTAGGGAACATCTAACTGGGTGACATCGGTAGACAATGAATCCCTAAAGCAGAATCGAGTTCTGTTTCTGTGAGAGACAGACCTGAAAATAGTGACAAAAAATCACCCACTGAAAGTAAATTCTTTCTCTCTAAATCGTATCTAAATTGCTAATGAACCTTATTTACCTTTCATTTAGCCTGTCTGCCCCTCGTGTAAAATATGCAGGTTGGCCCACCAGTGCCACAATTTTTGAAAAAGTGGTGGGCGAAATGAAGTGACTGGTGGGCCAATATGTACAACAACAAAAGGCTTGTATGCATCTAGCTCTAATGAGGAAAGTAAAATGAATAAATTATCTTTGCAGAGGCAGTCAAGTTTAAAGTTCTTTTTGCATAGAAAGAACTGACATCATAAAAGATTTGACAATAAAGGCACATTCATGTTCCTCATAACTTTTGATATTTTTTTTAAATTTTTCTGAGGTATTGTGACAGACGTTTTCATGGTTGTTCTTTTTACATGATACAGGATTGTTATATTCTAACCACCACTAGTCTGATCACCACTAGTCTAATCCCCTGACTACCACAAGTCTAATCCCCTGACCACCACTAGTCTAATCCCCTGACCACCACTAGTCTAATACCTTGATCACCACTAGTCTAATCCCCTGACCACTACTAATATAATCCCCCGACCACCACTAGTCTAATCACCACTAGTCTAATCCCCTGATCACCACTAGTCTAATCCCCTGACTACCACTAGTCTAATCCCCTGACCACCACTAGTCTAATCCCCTGACCACCACTAGTCTAATCCCCTGACCACCACTAGTCTAATCCCCTGACCACCACTAGTCTAATACCTTGATCACCACTAGTCTAATCCCCTGACCACTACTAATATAATCCCCCGACCACCACTAGTCTAATCACCACTAGTCTAATCCCCTGATCACCACTAGTCTATTCCCCTGATCACCACTAGTCTAATCCCCTGACTACCACTAGTCTAATCCCCTGACCACCACTAGTCTATTCCCCTGATCACCACTAGTCTAGTCCCCTGACTACCACTAGTCTAATCCCCTGACCATGTCTATTGACCAATTATTCAATTACGATGACCTTTGCCATATTAACGTAAATACAGATGGGTGGAAAGTATGATTAAGAATTGTTGTCATAATTAAGGCAGCTTAAGTACTAAATCGTGGCTGCGTCATTTTTAGGTAAGAATGAACTAAGTTTGTTTACTTTCGTTTTGGTTTTCTTGCTGTATTGTTTTCAACAAAGAGAGGTTTTAGTTTGTTTTAAGTTATGCAAATTACTGCCCAAATTTTATTTGATATTTGAACACCCTGTGAAAAAGAAACGGTGTTTATGTTCTGTTGGTCTACCTCTTATTTCTAGTATAAGATGTATGAATTGTGAATCAGATTGTTCAAATTTTCACAAGTTACTTATTCTTTGCTGTTCTCATCATCCAATCAACATTCAGTTCATCGACTCAAAATTGTTTTGCCATGTAGTATCTTTTATTGCGATCATGAGATTTTGAAGATATTTATATATTTCAACATTCAGGCTTTTTTTAATCATAAACAAAAATTGAATTGTAAACACATGATTTCATAATTTGTCCATTATCAGACCAGTTGTAGAATTGCATGTTCATAACAAATGGGGTTGGGGGAGGTTCATATCATACAAATGGAGATGTTGGAGAAAAATCAGCATAACAATATGGTGGCTGCATTATTCAGGGATCTGTCCATAATTCTTAGATTAGAGACAGAAGAACTATGTGCTATTTTGAAAGCCTCAAACCAACAGTAGCTGTCACAAGGGGTCTTCATGCGTTGTACACTACACCAGTTGTATGCAAGTAGGAACTAAGAAGTAGTTTAGTGATGTTAAACCAGGGAATTTTAAGGAACTGCTAACTGGTGGTAGCATCGGTAGACAATGAATCCCTAAAGCAGAATCGAGTTCTGTTTCTGTGAGAGACAGACCTGAAAATAGTGACAAAAAATCACCCACTGAAAGTAAATTTTTTCTCTCTAAATCGTAGCTAAATTGCTAATGAACCTTATTTACCTTTCATTTAGCCTGTCTGCCCCTCGTGTAAAATATGCAGGTTGACCCACCAGTGCCACAATTTTTGAAAAAGTGGTGGGTGAAATGAAGTGACTGGTGGGCCAATGTGTACAACAACAAAAGGCCTGTATGCATCTAGCACTAATGAGGAAAATAAAATGAATAAATTATCTTTGCAGAGGCAGTCAAGTTTAAAGTTCTTTTTGCATAGAAATAACTGACATCATAAAAGATTTGACAATGAAGGCACATTCATGTTCCTCATAACTTTTGATATTTCTTTCAATTTTTCTGAGGTATTGTGACAGACGTTTTCATGGTTGTTCTTTTTACATGATACAGGATTGTTATATTCTAACCACCACTAGTCTAATCCCCTAATCACCACTAGTCTAATCCCCTGACCACTACTAATCTAATCCCCCGACCACCACTAGTCTAATCCCCTGACTACCACTAGTCTAATCCCCTGACCACCACTAGTCCAATCCCCCGACCACCACTAGTCTAATCCCCTGACCACCACTAGTCTAATCCCCTGACCACCACTAGTCTAATCCCTTAACACTACTTATCTAATCCCCTGACCATCACTAATCTAATTCCCCGACCACCACTAGTCTAATCCCCTGACCACCACTAGACTAATCCCCTGACCACTACTAATCTAATCCCTTGACCACCACTAATCTAATCCCCTGACCACCACTAATCAAATCCCCCGACCACCACTAATCTAATCCCTGACCACTACTAATCTAATCCCCCGACCACCACTAATCTAATCCGTTAAGATTAGTTTCTGGTTTTACCAATGTAACCTGGATCAAGTCCGAAAGTTTGCCAGATGAAGTGAATTTTTGTTTAATAACTAGGTTAATCATGATGGTGCTGCATGTCGATACTGAAATGTATTTTGCTACAAAGTGTTGAGATTGATTTCTGTACTAAGGTTTATCTAATATTCACAAGCACAAGCAATGATATTTACTGTACATTGAATACTTACTTTACAAATGTTTGAATTGTAGCACAGTCTTTTTTAAAGTAACAAAAACATAAGAGTTTGCTTTGCTTATTCTGTTGTTTTCTAACGTGATTTTTTGTGCCCATTATATCGTCCCTGTTTTGACATAGTGACAAATGTGCAAAAAGTAGTTTTTCGTTTTGACAGTGACGAATGTGCAATTAACAAAGTTTAATTGCAAATTATTATGATTAACAAGTATCTGTTTCTTGTGTTTTTGTCATTTATTGATTGTGTACTGTTTAATTAATTTATTATTTAAAGAAAACGAGGAAAACAAACATATGATTGATAGTAATATGCCTCTAAAAACATTCATCACTATGTATAAACGGAAAAAATGCTTCTCCAGTCGATCCTACATTCACCACTATGTCAAAACAGGGATGATATCATTGTCAACATTGGGCCAAAACTGAAATCCCCAAAAAACAAAAAAGGCATTTCTTTTTTATCTGCAGTCAGAAGTATTCTTCCATATTTGTTCTGATACCATAAATTATGTTGTAATTTGCCAATGACAAAGAAAAGTTCATTGTATTTTGACGGCAAGCTCAACTTATTTCAGAAATGTTTATGGTGAAGGAAGAATATCAGGTATTAACAAGATTATGTATTTTATTGTACAAGAAAACCAAAATTTATTTTGTATTGTACCATTGAGCTTTAAATAGATTATTAAATGAAGTGAGTTTTATCAATACACTGTTACAAACTTGGACATATATGTCTGGAAAGGGGACACCTGCTTCCCCCCCCCCCCTCTTCACTACTTCCCCATCAAAATTTGGATGTTCTAGTTTTATGCTTTGGATGGAAGTCATTGTTATTTACTCAGCTTCAATACATGTTTAGGGATGTGCAAATTGTCGCCATGTCTCCCATTAAAGATATGAATTGCATGCAAGTTTCCTTGCAGGTTGCATATCTATTTATATACCTCTGACATAACAGTGCGGGGGGCGCCAAAAATTACACAAAATGTTCCTATCATTCCCGACAGGTGGGGTGTAATTCTCCTGGCTTCTACTAGTACATAAGATATAGCTCATGAAATGAATGTATCCTTTGGTCAAAGAATATGACATTGTGGGGTGAAATAATTAGGTTAATGTTAATATCAATAGCTACTTAATACAATCTTAAGTGAATGTCAGTTTTGTGTATGTGGTTTAGCTATCAGGGGTACTGTGGTTTGTTGGTGTTTTACCATCGAAAATATTCTTTTAATTAGAAACTTGATATCTCATCCCCCTTCTCCTATGCCACCAATGTCTTTAAGTTATTACCCCCCCTCCCACCCCCTTCTCCTATGCCACCAATGTCTTTAAGTTATTACCCCACCCCCTCCCACCGCCCCTCCCCTCCTAATTATTAAATTGTCTGATTCTTTTCTCCTTTGCTGTTATCTTTATGGGATTTCACCAACTTAAGAGTTGTATAATGTTCAGCCAGAGTTTCACTCTGGTTGACAGGCATGTAGCCAGAAGTATCAATTAGGGATGCACATTAAGTCAAAGCTATAATGTTAAAAACAGGACGTTTTTGGACTAACTCAAACCCAAATTGATCTAGATTGTTGATTTGATACAATTTTTAGGGAGTGGAGGGGTGTCCTATTGGCTATGTACCTGAGTGATCAGGATAAATCATATCTCAGTGTACCTAGTATTATATTGGCAATTATATTTTCTGCTAATGTATCAAAAAAGATTGAAAAAGAGATCGGTAATGCAAGAACTATGTTGTAACTGATATGTAAAATTTTGTATGTTGTACATTCCTAAATCTTTATATTTTACAATTCCTTAAATAGTCAATATACAGTATATTTGTTGCATTTGTTTGGTATATCAGTGATGGGGAACAAAATGAATTGATATATGATAATTTATCAAAGTGTTACATTTAATATTTTGTGTTGTGTTAACAGTGGCACCAGAAACTTAAAAGGCAATGGTCTTTTTTTTTCTTCCTCTCCCCACAAAAACTCAAGTTTTGGCCACCCATATTTTCCCGAGCAAACACAATTTACATTCAATCATTGAATAATGGATAATATGTAAATAATAAAACCTGCAAAAACTCAGTTTTTGGCCACCCATATTTTCCCAAGCAAACACAACTTACATTCAATCATTGAATGTGAATGGCATAAGAAAGAATCCATAAAGAATAAAAGGTTCCTACTAATCCTACATGTGTTCATGAGTGTTTAAGATTATTTCCATCAAAGTAGTTAAACAAATTCTTTATGCTGCTTAGTACTTTTAAACGTAAGTATTCAAGAATATGCTGTAATTATGATAACACTTTTCTGCCATACTAGAAGCAAAGCAAAGCTCATTTTTGCCAAGATTCTTTTCTGGATTCTTTTTACTTTTAATCGACATTCACGTGGAAAATGTCCTTGCTCTGCCCCGATACTTCCTACGCCTCTCGACACCTACATTGGAAGTCAAGCGATTTAGTGACAACTAAAGGCAATATTGCATACAATCCTTAGAAGTCTTGAGCCCCCCCCCCCCTCTCCCTTTTCTCTTAAACCTTTTAATGGTGGGACATGACTGCAACTTTTAACATTCATTTTCAACATCGAAATGGGTGGAGAAAAAGGGTCAGATACCATAATAGTTACAAGGATAGCAGGTTTCCACTGACTGCTGGTGCCTTTTGACAAAGAGGTAGTGAAACTTGGCTATATCCCCAATCAATGGCTTCCAGCCTCCAGCAATTGTGTGTGTGCGGGGGAAGGAGGGGGTGAAATGTGGATGTGATTTCCATCCAGACAGGGCCATAGCTAGCCCAAATTTGGTGGGGTGGAAAATGTGACCATACTGTCAATAGAATGAATTTCCCCCTCCCCCCCCCCTCTCTGCTACCTATGGCCCTGCCTCTAGAAGGTTTTTGAAATTAAATATGCAATATATATTTTAGCTTTTAAATAGAGCTCGTTATATTTCTGTTGTGCATTCTCACAAATGGCAGTATCAATAGTTTCAATTTTACAGCCATGCAACCATCTTCAGCAGCATGTTATCTTGAACATTATTTACAGTGGTTATGTTTTGTTTACTTAATTCAATGATGAATGTAAATTTAGAGGTTCTGCTGGTATATTTCATAATCTTTTCCCCTCTTGACCTGCAACTATGTAGGTGAAAAGGGGAAAAGAAATAAGGAATAGAGGTTGCAAAATGAGATAGGATACCCCTTCCCCTAATACAACGCCTCATGATCCAACATGACCCCAACGTGACCTTAACATGACCCCAATGTGACCTTAACATGACCTTAAAATGACCCCATGTTGAAAGAACGTTGTACTCGTTTTCTTCTGACAGCATTTAAATCTATCATGTCTTCGCAAGTATTGGTCAATAACGGGGCCATAATTCCCAGGGACTTTTTCAGCAAAAATTTAAAAATTCAGTACATTTGGTTGGAAATTTGCCCTTTGTCCCCCCTTTTTGGAGAAGAGGCCATCCATGTCCCCCCCCCCACACACACATACACACACACGCACACACACACTTTTCAGATGAGAATTACGGTCCTGTTCAATAATATACACTGTCTGTCTTAATCATTCGCATGTACATCATTGATTACTTTCACAGAAGCAGATCATGATCGTAGCAATCATAGCAGTGGTTGTCATCATTCTTATCCTCATCTTTATCATTTTCATCCTCCCGCGGTTTTAATTTTGATCCAGTAAGTAAACTGTTCCGTACGTATTCATCTACACTGTAAATTGTTTTCAGCATTGCTACATGTGAATAAGGTTTTCATGGTGTATGAACACTTCATATGGCTTCATTTATCTTCATTTTATGATGTTTTAATGATTGTTACTGTGTATAAATGTTCTTGTGGGAGAAAGACATGTGATCATGTCTCCACAAAGCATATAGTGTCTCCTTCGGTGGAGGTATAAACTTATCCCTGAAGCGGAAGCAACACCACCAATTTGGGGAGGGGGTGGGCAGGGGCGTTGGGGTGGGTTCTGGGTAGAGACTGGTCCTCCACTTTTAAAAGAATAAAATGACAACAAATGAATTAAAGTTCCCCTTTGAAAGTATTTTTCCCCTCACAATTCATATGAAAATTGGAAAGTTTTGGTTCAAATAAAATGACTGGTGGGCGAAATGTCCTGCTTTGCCTCTTCCCTACCACGTGCCCTTCCCCAGAAGATTGTGTACAGGAGACATATTTTGTCCGATCTATATATGTCTTTGCCCCCTCTCTATGAGATCAAGCTCATCCCTTCTTTGCCCGGCATCAATATTCTGGCCCTCCACTTGTCTCCCTTTACATTCGTGGTAAGTAATAATCTAAGTTATGATAATCATGTATGTGGCTAGAACTATTTTTCAAATATTCAGATAAAATTTCACCTGATTGTGATTAGAGAATCAATCAGTCAATATAGAGGTTCTAAGATTTGAAATAAAAAGCGAAATGGTTGGATTTCATTCTCAGTTTTAGCAAGATATATGTTGTGGTGCAACTATAAGGTTAATTTGGTATCTCATTGGAAAATTGGCTGTTGGAGCCCGTATTTATGTTTCCACAGTAACATTGATTGGAGTCCCCTTAATTCACCTTCACACAGACCCACCCAGACTTATTGTTTCGCCACTGGTTAGGTTCATAATCCAACACTGATAGGCAATGATTGGCAGTTATTCCAGTAGGTTATTCTTAAGTTAGCAAAAATTTAGTACCAGTAAGATTCTTGATTACTAAACAAATAGTAGGAAACTGGCAATTATTGTCAGTCAAATGCATGTACGGGAGGAATTTGTCCCCATTGCAAAAGTGCCACTTTTTCAAAATACAGGGCCCATGTACTTTTCGTTGTTGTTTTGGGATTACTTATTCTATCCACAGATTGAGGTGGGGGGTTATGCATATGACTTGGTAAGTTCCCCCTAAGTGGGGGCCCCACGCCCCCACGTTTCAAACGCTTCCTACACCCCTGTGTATGATCAATTTTTAGACCCAATTATTTCGAATTTATGCAACTTTGTGATGTCATCAATTGAGTCAGTAACTCACCGTTGCGGTATGTACATCCATTGATTTTTGTGCACAAAAATTTGAAGGTGATCGTCTGTATCCCGAGCTGTATGAAATGCATGGATTAAACTTGCAATCAACCGTTTGTTGATGAAAAAGATGTCGTAAAAGTCTTCATTAGCAGAATTGGAATGAAGCATACAATTTACAGAAGAATTGTTTATTTTTATCTCCCTATGCCATCAATTTGTATAGAAACATTACAAATTCTTGGAACTTACATCAACTCATCATAACTCAGAAAAATTAGGGTAGGGGGTATACTTTCTAATATTTCAAATACTTTTTATAAGTTGTAAATATTGTTAACATTTTGTTTTCTTATTTCTCTTGCAGAAGCAATTCTACATAGCCCTCATATGTATAGTGATCCTGTTGATTCTCATTGCCGTGCTACTGATTATTCTTTTATGAAGAGGACCTCGTTACTTATTCGGTACTTACTCTAATGTATCTGTCCGTGCTTTACAGGATATAAAAAGCTTTTTATGTGAATACCTGTGCTACGAGAACACGGGGAATTTGCTTCTCATGAAAATGATCCGGCCCAATCCCCAACCCACCCCCCAATACAAATTGTGCAATGTCAAATGATTGTAGGGCCTACTCGCAGACAATGTTTTACCCATGTCCCTCCCTTCTCTTTCATTCCCTTCCCTCCCCTTCCCTCCCCTTCTACACCTCAACATATTTCTTCCTATAGTCCACTTTAAACGTTTCAGGATTTCTTCAAGATCACTTACGCAAATTCCCACTTTCATTTGGATAATATCCTTGATTGAGTTATAAGTCATTAGGCCTATAATATTATATTTATCATACAGTATTCATATCAACTGTAAATATATTTAATATATATATATATATATATATATATATATATATATATATATATATATATATATATATTATATATATATATATATATATATATATATATATATATATATATATATATATATATATATATATATATATATATATATATATATATATATATATATATATATATATATATATATATATATATATATTCTATATAATATAAGATTAAAAGATATATATATATATATATATATATATATATATATGTATATATATATATATATATATATCATACATATATATTTCAACATTTTTTTTTATGTATTTCGAAAAACTTTTCCTTATATCCTTTCCAATACAAATCAATTATTATCTCATTGTAAAGGAGTAGATATGTATCTTGTTTGAAAGCTGAAATCAAATTAGTCATTTTAGTTGCAATATTAGATATTCTAGTTTTTTAATTGACTGGAAGATGTCTGCTTTATCTGTTTTTAGAAACGGCAGTTGCACTGCATATCTTGGACTGAGCTAGGATTTGATATAAAGTAAAAAACAAAAATAAAGATCAAGTTAATTTGGTGAAATCAAACCCTTTTTAAAGGTACATGGACAAGTATGTGAAGGTAACATAATCTTTATTGTTTTTAAATCTTTAAAAAAGCAAATGATACTACCGAAATAAGTTTTACCCATGTTTAAAGCTTAGGTATTAGTATGCAGATTTTAAATGCATGACTAGGACGGCGTCTTATATTCTCCCACTTCTTATCTTTGTGTATATAATCGTATATGCCGCCACTGACAGACTGGTCCGCCCTAAGCATGATACACATTGAACACAGCATTCGTCTTTTTCATTAAATGTCTTCACATGTTTTCTTCTTTCTGTTTTTGATTTTGGAAATGCTTACCAAAGTTGTGCCAACATTTGTTTTTACGAAGACTTTCCGATTCGAACATGCTAAAAACGTTTTCATAATTTTAATGATTTAGTGTAGAAATGTTGAAGAACTACGTAAGATGTATTCCCTTTCATACAAGACGTATTTTTAGTATCAATTTGTATCAGCCAGAAGTTGACAACTGATGTTATTTTCAACGTAAAAAGTGTTAATTCATTCTCATATCATTTAGTTATAGGTGTCTACAGTATTCAGATCTGTATACTTTTTGTGAAAATCGTAGCTTTTGATCGTATAAATGTAATTTGTGAAGTTCTTATTATTTTTGTATTGTTATTAATTGGTTTGTGGTGTCGTTTTGGTGATTTTGATTGTTTAATTACCATTTTTAGCTATTTAGCAGCAGTACATAAACCTAATTGGTTGGTCCTGTGGATGGAAAATAACAAGGACAAATTTATTTCAGATTTATGTTTTTCTTACACGAACTTATTTTCAAATAACAATTTGTTTGTAAATGATAAATATGATTTCAAGTGTAAATACTTTTACGAATAAAGGAAATTTGAAAATTAAAAAATTAATGAATGAAACTAACTCTTGTTTTGTCTCTTTTGCAATTTATTCAATTTTTTTGCTCATTTGTATTTTTTTCTTTAAACAAAAACAATTGAAAATAAATGGAAAGATTACAATCATACCTGCAAGACAATAAAATAAACCGTTTTTTCACAAAAACTTATTTTAAAACTGTATATGTTCAAAACATATTATAACCAAAAAAAAATAATTGATACTGTCTGAGTGAAGGAAATCGATACCGGGGGGCCTAATATCTATTCCAACACTGTACATTTTGATTGGTCAAAATTTACTTTATTAGTCATACCATACCATTTTTTGACTAATTTAGGCCTAAATTAGTCAATAAGTGGTATCGTGCAACTAATTAAGTGAAATTGGACTAATTAGAATTTATAATGAAGTGTCTGACATCTATTACTTCTAAAGATATGTTTATGCAAAATAAAGAAAAAACAGTATTTTTTGGTGAGGGTAAAATCGACTACGATAAATAAACAGAAAAGGTGGTTGAATGTGCTACAAAATCAAGCTTGTTTACAATAATGTAAACGGGAATGTTTTCCGTGACTTATAGCTGTATAGCATGGCGATGTACATTTTATTCATTCCAACGGAAATATTGATTGGTTTATCATTATTTGTGTGGATGTGAAAATATTCCAAAATATGCATGCTTTCAAATTATGACCCTGTATACACTTGACTGAACTAATGAAAAACCCAAAGAGAAGTTATGATTATAATATGTACACACCGAGTTAATATATCATGATAGTTCCTGCTAAAGACAGGTAATGTCCCGCTTGGCGGGATGTGACCCAAAATGTATGACCTTTTCATTGGCATCTTCGGCCTCCTGCAGGACGTCAACAAGCCACTGAAGCATTCCGGTTGGATCTGTGTCAATTATCTGAGATCAGCTGAAAAGAGGTAGAGGAGATGAAACAAAATTAATGGAAATGTACGGTCATTTCACACATTGCACTATATAGGTATCATTGATCTTGATTCATTGTAGACCTGAAAGCCAAGATGGCATTTGATCAATTACAAAATTTGGGAGATTATTGTCAGAGTAATTACATTATTTCCGAGGTATAAGCCTGATGATTTTGTTGGAGAGCTCTTAAGTTTCTAAATTTATTTAGGTGCCATATGAATTTTAAATATATCTTACATATGGGTACTTACTAATTTTCATGGCTTTCATAGTTTGTGTTGAGGGACACTGCCATCGCTTCCGACAAAATGGTGCAGCGTTCAGCGGAGAAGTGGGTGAGGAAGTTGACAAGATCCAGAGTTTGTAGTTCTTGCTGAAGAAACCAGGATGTATAAGCATTGTGAAAAATCCACCTTTGCAATGAGTATTAAAATATGTTTGTTAGTGCAATGAAAAATGGATTAAATATTTGATTTTGTGTTCTATATTTTTTTTGTTTTTCGGAATAGATTGAAAATGTTGCAGTTAGGCCTACCCAACTATTTGTCAGTGTCACACCCATCTACAGTGTGTATTATCAGCGATATTGTATCCCCCTGGTATTATAATCCTTTTTATATTTCTTGTCAAATATATTGATAACCTCTATCTCCATGTATTGATATCTGGTACAAATGTGTATTTTAAGCAAACTTATACATATTACGGACACTAAGTACCTTGCTTCAGGGTCGCAGATGTGTGTCTGACTTTGTGTGAGATTTCTACCTATTTATGCGTGGCTGCATTATTTGAAATTGGTTTGAAAACTATTTTCTTGTAATCCACTCATTGTTTAGGGTGGGGTGAACGATTTTATTGCCCTCATTATTCCATTATAGCACCTCTTGCACCTTTAAAGAGGCGCTATTTTTCATAAGAAACGCAATGACGTCAGTAAGTACATGTAATGTACATACACACGTCATCAACGTTTTGCAATTGTTCACTCACTGATAGAGAAGTGCATAAAGCCTAATACGATAGCCCAGTGTGTGTATGAAGAATAGGTATACATGCACGTTGTAGTACGGTATGCATGTGTGGTAATATGACACTGCCAAATTTAACAAAGCTGAATAAATTTGTCGTTAATTTAATAATGGGGTTATTAACTGAAATTATCCCCGTTAAAAGCTGTTTTAATTTAAATGAGTGGAAAAGACAAGAAAAAATATGGTCTTGACAAGATTCGATCTCGTTACGTTTGGCACAAAAGCAAGACTACGAAGAAGTACTTTGGCCCATCATCTTACCCAATCGGCCACACGAATACTTAATAGAACATGTCGCTGTATTTATTAATACAGTGCGAAATTTGATCGATAGAGGCGCGAATAACAATTGGTTAAAGTTTCATCAATCAAAAATTTTACCTGAATATTCTAATGCCGATATCGCACCTTTAACCTGCGCCCAGTATGTCTTGTTTGTGACTTTTATGCATTTTAGAGAAGAATGCACAAACAGTTTTACATATATAGTAAACACATTTGTCTTATCCATACACACACACACACACATCACACACACACACACTTTCTTGGTAAATGGTAAAAATATTTCGACAACTCTTGCGCACACACACACATAATAAAAAGGTACATTATTCTTTCAAAGTGACACAAACATGTAGGAAGCTGTTTAAAATGAACAAACATGCTTCCCAAATTTTGACTGGTGAAGCACCATTAATATGTGGTCGAGGGAAAAATTATACCGTTGCACCCTTGTCACTGATCAGCTGAAGACCGAGTGTGAATGTCATGACCAATATATCAAGTTTAATTCATTTTCAGCAAGAAAATGATGAAATACCCCTGAACCATTCTAAGGACACCTTATTTGCCTATCACATTATTTGGGACTGTCTCATTGAAGTTTTGGATTCATGATAAACTTATAATTGTATTCTCCCCAATTTTGGTTTTAAATATCTTGATCTAAGAGTTTTGTGGCAGCAGAAATATAAGGGTCACCAGAAATTTTCAGACCGATATAAGTTGGAAATTTTCGGAGGGAAAGGGGTAGAGTGTGTGGAGATTGCCCCTAAAGCTATAATGCTCTCGTACATGCTATCGAAATACGTCAATCGAAAAGTGCCCCTAATATCATGTGTACCCCCCCCCCCCATCCTCATCAGATTTACATATCTTTCGCCACTCCTGCCCACCAGGGCTTCGCCCATGGACTCCACAATTTGACCCGAATTTTCTCAATTTGTATAGGAAATTTATTTCTACTCTGCTGCTCTGCCTACTTAGAAGTGGTAACCATAATATACGAGTAGATTTTAACATGAGAATTTAAAATTGTCTTCTTCTCATCAAGTGTACATTGTAAAACTTTGTGTTGATTTTAAGTCAGTTTAGGGTATCAAAAAACAAAAAAACTTCGGACCAGAGCTTCACCCATGAAGCCCACAATTTTGCCCGAATTGTCCTCCTTTTCTGGAAAAATTCCCAGGCTTATGCCTGTTTATAAACGGCAGTAGCGTATCTATATAAAGGGGCTAAGGAGGGGGAGGGGGGCGGATATTGGGGCATAGTAAATTCCGTGGGCCCCTTCCCCATGTTTTTTTATATATATTTTTGTATCAAAACCATAAAAATAATTTAGTGAAATATCAAATGAAACATAAATTTTAGATGTTGGCTTTTTTTATTCGTGTCGACTGAATTATTGTTAATTTTATATCAAAAATCCTCAGTTTTGGATTAAACAACCTTCAATTTTGGACCAAAATTCTAAAATCTGCGGTCAAAAATCGTTCAATTTTGCATTTCAAGATCTGCCCCTTCAAGCTTTTGCCACAACTCCATTCCTGTTTTTATCTATACCATAGTATGAAGGAGAAGGTGACACACTAGCCAGCTGACCGGCCTTTGTACATGTCGTAAACATGGTCCCACATTTAAATGACTGAGATCCTAATGGGAGTTATGATTACATAACGTTACACATGTCGCCATTTTCGAAAGGAATGACCCTGGGTGGTCTATAAGTGGAAAGTCCTGTTGACTAAAGAACAGATCTTGGAATGTAATCAAAAATCTCAATTTTAAGTCAAAAATCTTCACTTGTGGACTACAAATCTTCAATTCTTCGACCAAAAGGTGCAATTGAGGGTCAAATATACTGAAGTTTGGACCAAAACCTACAACTTGGGATACGCACAAATCTTTAATTTTGTGCCAAGTGTCGTTCCAAAATCTTCCTGTAGGCGGTGTGTTTCAAGACATGTTTTTTGATTAAAATTAAAATGTGAATTATGTCAAAAATTGTGTGCAGGTGTGTGTGTGTGTGTGTGTGTGTGAGGTGGGGGGTCACCTTCCCACATAAATTAAGGTCCTGGTTTTGATAATCCACATCGTGTTTCTCAGATGAATATTTCGTCACAGTCGAAGTGTCATCACTTTTCAGTTTTCCCCAAGGGATTGACCTGTTGAACACCTGACAGCCTGATCCATTTACACCTGCATATGCCAATGCGTATATCCGGATAGCCAATGTGTATAGCCAACAGGCCAATGCGTATAGCCAATGCGTATATAACCAATGCGTATAGCCAATATAGCCAATGTGCATAGTATTTTTATTTTATTTTATCTCAACTTGCTATAGTGCAGATGACTCACGAGCGTAATGAAAATACCCCTTCTTGAGTTTCGTCTGTGGCACTATTGGATGGCGTCCATGTCCCTACCAACTGTATTTGCCCCATTCCAGGGTCATAAATCCTGGGGGTATTTAACATAATAGGTTTTGAAGAAAAAACAGTGTTGGTGAACACTGTCTGACTGTTGGGGAAAATGTATGCATAATTAATTAAAGTAAGGCATTACAATTTCAAATGGTGGGTCTGCAACCAGTGAGTTCACAACTGGTTATCAAAGGCCGTGGGACAATACACTTTGCTATGCTATGCTAAATGCTGTAAAATGGTCAATTGTTAATGATGGAACGTTCTACTGCATATTTTTTTCCAATTAAAGCTCAAGGTATTGCTAAATGTCAGGGTTGTAGGAAGCTTTTGAAAAGTGTGTGTGTGTGTGTGAGAGGGGGGAGGGGAAGGGGGTGCTTTCCCAAGTCATATGCAAAAGTCCGCCTCTGTTTATAGACAATAAAGTGGCCTCGAAGGGCACTTTATTTTTAGAAAAAGGCACTTTTCCAATGGTACCACATTCTCCCGTACATGGGGATGGCAAAAATCGCCATTTTCTTACTATTGAGTTAGTAATTAAGGGGAATTTCTGAGATTATATGCTATCAACAAGTTAATTTAGCATTAATCACGGAAGATTGTAAGGTGCATACACGGCAACTAATTCTTGCAAGCGTGAGTGCACTTACACTGAGGTATATGGGGATATATTGCTGCTACCACCTTTCAAGGCTACCGTATAATATATGGCAAAACCGTAAGGAACGTGGGCAGCGGACCGATTGGTTTAATCCTTAAAATGGGCTTTTTGACAAAAGATTTGAAAAATGGGAAAGAAAGAATGGTTAAAGGTGAACTAGGCCCATATTTCAGGGTGTCTTTTTGGTGAATTTTCAAATCTCCATTTACCTGTTTTACCTCCATAAGTGAAAAATTTGTATTGTTTATGAACCTCAGAAAACTTTACTTCGTATAAATATTTGTGTCGGAGAAGTTTTGAGGCTCTCTAAAAGGATCGAAAAACTTTTGTGAGTCTCTGGAAAATTATGTCCCCACTTTTTGGTGTGGTGCCCCTTTAATTTAATTGAACGAGATTATATGAGGTCACGATGCACATGTCAAATGTCAATGAATGCAGGAAAGACGCGGGGAATTTGTGAATATTTGTTATTCTGGATTTAATCAATGCACTTCGAAGTCGTCTGAAGCTTGCTGTCTATTAGGCGGGATAATCAACCTCTTCGGAAAAGGTAATTAATGCTTAAATAGTTTGTTATTATATCATAATCTAAGAAAGAATGAGCTACCATGTTTATTCATTGTGACTTACATGTGCTTTCCCTGGAATACGCCTGAAAAAAGTGAAATACAAGTGATATGTTGTTTGTTATCATAATTCTGAGTATTAGGCCTAATTAACGTTTATTAAGAAACATCTTTGATTGTACTCAAACAGTTTTTGATTCCCCTCTTTTGCAGAGCTTTTGTTTTCCCTAACTGTTTCCCTAAATTACCCATATTCTCTATCAAGCTATTTATCACTGATTTTAACCTTAAATTACCCATATTCTCCATCAAGCGATTTAACACTGATTTTAACCTTTTCCATTTTTTTCAGAGACGTTTTGCTGTCTGTTAGGCGGGACAATGTCAATGAATGCAGCAAAGTGAGTTTAAAAAGCAAAAAGACGCGAGAAATTTTGATCATTTTGTTATTCCGGATTTGTTCATGGCACGATCAGATACAGCTTATCTGCATGCAGTCAGGCTGGGGCATTGTCAATACATGCAGGAAATAAATTTTATATAGCAAAGGACGAGAGTAATTTTGAATATTATCTTTATTTTGGATGATCATGGTTCTTCGAAGACAGTCTGCAGGCAACCAGGCTGAGAAAATCAACCTCTTTTGGAAAGGTAATGCATTTTTTGTATTATATATATACATATAATAGCATGATCTAAGAACAAATAATTTATTATGTTTATCAATGGTTTTCATTAAAGAAATTTGAAAAATTTGTAGGCCTAAGTGTTATTTTTCTAAAAACCATTGGATATGTTAGAACAGTATACAAAATCTAGTACTATAATTTACCACCTGAAGAAAGTTTGAGCAAAAATAAATTTTCTTCAAAATACATTAACAATTGTTGACAATGTGAGGAAGAGAGTGCCAACATTATACAGTTCACTTATTACACCAGTCATTTTCAGCTTTACTATTCGAAGAATAGTAGAGCTATTCTACTACCCCCTGCGTCGGCGTCGACGTCCGGTAAAGTTTTGGTTAAAGTTTTGGTTAAAGTTTTCATAACTTAAGTTATGAATGATGTACATTCATGTGACTTTTCATATGGGTAGACGACATGGCTACTGATCAAATGAGCATGATTGGAGCGTTGTGTGTGCATACTAATTAGCTTATTTGCATAACAATGAAAATAGTGTTTATGTTTTGGTTAACAATTTTGATTAGAAGTTTTTTGTTAGTTTTCATACCTTATGAATGGTGTACATTCATGTGACTAGGCATAGGGTAGAGGACATGGGTACTCTTCAAATGAGCATGATTGAGGGGTTGTGTGTGCATACTAATTAGCTTATTTGCATAACAATACAACTATTTGTATCTATGATATCTCTTAAATTAAAGTGGATGTGGGGATTTTGTTTACACAAATGATCGTATATGTAAAGAGTATTTTATACACTTAGTGATAAGGTGAAGTGTGCATATTGATTAGGTTATTTGCATAACAATAGACTCTCCTCTTAGTCACTTTGCCATTTTCTCTGACTCAAAGGCTGTTCTTACTTCATTACTCAATCTTAAATGGGATAACCTCACCTGCCACCTCCTCCTCCGGAAACTCTTTTCTCCCACCCTCTGCAGGAAAAGTGTTCTTTTCTTCTGGATACCCAGCCATGTTGGCATTCCTGGCAATGACAGGGCTGATACAGCCGCTAAAGCTTGCCCTTAACCTCCTCCCTTCCCCTTTTCCCAAAACCCTCTCTGACATCAAACCGCTTATCGCTTCTCTTGTTCGTGACCGCTGGCAAACCTTATGGAACTTCCAAATTGATAACAAACTCCATGTCATCCAGCCCACAATCCCGATCAAATCCACCATCAACAACCTTTCTCGTATCGACAACGTTCATATTACCCGTCTTAGAATTGGTCACACCCACCTCACTCACTCCCACCTCCTTATTGGCTCCCCCCAACCCCTCTGTATCAATTGCCACTGCATCCTCACAATCCAACACGTTCTCCTTGCTTTCCCCTGTACAACCTTCCCAGAGCTTCCTCGCTCCCCACAACTCAATTGCTGAGTTCTTCCAGAAAAATCCTCCAGATAAAATAATCTCCTTCCTTCAGCATGCATCCCTCTACAACCATATTTAATTCTCCTCTTCCACCCCCTCTCTACTTTGTTTTTGTTTTACCCATGCACCTCCTCTCTCGATCACAGCTTTCTGGCTTTTGTTCTTGAATTTCTCTCATTCTCCCCCTGGTCTCTTTCCTTACTACCTCTAAAATGATCTGACCTCTCAGGCACAATTTGACCTTCGTTGTCGTGGTGCCGTTAAGACCTCATCAAACAAACAAACAAACAATAGACTCGTACAAAATGTTTACCATTCATGAGCGCATAGCTTAGGTTATGAATGGTGTACATTCATGTAACTTGGCACAGAGGTAGATGGCATAGGCACTGTTCAAATAAGCATGTTTGGGGGTTGTGTGCATATCATTTAGCTTATTTGTATAAGAATAACACTATTTGTATCTATGATATATCTTAAATAAAAGTGGGAGTGGGAATTTTGTTTGCACAAATGATCATATATGTGAAGAGCATTGTCTACACCTAATGGTGAGATGTAAGGTGCATGTTAATTAGGTTATTTGCATAACAATATACTTTTGCATAACATATTTAACCTTATACAATAACTTGGTACTTGTTACAGGGATAGAGGACATGGGTACTGTTCAAATGAAGATGATTTGGTGTGGTGTGTGCATACTAATTAGCTTATTTGCATAACATTGAAAATATTTGTCAAATCAAAGTTTCGGTTAAAAGTTTTTGGTTAAAGTTTTCATAACTTATGTTATGAATGATGTACATTCATGTAACTTGGCATATGGGAACTGTTCAAGTGAGCATGATTAGGGGTTGTGTACATATTAATTAGCTTCTTTGCATAACAATGAAAATATTTGTATCTGTGATATCTCTTAAATTAAAGTGGATGTGGGGATTTTGTTTGCACAAATGATCATATATGTGAAGAGCATTGTATAGACTTAATGTTGAGGTAAAGTGTGCGTATTAATTAGGTTTCTTGCATAACAATAGACTTTCGTACAAAATGTTTAACATTTATGAGCGCATAACTTAAGTTATGAATGGTGTACATTCATGTAACGTGGCACATGGGTAGAGGACATGGGTACTGTTCAAATAAGCATGATTGAGGGTTGTGTGTGCATATTAATTAGGTTATTTGCATAACAATAGACTTTCGTACAAAATGTTTAACATTCATCAGCGTATAACTTAAGTTAAGAATGGTGTACATTCATGTAACGTGGCACATGGGTAGAGGACATGGGTACTGTTCAAATAAGCATGATTGAGGGTTGCGTGTGCATACTAATTGACTTATTTTGCATAACAATAACAAATATTTGTATCTATGATATCTCCTAAATTGAAGTGGGAGTGGAGATTTTGTTTTACACAAATGATCATATATGTGAAGAGCATTGTCTACACTCAATGGTGAGGTATAGTGTGCATATTAATTAGGTTATTTGCATAACAATAGACTTGGGTACAAAAAATTTAACCTGAGATAATAACTTGCTATTTGGTTTAGTGGTACTGTTCATTTGAGCATAATTGGGGGATTGTGTGTGCGTAATAATTAGCCTATTTGCATAGCAATGAAAATATTTGTATATGTTGTATCTCTTGAATTAAAGTGGGTATGATGATTTTGCTTAAACAAATGATCATACAGTATATGTGAAGAGCATTGTTCACACTTATTGGTGAGGTATAGTGTGCATTTGCTGCAATATGTTTGACCGGAGATCAAAAATATATGGCTTATGGCTTACTAACTTCACATTTCTAGTTTTGTTATGATATTGACATTCTTGACATGAATAGCAATCAAAATGTTTGTCTTCTCATGAACAAAGAAGCAAATAAATGTGTCCTCGCTTCTAAAGAATGTTAAATTAGGGGTTTGGGAAATATAAACAATAAGCAGAATGTGGGGTAGAAGATGACATGATGATAAAGTAGCTAAAGGAATTGAGTAGATGAGGTCATGTGGGACAGGGTGGAATTGTTCGTTATGGCAGGGTGCGGTGGGATGTTGGTCAGGATGTGTTGACATGTTAAACATGGTGGATTGGCATGTAGAACAGGGTGGGTTGGCATGTGGAGGATGGGTTGGCATGTGGAACAGGGTGGGTTGGCATGTGGAACAGGGTGGGTTGGCATGTGGAACAGGGTGGGTTGGCATGTGGAACAGGGTGGGTCGACATGTGGGACAGGGCGGAATGACATGTGGGACAGGGCGGAATGACATGTGGTAGGATGTCATCTGGATTTCAGTTGTGATGGCACATGGGTCTTGCAAGTTGTGGAATGACATACAGTATCTGGTTTTCAGGTGTGATTGCATAGAGTATAGACGTGGAATGACATTTGGGACAGGTTGGGATGGAATGTGAGACAGTCTGGAATATGCATTATTAGCGGTGAGGGGATTTGTATCGTTTCCAATGTCTAGTTTGTCATACCTTAAGCAATATTGTTTCGCATGATTTTGCTTTATTAATGTTATTGTACATTTTTATGCTGCTTGACTTTGCTTGACACACATATTTTCTTAAATTGGAAATTGTATTACAATCCAAGATGTAGTTGTGGGAATGTGTAGGGGCTTGGGGAGGGTACAGGTTGGAAAGGGGGTTGAATGGCATTCTTTCATTGACATTGGCAAGTCAGGGCCTCTCCTGTCTTTGTTATTCAATTGATAGAACTAGAAGAGGTGTTGTACAGTAGTTATAAACACTGCTAGGTTTTACATGTTTCCTGAGTTACTTTAACTTTTCTGTCTTAAAAAATCTTGGAATATCCTAAAATATCTTGAAATATTTTGAAGCTTGTAGTGCAAATAAAAATGTAAGTGCATCTTTTAAAGCTCAAGTAATTTGAAATCATCTGCCCCTGCTAAACTATTACTGTATATACTTCCCTCTATAAGCCCATTCTCTACACTAGCTTTGTATAGTCAAGCATACTGTCCTTCCGACAGTTCTAGGGTGTTTTTTTTATATGAAAGAGGACTTTGAAGAAAAAATGGTGAGGAAAGCATTCAAAAATCTTATTCCATTAAGGAAATTTGTTAATTTAAAGTTTAGTACCATTTAGAAACAACTGAAATCAGACTTGCTGTGACATCACAGCCTCAGATTCCTCAAAGTCTTTTATGTATTCTATCATATTTTGTCATGCGATTTTGTAACTTAAAAACCATTGTATATGTAAGGAAAGTAGAAAATCAGAATCTTGAAAGGGTAATTGTAATTTAACACCTGAACAAAGTTCGAGGAAAAATAACAAATAGTAAAAACTTTTAATCAATTTTCTTTAAAACACATTACCAATTGTTGATAATGTGAGGATAAGGACCCCAACCTTTTATGAAACGAAACTGTTAGTTTAATGACTGGGCTCTACAGCTGCAGGCCGTACTACAAATTCACAACAAAGAGATACAAGCACAAATGAACGAGGAACGAGCACGAAAAAACCCTTTATAGTAGACTTACAATACCAGTCATTTCTACATAGATTAAACAGAGCCTTCAACTTGAATATCTCCTTAACCGAATAAGGTATTGAAGTAGTTTCTTCACCATTTTGTTTCTCTTCAATTCCTCTTCCATGTAAAATAATCTTGCTTGACCACTGAACTAATCCTTTAAAGTCCGGTCTATATACACACAGTAAAAATATATGGGAAGTAGGGTGCATTATGGGAACATGCATCAAATTAAATGAATTTAAATTTAAAATCTTTATTTTAAAGAAGTGAGCCCTTCGACTGAATTACTCCCTGACTGTTTCTGTGCCTCTACCTGCCCACAAAAAAAGAAGTATTGATTAAAGATCTATGAATAGGTGTCATATAACAACAACATCAACCATGAAAATAGCACCAAAAAAAATAACATATTCGCTTAAAAAAGCGACCATTTTACTGCTGCATTTTGAATTTTCAGGCCTTATTATAATAAGTTCTCTTCTCCGACTCCCCTGCCCGTCTCTGCCCCACTTGCACATCGATCTCTCCATCTAGCATATATTCTTAACCTTTCACCTCTACCAGAACTCCAGATCTCTTCTCTCCTCACTTTTCTCAATCTCGGACCGATTCGAAAACAATTCTTTCTCGAACATCATCAACTTCCTCCGCAACAACAACCGCTCCCACCATAATCTCCTCCCCTTCTACACCTAACCTTATACACCCCTTTCTTTTTACCTAATTTGTTCTCCAACATTCAGCTTTTCCCCTTTATCTCCCTCACAAACCTTCCATCTCCTCACTATCCTTACTCTTACACCATTATTTATTTACACCCTCTTGGCACATTTGACTCTGACTGTCGCGGTGCCGTTAAACATCACCAAACCAAACCAAACCTTATAATAAATTATGCAAATTTATAGAAACTGAGACATAGTATCAAGTTAACCTACTGTTTTTTAATCCTCCAACAACGTTTTAAATCTCCATCATACCTTTATCAAAATTTAGCAAGAGAAAATAGTCTTGTTTTTCAGCGACTGACATTTTGGAGAGAAAGCATAACTTTAAAGATATTCAGCTGTCTTATATACATCAAAACTTTTGCATATATTTTAATTGTATTTTAATCTTTAATATTTAATGTAGAATGCAATGACATGTCGGTCATCGGGTTATAACTGGTGGGATGGCATGTGGATCACAGGTGGGGTGGCATGCGGATCATAGGTGGGATGGCATGTGTATCATAGGTGGGGTGGCAAGTGGATCATAGGTGGGATGGTATGTGGGTCATAGCTGGAGTAACATATGGGTCATAGGTAAGATGGCATTCGGTTATAGGTGGGTGGTGGCTGGGTCATAGGTGGAATGGCATACGGGACGTAGCTAAGATGGCATGTGGGCAATAGGCGCAATGGCATATGGGGCGTAGCTGAGATGACACGTGGGTCATAGATGGGATGGTATGTGCGTCATAGATTGGATGGCATGGATACAGTTCGGAGGGGGGGGGGGACGGTATTGAACAAAGCGTGGGTTTGTGTGTAAGAAATTGGGTGAGATCAAATGTGGGACATACTGTAGAATGGCATATGGTACATATAATGTGATGGCACACATGATACATTACAATGGACACGTGATGGGAGAGAGATTTGGGTGGCCTATATGGTTCATAAGATGGAATGGCATATGAGGCATCGGATGGGGCGTCATATGGGAATTGATTGGGATGAAAGGTAAAGAGTGGGAATGCGTTTAATGGAATATCATATGGGACATCGCGTGAGTTGGTATATGGGACAAAGTGGGATGGCATGTGTGAGATGGTGGATATGATGGCGAACATGTAGAAAACAGAGTGGGTTCTGAGGCACAGCATTGTATGGAAAATGGATGAGATGGAATGCAAGGCACAGTATTGTATGGCATATGTGAAATGGATGAGATGGAATGCGAGGCACAGTAGTGTATGGCATATGGGAAATGGATTAGATGGAATGCGAGGCACAGTATTGTATGGCATATGGGAAATGGATAAGATGGAATGCGAGGCACAGTATTGTATGGCATATGGGAAATGGATGGGATGGAATGCGAGGCAAGTATTGCATGGCATATGGGAAATGGATGGGATGGAATGCGAGGCACAGTATTGTATGGCATATGGGAAATGGATGGGATGGAATGTGAGGCACAGTATTGTATGGCATATGGGAAATGGATGAGATGGAATGTGATGCACAGTATTGTATGGCAGATGGGAAATAGATGAGATGGAATGTGATGCACAAAATTGTATAGCATATGGGAAATGGATAAGATGGAATGCGAGGCACAGTATTGTATGGCATATGGGGCATAAGGTGGGTTGGGTGTTACATAGATTTGAATCACGTATACGCGCATAGGGAGCGACGACATGTGTCACGTATGGTGGCTGCGTCGATGATGATTGTGAAATGGGCTGAGATGGGAAATAGGAAATATTAAAAGTGGAGGATGTATGATAATGGATAGAGGGTTGGATTGCTATACGAAAAATGGTCGAGTATAACGTAGGACAGAGTGGGATGGTACAGTGGGTGTAATGGCGAACGTGTATAAGACATAAAGTTTGGGACATAATTTGGGGTGGCGTATGGGACAAGGGTGGTATGACTTATGGCGCATAGCATGTAATAGCATATGAGGCATAATGTGAGATGGATGGCATATAGTACATAGGTTGAAATGCCATGTGAAACATACTGGCATGTGGGACATGTATGTTGAGCATAAATGGTAGATATAAATTATTGGATAGAGGATGGGATTGACTAAAAGAGAAAGGGTGAGATATCATATGGAACATGAGGTGGGTTGGCATTAGAGACGTGGGGTGGCAAAAAGGGGATAGTGCGCGTACGGCATAGATGGCTTATGGTACATAAGTTAAAATGTCACATGGAGCATGTGGGTCGTATGCTGCGATTGAAAATATTGGATTGAGGGTGGAATTGATTATATGACATAGGGTGGGATATCATATGGGACATATAGTGTGGAATGTCATATGGCACAAGGGTGAAATGTCACATTGTGGAATGTCATTTGAAACAAGAGTGATATGTATATGATAATGAGTTTGGCGTACACTTATGCGACATAGCGTAGGTTGTCATATGGGACATGTGTTGGGATGGGACATATGGTCAAATGGCATTTGGGACATAGGAGTGTGTTGTCATATGGGACATAGGGTGGATTAGGGGCATATGGTAGGAATGGTATGCGGGACATAGAGTAGGATGGTATGTGAGACAAAAGGGTGGGATGGAACATACTGGATAAAGGTGGGATTGCGTATAAAAAAGAGTTAGATACCATTTTGGACATTGGATATGGGATAAGGTAGCATGTGTAGTATATATAGAGGGAGCGATGGCGTACAAGCAAAAGATGGGTTGTGTGAAAGTATAACACTGGATAGTATATGGGCATAAGATGAGATAAAGAGCTGGATGGTACGTAGTTGGAATGGCATGTGGGGCATAGGGTGCGAAAGAATGTGTGACATAGGGGGACATAGTGTTTTGGACATATGAATGGGAATGGTGATATTGCGTATAAAAAATAGGCCTAGTTTGAAATATTATATGTGATATTGGGTGGATCGAGATATGAAATTAGGTGATATGCATAGGATAGTGGGTTTGGCATACACGTATGCGACATACAGTGGTATGTCATATGGGACACAGTTTGGGATGGGACATATGATGAGATAGCATATGGGAAATAGAATGGGATGACATTTATGACATATGGTGGGATGGCACGTGGAACATAGGGAACAAAGTGGGATGACATGTGTGAGATGGTGGATATCGCGTACATGTATAATACAGAGGGTGGGTGTAATATGAGTCATGGGTGGAATGGCATATGGGGCATGGATGGGAGGGTATATGAGGCATAATATTGTATTGTAAATACGTGTATTGTAATACAATATTGTATATTGTAAGGTGGGACATACCGGGTCGGATGTCATATGGTACATAGGTTTTAGTGACGTATGGGGCATAGGGTACGATGACACGGTTGACGTATTGTGGCTGCATCGATGGTGTATGCGACATGGGCTAAAATATCAAATGGGAAATAGGGTGGGATGGAAAATATTAGACTTGTATGGGATTGTGTACAGATATTAAGATTTAGGCAGGGGTATCATAGGACAAGGGACCTAAATAGCAGGTCCCTGATAGGACATAGGATGAATTGGCATATGGGACAGGGTGGGATGGAATAGTGGGTGTGATGGCGGACATGTTTTAAACAGAATAACCATATCGACATAGGATGGCTTATGGCATAAGGTGGGATGGAGGTTCGGATTATATATGGGACATAGGGTGGGATATCATATGGGTAGGGATGCTATTTGGTATGGAGGTTGGAATGGCATAGCTTGTCTCTTATGCTCTCTCTTATGCTCAGTTTATTTTAAGGTATAAACAGGTATAATCTTAATATTTAACAAAAGATCTTGAAAAACCTTGAATTTCAATATTTGGAAATATATATTTAATAAATGCAAAGTTGTTTCAATTCCTGTTCATTGTAGCCAGATTCTCCCATTCAAAATATTTGAGGGAATGACCGAAAAAGGAACATCATACTGTACAAAAACTTTAAAATGCAATTAGGAAATTTTTAACATTCCATATCTCCTGAATGGAATATGCTATCAACTTGATTTTTGTACCAAATTAGATCTAAAAGTATGCTTTTTCAAATAAAATTTTACAAAAAACCATGGGGATATTTCTTTAGACTTAAGGTTGAGACTTGAGGTTGCGACTTGTGGTTGCGACTTGAGGTTGCGACTTGAGGTTGCGACTTGAGGTTGCGACTTGAGGTTGCGACTTGAGGTTGCGACTTGAGGTTGCGACTTGAGGTTGCGACTTGAGGTTGCGACTTGAGGTTGCGACTTGAGGTTGCGACTTGAGGTTGCGACTTGAGGTTGCGACTTGAGGTTGCAACTTAAAGTTGCGACTTGATGTTGCGACTTGAGGTTGCAACTGGGGGTTGCGACTTGAGGTTGCAACTTGAGGTTGCGACTTCTTGTTGCGACTTTTCGTTGCGACTTAATTGAGGTTGTGACTTGATTGAGGTTGCGACTGGATGTTGTGACTGGAGGTTGCAACTGGATGTTGCCACTGGAGGTTGCGACTGGATGTTGCAACTGGAGGTTGCGACTGGCAGTTGCGACTGGCGGTGGCAAATGGCGGTTGCGACTGGCGGTTGCGACTGGCGGTTGCGACTGGCGGTCGCGACTGGAGGTCGCGACTGGAGGTCGCGACTGGAGGTCGCGACTGGAGGTCGCGACTGGAGGTTGCGACTGGAGGATGTGACTTGAGGTTGCGACTGGAGGTTGCCACTTGACGTTTCGCCTTGTCATTGCGACTTAATTGAGGTTGCGACTTGAGGATGCAACTTGATTGAGGTTGCGACTTGATTAAGGTTGCGACTTGATTGAGGTTGAGACTTGATTGAGGTTGCGACTGGATGTTGCGACTGGAAGTTGCGACTGGAGGTTGCAACTGTAGGTTGTGACTGTAGGTTGTGACTGGAGATTGGGACTGGAAGTTGCATGCCACTAGAGGTTGCCACTGGAGGTTGCGACTACAGGTTGCAACTGGAGGTTGTGACTGGAGCTTGAGACTTGAGGTTGCAACTGGAGGTTGCAACTCAAGATCGCAACTTAAGGTCGCTACTTGAGGTCACGACTTGATGTTGCGACTTGAGGTCGCAACTTGATGTTGCGACTTGAGGTGTCGACTGGAGGTTGCGACTGGAGGATGCGACTTGAGGTTGCGACTGGATGTTGCAGCTGGAGGTTGCGACTGGAGGTTGCGACTGGAGGTTGCGACTGGCAGTTGCGACTGGCGGTTGCCACTGGCGGTTGCAACTAGCGGTGGCGACTGGCGGTTGCGACTTAAGGTTGCGACTGGCGGTTGCGACTGGCGGTTGCTATACTGGTCGTTGTGACTGGCGGTCGCAACTGGAGGTTGCGACTGGAAGTTGCGACTGGAGGTTGCGACTGGAGGTTGCGACTTGAGGTTGCAACTTGTCGTTGTGACTTGAGGTTGCGACTTGAGGTCGCGACTTGAGGTTGCGACTTGACGTAGCGATTTGACGTTACGACTTGACGTTGCGACATGGACGTAGCGATTTGATTGAGGTGGCGATTTGATTGAGGTTGCAAATTGAGGTTGCGACCGACCGGAGTTGCGACCGACCGGAGTTGCGACCGACCGGAGTTGCGACCGACCGGAGTTGCGACCGACGGAGTTGCGACCGACCGGAGTTGCGACCGACCGGAGTTGCGACCGACCGGAGTTGCGACCGACCGGAGTTGCGACCGACCGGAGTTGCGACCGACCGGAGTTGCGACCGACCGGAGTTGCGACCGACCGGAGTTGCGACCGACCGGAGTTGGGACCGACCGGAGTTGGGACCGACCCGAGTTGGGACCGACCCGAGTTGGGACCGACCCGAGTTGGGACCGACCCGAGTTGGGACCGACCCGAGTTGGGACCGACCCGAGTTGGGACCGACCCGAGTTGGGACCGACCCGAGTTGGGACCGACCCGAGTTGGGACCGACCCGAGTTGGGACCGACCCGAGTTGGGACCGACCGAGTTGGGACCGACGGAGTTGGGACCGACGACGAGTTCCGGAGTTGACCGACGGAGTTGCGACCGACCGGAGTTGCGACCGACCGGAGTTGCGACCGACCGGAGTTGCGACCGACCGGAGTTGCGACCGACCGGAGTTGCGACCGACCGGAGTTGCGACCGACCGGAGTTGCGACCGACCGGAGTTGCGACCGACCGAGTTGCGACCGCGACCCGAGTTGCGACCGCGACCCGAGTTGCGACAGCGACGACCGCGACCCGAGTTGCGACCGCGACCCGAGTTGCGACAGCGACCCGAGTTGCGACAGCGACCCGAGTTGCGACAGCGACCCGAGTCGCGACAGCGACCCGAGTCGACAGCGACCCGAGTCGACAGCGACCCGAGTCGCGACAGCGACCCGAGTCGCGACAGCGACCCGAGTCGCGACAGCGACCCGAGTCGCGACAGCGACCCGAGTCGCGACAGCGACCCGAGTCGCGACAGCGACCCGAGTCGCGACAGCGACCCGAGTCGCGACAGCGACCCGAGTCGCGACAGCGACCCGAGTCGCGACAGCGACCCGAGTCGCGACACCGACCCGAGTCGCGACAGCGACCCGAGTCGCGACACCGACCCGAGTCGCGACACCGTCGCGACAGCGACCCGAGTCGCGACACCGTCGCGACGCGACACCGACCCGAGTCGCGACACCGACCCGAGTCGCGACACCGACCCGAGTCGCGACACCGACCCGAGTCGCGACACCGACCCGAGTCGCGACACCGACCCGAGTCGCGACACCGACCCGAGTCGCGACACCGACCCGAGTCGCGACACCGACCCGAGTCGCGACACCGACCCGAGTCGCGACACCGACCCGAGTCGCGACACCGACCCGAGTCGCGACACCGACCCGAGTCGCGACACCGACCCGAGTCGCGACACCGACCCGAGTCGCGACACCGACCCGAGTCGCGACACCGACCCGAGTCGCGAGTCGCGACACCGACCCGAGTCGCGACACCGACCCGAGTCGCGACACCGACCCGAGTCGCGACACCGACCCGAGTCGCGACACCGACCCGAGTCGCGACACCGACCCGAGTCGCGACACCGACCGACGAGTCGCGACCCGACCGACCCGAGTCGCGACACCGACCCGAGTCGCGACACCGACCCGAGTCGCGACACCGACCCGAGTCGCGACACCGACCCGAGTCGCGACACCGACCCGAGTCGCGACACCGACCCGCGACACCGTCGCGACACCGACCCGAGTCGCGACACCGACCCGAGTCGCGACACCGACCCGAGTCGCGACACCGACCCGAGTCGCGACACCGACCCGAGTCGCGACACCGACCCGAGTCGCGACACCGACCCGAGTCGCGACACCGACCCGAGTCGCGACACCGACCCGAGTCGCGACACCGACCCGAGTCGACACCGACACCGACCCGACCCGAGTCGCGACACCGACCCGCGAGTCGCGACACCGACCCGAGTCGCGACACCGACCCGAGTCGCGACACCGACCCGAGTCGCGACACCGACCCGAGTCGCGACACCGACCCGAGTCGCGACACCGACCCGAGTCGCGACACCGACCCGAGTCGCGACACCGACCCGAGTCGCGACACCGACCCGAGTCGCGACACCGACCCGAGTCGCGACACCGACCCGAGTCGCGACACCGACCCGAGTCGCGACACCGACCCGAGTCGCGACACGCGACACCGAGTCGCGACAGCGACCCGAGTCGCGACAGCGACGAGTCGCGAGTCGCGACACCGACCCGAGTCGCGACACCGACCCGAGTCGCGACACCGACCCGAGTCGCGACACCGACCCGAGTCGCGACACCGACCCGAGTCGCGACACCGACCCGAGTCGCGACACCGACCCGAGTCGCGACACCGACCCGAGTCGCGACACCGACCCGAGTCGCGACACCGACCCGAGTCGCGACACCGACCCGAGTCGCGACACCGACCTCGCGACACCGACCCGAGTCGCGACACCGACCCGACCTGAGTCGCGACATCGACCCGAGTCGCGACACCGACCCGAGTCGCGACACCGACCCGAGTCGCGACACCGACCCGAGTCGCGACACCGACCCGAGTCGCGACACCGACCCGAGTCGCGACACCGACCCGAGTCGCGACACCGACCCGAGTCGCGACACCGACCCGAGTCGCGACACCGACCCGAGTCGCGACACCGACCCGAGTCGCGACACCGACCCGAGTCGCGACACCGACCCGAGTCGCGACACCGACCGAGTCACCGACCCGAGTCGCGACACCGACCCGAGTCGCGACACCGACCCGAGTCGCGACACCGACCCGAGTCGCGACACCGACCCGAGTCGCGACACCGACCCGAGTCGCGACACCGACCCGAGTCGCGACACCGACCCGAGTCGCGACACCGACCCGAGTCGCGACACCGACCCGAGTCGCGACACCGACCCGAGTCGCGACCCGAGTCGCGACCCGACCCGAGTCGCGACACCGACCCGAGTCGCGACACCGACCCGAGTCGCGACACCGACCCGAGTCGCGACACCGACCGCGACACCGACCCGAGTCGCGACACCGACCCGAGTCGCGACACCGACCCGAGTCGCGACACCGACCCGAGTCGCGACACCGACCCGAGTCGCGACACCGACCCGAGTCGCGACACCGACCCGAGTCGCGACACGACCCGAGTCGCGACACCGACCCGAGTCGCGACACCGACCCGAGTCGCGACACCGACCCGACCTCGCGACACCGACCCGAGTCGCGACACCGACCCGAGTCGACACCGACCCGAGTCGCGACACCGACCCGAGTCGCGACACCGACCCGAGTCGCGACACCGACCCGAGTCGCGACACCGACCCGAGTCGCGACACCGACCCGAGTCGCGACACCGACCCGAGTCGCGACACCGACCCGAGTCGCGACACCGACCCGAGTCGCGACACCGACCCGAGTCGCGACACCGACCCGAGTCGCGACACCGACCCGAGTCGCGACACCGACCCGAGTCGCGACCGACCCGAGTCGCGACACCGACCCGAGTCGCGACACCGACCCGAGTCGCGACACCGACCCGAGTCGCGACACCGACCCGAGTCGCGACACCGACCCGAGACCACCGACCCGAGTCGCGACACCGACCCGAGTCGCGACACCGACCCGAGTCGCGACACCGACCCGAGTCGCGACACCGACCCGAGTCGCGACACCGACCCGAGTCGCGACACCGACCCGAGTCGCGACACCGACCCGAGTCGCGACACCGACCCGAGTCGCGACACCGACCCGAGTCGCGACACCGACCCGAGTCGACACCGACCAGTCGCGACACCGACCCGAGTCGCGACACCGACCCGAGTCGCGACACCGACCCGAGTCGCGACACCGACCCGAGTCGCGACACCGACCCGAGTCGCGACACCGACCCGACCCGAGTCGCGACACCGACCCGAGTCGCGACACCGACCCGAGTCGCGACACCGACCCGAGTCGCGACACCGACCCGACCCGAGTCGCGACACCGACCCGAGTCGCGACACCGACCCGAGTCGCGACACCGACCCGAGTCGCGACACCGACCCGAGTCGCGACACCGACCCGAGTCGCGACACCGACCCGAGTCGCGACACCGACCCGAGTCGCGACACCGACCCGAGTCGCGACGACCCGAGTCGCGACCCGACCGACCCGAGTCGCGACACCGACCCGGAGTCGCGACACCGACCCGAGTCGCGACACCGACCCGAGTCGCGACACCGACCGCGAGTCGCGACACCGACCCGAGTCGCGACACCGACCGACCCGAGTCGCGACGACCGACCCGAGTCGCGACCGACCGACCGAGTCGCGACACCGACCCGAGTCGCGACACCGACCCGAGTCGCGACACCGACCCGAGTCGCGACACCGACCCGAGTCGCGACACCGACCCGAGTCGCGACACCGCCGAGTCGCGACGACCCGAGTCGCGACACCGACCAGTCGCGACACCGACCCGAGTCGCGACACCGACCCGAGTCGCGACACCGACCAGAGGCGACACCGACCCGAGTCGCGACACCGACCCGAGTCGCGACCGACCGACCACCCGTCGCGACACCGACCGACACTGACCCGAGTCGCGACACCGACCCGAGTCGCGACACCGACCCGAGTCGCGACACCGACCCGAGTCGCGACCCGACCCGTCGCGACACCGACCCGAGTCGCGACAGCGACACCGACAGCGACCCGAGTCGCGACACCGACCAGTCGCGACACCGACCGAGTCGCGACACCGACCCGAGTCGCGACACCGACCCGAGTCGCGACACCGACCCGAGTCGCGACACCGACCCGAGTCGCGACACCGACCCGAGTCGCGACACCGACCAGTCGCGACACCGACCCGAGTCGCGACACCGACCCGAGTCGCGACACCGACCCGGTCGCGACACCGACCCAGTCGCGACACCGACCCGAGTCGCGACACCGACCACATTGTCGCGACACCGACCCGAGTCGCGACACCGTCGCGACACCGACCCGAGTCGACGACCCGAGTCGCGACACCGACCCGAGTCGCGACACCGACCCGAGTCGCGACACCGACCCGAGTCGCGACACCGACCCGAGTCGCGACACCGACCCGAGTCGCGACACTGACCTGAGTCCAACCGTCGCGACACCGACCCGAGTCGCGACACCGGACCCGAGTCGCGACACCGACCCGCGACACCGACCCGAGTCGCGACACCGACCCGAGCACACGACCAGTCGCGACACCGACCCGAGTCGCGACACTGACCCGAGTCGCGACACCGACCCGAGTCGCGACACCGACCCGAGTCGCGACACTGACCCGAGTCGACACCGACCTGAGTCGCGACACCGACCCAGTCGCGACACCGACCCGAGTCGCGACACCGAGTCGCGACAGCGACCCGAGTCGCGACAGCGACCCGAGTCGCGACACCGACCCGAGTCGCGACACCGACCGCGAGTCGCGACACATCGACCCGAGTCGCGACACCGACCTGAGTCGCGACACCGACCCGGAGTCGCGACACCGACCCGAGCCACACCGACCTCGCGACACCGACCAGTCGCGACACCGACCCGAGTCGCGACACCGACCCGAGTCGCGACACCGACCCGAGTCGCGACACCGACCCGAGTCGCGACACCGACCCGAGTCGCGACACCGACCACGCGACACCGACCTGAGTCGCGACACCGACCCGCGACACCGACCCGAGTCGCGACACCGACCCGAGTCGCGACACCGACCGACACCGACCCGAGTCGCGACACCGACCCGAGTCGCGACACCGACCCGAGTCGCGACACCGACCCGAGTCGCGACACCGACCGAGTCGCGACACCGACCCGAGTCGCGACACCGACCCGAGTCGCGACACCGACCCGAGTCGCGACACCGACCGAGTCGCGACACCGACCTGAGTCGCGACACCGACCCGAGTCGCGACACCCCGAGTCGCGACACCGACCCGAGTCGCGACACCGACCCGAGTCGCGACACCGACCCGAGTCGCGACACCGACCCGAGTCGCGACACCGACCCGGAGTCGACGACACCGACCCGAGTCGCGACACCGACCGGAGTCGCGACACCGACCCGAGTCGCGACACCGACCCGAGTCGCGACACCCGACCCGAGTCGCGACACCGACCCGAGTCGCGACACCGACCCGAGTCGCGACACCGACCCGAGTCGCGACACCGACCCGAGTCGCGACACCGACCCGAGTCGCGACACCGACCCGAGTCGCGACACCGACCCGAGTCGCGACACCGACCCGAGTCGCGACACCGACCCGAGTCGCGACACCGACCCGAGTCGCGACACCGACCCGAGTCGCGACACCGACCCGAGTCGCGACACCGACCGAGTCGCGACACCGACCCGAGTCGCGACACCGACCCGAGTCGCGACACCGACCCGAGTCGCGACACCGACCCGAGTCGCGACACCGACCCGAGTCGCGACACCGACCCGAGTCGCGACACCGACCCGAGTCGCGACACCGACCCGAGTCGCGACACCGACCCGAGTCGCGACACCGACCCGAGTCGCGACCGACCGACCCGAGTCGCGACCGACCGACCTGAGTCGCGACCGACCGACCCGAGTCGCGACCGACCGACCCGAGTCGCGACCGACCGACCCGAGTCGCGACCGACCGACCCGAGTCGCGACCGACCGACCCGAGTCGCGACCGACCGACCCGAGTCGCGACCGACCGACCCGAGTCGCGACCGACCGACCTGAGTCGCGACCGACCGACCCGAGTCGCGACCGACCGACCCGAGTCGCGACCGACCGACCTGAGTCGCGACCGACCGACCCGAGTCGCGACCGACCGACCCGAGTCGCGACCGACCGACCCGAGTCGCGACCGACCGACCCGAGTCGCGACCGACCGACCCGAGTCGCGACCGACCGACCCGAGTCGCGACCGACCGACCGAGTCGCGACCTACCGACCGGAGTCGTCGCGCGCGGCCGACCGGAGGGGGCGGCCGACCGGAGGGGGCGGCCGACCGGAGGGGGCCGGAGGGGCGGCCGACCGGAGGGGGCGGCCGACCGGAGGGGGCGGCCGACCGGAGGGGGCGACCGACCGGAGGGGGCGGCCGACCGGAGGGGGCGACCGACCGGAGGGCGACCGACGACCGGAGGGGGCGACCGACGACAGGAGGGCGACCGACAACCGGAGGGGGCGACCGGCGACCGGAGGGGGCGACCGGAGGGGGCGACCGGAGGGGGCGACCGGAGGGCGACCGGAGGGCGACCGGAGGGGGCGACCGGAGGGGGCGACCGGAGGGGGCGACCGGAGGGGGCGACCGGAGGGGGCGACCGGAGGGGGCGACCGGCGCGACCGGAGGGGGCGACCGGCGACCGGAGGGGGCGCGACCGGAGGGCGACCGGCGACCGGAGGGGGCGACCGGCGACCGGAGGGCGACCGGCGACCGGAGGGCGACCGGAGGGGCGACCGGCGACCGGAGAGGCGACCGGCGACCGGAGGGGCGACCGGAGGCGACCGGAGGGGCGACCGGGGGCGACCGGAGGGGCGACCGGAGGGCGACCGGAGGGGCGACCGGAGGGGCGACCGGAGGGGCGACCGGAGGGGCGACCGGAGGGCGACCGGAGGGGCGACGAGGGGGCGGCGACCGAGGCGACGGAGGGGCGACGGAGGCGACGGAGGGCGACCGGAGGGGCGACCGGAGGGCGACCGGAGGGGCGACCGAGGGGCGACCGGAGGCGACCGAGGGGCGACCGGAGGGGCGACGGAGGGGGCGACCGGAGGGGCGACCGGAGGGGCGGCGGAGGCGACGGAGGGCGACGGAGGGGCGACCGAGGGCGACCGGAGGGGCGACCGGGGGCGACCGGAGGGGCGACCGGAGGGGCGACCGGAGGCGCGACCGGAGGGGCGACCGGAGGGGCGACCGGAGGGGCGACCGGAGGGGCGACCGGAGGGGCGACCGGAGGGGCGACCGGAGGGGCGACCGGAGGGGCGACCGGAGGAGCGACCGGAGTAGCGACCGGCAAGCGGAAGAGCGTTCGCTCTGTGAAAGTGCGTGTGTGGATCTGTGGAACCACGTGTCGGATCTGTGGAGCGCGCATGGGGTCTAAAGAGACGCACAGGGTCTAGAAGCGCGCGTAGTATGTGGAGCGCGCGTGGTATTTGAAGCGTGCGTATTGTATGTGAAGTGCCCGCGGAGCTTGTTAGGGTGCGTGTATGGTCCGGGGAGAACGCGTGTGGTCTGCGAAGCGCACGTATGGTCCTTTAAAGCGCGCATATGAACCAGTGAATGCACGCGTGCACCAAAGAGCGCTAGGTTTAAGAAGAGGCGCGTAGGTTTCAGGGTGGCACGCGTAGGGTCTAAAGTTTTGCACCTATGGTTTAGGGAAGCGCGCATATGAGTAAAGCAGCGCGCGTATGGTTTAGGGGCGCGCGTATGGTTAAGGGTAACGCGCGTAGCATTAAGAAGGCGCGCGAGGGGTCTGTAAACGCACGTATGGTTTAAAGGAACGCGCGTAAGGTCAAGGGAATTGCGCGTAAGGTTTAATGGAGCGCGGGTAAGGTCAGGAAGCGCGTGTTGGGTCAGGAAAGCGCGCATAGGGTAAAGGGCGCGCGTATGATTCACGCGTATGGTCTAAGGAGCGCGCGTATGATTAAGTGGAGCAAGCGTAGGGTTTAGGGGAGCGCACGTATGGTTTAGAAATCCACACGACTTAAAGCCACACGACTTAAAGCCACACGACTTAAATCCACAAGACTTAAAACCACACGACTTAAAGCCACACGACTTACAAGCCAAACGACTTAAAGCCAAACGACTTAAAGCCAAACGACTTAAAGCCACACAACTTAAAGCAACAAGACTTAAAGCCACACGACTTTAGTTACACAACTTTAAAGTTGTAACTTTTTCTTTAACCAACCAAGCAACTCTTTATCTATTTGCTTTTTAATTAAAGGAAGACTAATCCGAAAAGTGGGGTCGCTTGTTTATGGCAAATTTCACAGATATATTCTCCACAACAGATCGATAAACTTTATGCCTCAATAGCCCACAGACTTAAGGGCTAAATTTACTTGAATATTCATATTAACCAGAAAATTGCTATTCCGCTGCGCACTAGATAAGCATTTGATTTTTTTTTTTTAGAGGGGGGAAGGGGTGGGGGCATTGAAATACGTCCACACTTTTTGGTCTAGTGCCCCTTTAAATGTGTCGCGAAAATGAATGGAAAGACTAATCTTGCTCAAACTTGATTGTGGGTATTGTGAATGTATTTTGAAATACGCCCATTAAAAGAATATTTACAACAAAAAATTCCACAAATACATCACAAATTTGTATTTTTAAGAAAGTGACAAAATCTTTCATCAAAATTGGTTAAACTGAGACAATTTGACAGCGTTTTTCCCGCCAGTGCACCACAATTGCTTATTAAAGGCCGTGGACATTGACTTGGTTGTCGATGTTATGTCTGTCCGTACGTCGTACATGTGTTCTCGTTCAGGTCGTATTAAGCGTTTCGTGATAGCATAGTTACTATCATAACCGAATACGCAGGCGACCTCCCCGTCATTGTAATTGTGTGTTCACTCGTCGTCGTTGAGCGTTTTTTCAAACTCCTTAAAAGGCAACAATATGAAATTATACTTCATTTTCCATTCCCTCCACCAACGACGCTGCCACAATACGTCACTCGTATCATCGCACGCTATGCCCAATACGTCACTAAAACCTATGCACCCTTTGACATCCGACCCTTGAGTCTGTCCCACCATATGTTCCATATACCATACAATATTAAGCCTCATATACCCTCCTATCCATATCTCATTTACCATTCCACCCATGACTCATATTACAACCCACCCTCTGTACGCAATCATATCCACCATACAGCACATGTCATCCCACTTTGTCCCCTATGTTCCACGTGCCATCCCACCCTATGTCTTACATGTCATCCCGTTCTAATTCACATATGTCATCTTATCATATGTCCCATCCCAAACTATGTCCCATGCGACATCCTTAGCTATGTCGCATACGTGAATACCAAACCCACTATCCCATGCATATCACAATATTCCATATGCCGACCAATTCCCATATGATATTTCAAGCTATTTCATATACACAATCTCACCCTTATGCAATACTTTTCACCCATATGTTCAAAACACTATGCCACCCCTACGTCTCACATTCCATCGCACCCTATGACTCATATGTCATTCCAACTCTTTCAACTCTTTATCTCATCTTATGCCCATATACTATCCAATGTTATGCTCCCACGCAACCCATCGTTTATTTGTATGTCATCCTACCCTCTATACACATGCCACCCTATCCCACTTCCAAACCCACCCAATGTCCCACATGGTATCTAACTCTTTTCTTATACGCATTCCCACCTTTATTTAGTATGTTCCATTCCACCCTTTGTCTCGCATGCCATCCAACCCTATGCCTCTAATGACAAACCACCCTATATCCCGTATGACAACACACCCTATGTCCCATATGCCATTTCACCATATGTCCCATCCCAAACCATGTCCCACATGACAACCCACGCTATGTCGCATACGTGTAGGTCAAACCCAGTATCATGTACATGTCACCCTGCTCCATGTGACATTTCACCCTGTGTCCAATGTGACATTTCACCCTTTGTACCATATGGCATTCCATCCTATATGTCCCATATTATATCTCACCCTATGTCGTATTTTCAGTTCCATCTTCTTTATCCAATATTTTCCATCGCAGCATACAATCCACATGCTCTATGTGACATTTTAACTTATGTACCATATGCCATCCATGTCGTGCGCGCACTATCCCATTAATACCACCCTACGTCTCTTATGCCAACCCACCTCATGTTCCACATGATATCCCACCCTTTCTCTTTTAACCAATCCCATCCTCTATCCAATATTTTCTATATGCCCAACATACCATCGTGCCAGTATGCTTCACATGGCATTTTAACCTGTGTACCATGTGCCATCCATCTCACCTTATGCCTCATATGCTATTCCATACTATGCGCCATGGGCCATACCACCTTTGTCTCACACGCCACCCCAAAACTATTTCCCATACGACAACCAACACGTTCGCCATTACACCCACTATTCCATCCCACCCTGCAAACCTGTTCCACCTTAAACTCCACCATATTTCGTATGCGCAATCCAACCCTGTATCCATTATCATGCCACCCCACCTATGATCCACATGCCACCCAACATTATGATCCACATGCCATCCCACCTATGACCCACATGCCACCCGACATTATGATCCACATGTCATCCCACCTATGACCCACATACCACCCGACATTATGATCCACATGTCATCCCACCTATGACCCACATGCACATTTTGAATAATAGCATGTCGGGACCTACATTTTAACATAATGTGTTATAGATCAAATACCTTATTTAACTATTTAACTGTATATGGACAGGTAGAGATGCTATATTTACCACAAAGCTCCTTAAATATTGAACAGAACAGTGGCGTAGGAACCGGGACCAGGGAATACCCCCCCCCCCCCCCTTCCCCACCCTTTAAATGATAAAGATCTAACGAATTGATTTTGAAGAATCAGATTCAGATTCCATGGCATTTTCTTCCAGAAATCTTCAATTTTCGAAAAACCTTCTTCAATTTTCGAAACGTTTTCTTTATTTTCTAGAATTTATTATCAATTTTCGAAAAATTTCCTTCAATGTTCCTGAAATTTCCTTCATTTTCGGGATATCTTTTTCATTTGGGGAAAATTTACCTAAATTCTCGTACAATTTGCTTAAATTTTCGGAAAAAAATCTCCTTCATGTTCGGGAAAATAATCTTCATTTTTGGGAAATTTCCTTCATTTTCAGGAATTGCTTCCTATTTTCGTAAAAATTGTATCAACTTATACATGAGATGTCCTTCATTTTCGAAATTTTTTCTTCATGTTTGGAAATTTTGCATCAATTCTGGTGCTTCAATTTTCGTAAAATTTCCTTTATTTTCGGAAAACTTGTCTCCTATTTGGAAACTTTTTATCAATTTTTGTAAAATTTCCTTCATTTCGTGAAATTGTTTTCAATTTCGTGAAATGTGCTTCAATTTTCGTAAAATTTCTCCATTTTCTAGAAATTTCACCAAAATTTCCGATTACACCTTTACAAATAGTGATAAGAGACCCGTACATTTTTGTGGGTCTGTTGGGACAAAATCACCCGCCCCCATAATTTCAAATATCTACCTACGCCACTGCAGAATTGTCTTTAGATTATATCAAAAGCACCCATAGTTTCCGAAATGTGGCTGATTAAGATATATGCAAAAGTGTTGATATATATATGTATATATATATATATATATGTATATATATATATATATATATATATATATATATATATATATATATATATATATATATATATATATATATATATATATATATATATATGTATATATATGTATATATATATATATATATATATATATATATATATATATATATATATATATATATATATATATATATATATATATATGTATATATTATATATATATATATATATATATATATATATATATATATATATATATATATATGTATATGTATATATATATATATATATATATATATATATATATATATATATATATATATATATATATATATATATATATATATATATATATATATATATATATATATATATATATATATATATATATATATATATATATATATATATATATATATATATATATATATATACAAACAATTTATACACACTATATATCTCTTTAAGTTATGCTTTTGCTCTTAAATGTCAGTCACTAAAAATCAAGACTTTTTCTCTCTGCTAAATTTGATTAAGGGGTATAATGGAGATTCAAACGTTGTTGGAGGATTAGAAAACAATAAGTGAGCTTGTTACTATGTCTCAATTTCTATAAAATTTGCGTAATTTATCATAATAAAAGGCCTGAAAATTTAAAATGCAGCAGTAAGATGGTCGCTTTTTCGCCTGAATATGTTACTTTTTTTTGTTGTTGCTATTTTCATGGTTCATGTTGTTGAAATATGACACTGTCCATAGATTTTAGATCAATACTTGTTTTTTTTGTGGGCAGGTTCCTAAATCAATACTTGTTTTTTGTGGGCAAGTAGAGGCCTACCGAAACAGTCGGGGAGTAACTCGAAGGGCTCACATCTTTAAAATAAAAGATTTCAAATTTTATTTTCAATAAATTTGATGCATGTTCTAATAATGCACCCTACTTATCATATACTTTTACTGTGCCATATAGACGAAAGGATTGCAGAAAATGTTACACGTTTTGACAAAAGAAATACACTGGTACCTATTTTTCAGAGGGGTGATCCACACTGCCCCTCTTCTCTATGCTCTATATTTTGTTCACAAAAACATACTTTTGTAGTGGCGTGGTGGGTCATGTTTTACTGGGGAAAATGGAATTTTGGCGCCCCACCCCCACCCCCCAAAGAAAAGTAAATTGGCATGAACAGTTTAGAAAATTGCTTAAATCAGTGTTTTGAATATAGGAAATAGGAACCGAACCGTCAAAGCCCTCCTGGAAGGGGCCCAGGAGGCGAAACCTCCGGAAGCGCTGCTTTGGTAAAAAAAAAAATCCGAAAATTGAAGAAAATTTCCCAAATATTAAAGAAAAATTTCGGAAAATGAAGGAAATTTTCTGAAAATGAAAGAAATCTCCCGAAAATGAAAGAATTTTTTTTTCAAAATTTAAGAAATTTTTTCCAACAAATGCCGAAAATTGAAGAAAACATCCCGAAAATGATGAAAATTTCACGAAAATGGATCCAAGTTTCACGAAAATGAAGGAAATCAGATGACGTTAACGTTAGAGTTATTCTTCGTATACCGTGTGAAAATATAAATTACTTAAGGAAAATATCAAGAAAAATCGGAAGCGAACAAAAAACTGCAATCAGTAAAATTTGCTGAACTGGCACTGGTAGGTTAGCATGTAGTTTGTTTGTTGTATACGAGTGATGTGACTGAGCTGTGTGAAGACGCGTGAAACGCAACGACGCCGCTGCCTGGTAAAATAGAGTCCAGCTAAGTTAGAAATACGTGATAAAATATAGAAAATAGAAATTGCTTTATGTCCATACAGGCACTTATAATCCAGTACAAATCATGAACATAGCTTAAATTTCTAAGTTTTTGTCCGTCAAGCTCGGTTACAAATTAACCATTTTAGGCCTACAGCTTTTTGCTTTTTGTCGTGTTAATGTGCAAATCAATATGCAAATCGGTTTGATGTATGAACGGGCATACTGACTATTTTTTTATTAGAAACGTGTTTTTAAATTTTATTATGCACCACAATTATTTGAATGGGTGATTCTGTTAAGTTTTTTTTTAGTTTTTTCACCCACGTCTACCACCAATCAACATCTAGGAGAAGACAATCGCATGTTTTCAAAGACTGAAATTTAAGGAACGAAATACAATTTTTTTTATTTAAATCGTTAAAAATATTTAATATTTAAACAATGAATAAGTCAAAATATCCTCAAAGTTTGATTGACCCTTGGAACTAAATACAATGTTTCACCAAGTGCCAATTTGAAGAAAAAGAGAAAACCTCTACAGCCTTCAGGAACAGGATGCCGCCGGGAGGATAGAGTAGGAAAGAAAGGAAGGGGGGGGGGGGATGCACTGGAGCCCGGGTTCAGTGGGCACCCAAATTTAAACAGTACCTAATTATTTCTTTTGGCGACTAAAAAGTAAAACATCCATAAAACAAAAAACTTAACCACAAAAGCAGAGAAATCGGCAAAAAAACGGTCACTTGAACTAAAAATATATTCATATACATTTTTGCCCTTTAAGAGATATAATGGGCCCTAAGTTTGTACCCCAAGGTTCTCTCATTTTCGGGAAATGTCAGGAAAATTTCTTCACATTTTAAGAGATTTTCTTTGATTTTTTTGAAAACGTAGACAAATTTTTCCAAAATTTACGATAGTTTCCCCAAATAATCTGTCTTACCATTTTTTTCCTCGCTGCCATTGTGTTTGTTGTTTGATGAGGCTTAACGGCACCACGACAACGAGGGTCATAAATGTGCCTGAGAGATTAGATCATTCTAGAGATAGAAAGGAAAACAAAGAGGGGGAGTTTGAGAGAAACATGAGAACTGAAAGTCAGGAAGCTGGAATCGAGAATGGTGCATGGATTGAAAAAACAAAGTATTGCCATTGTGTCTAATTTTGTGTTGAAATCATGCCATTTATGAATAATGACATAATCTGCCCTATGTGCTATAGAAGATATGTATTTGTTTAGAATGATTCTCTTTGAATTTTCTTTTCCAACAAATGCTTTGACATGAAGTTTTAAAGGCTTGACTCATTAATATCATATACAAATGAAAATTCATCAACTCATGCAAAGAAAAAAAAATATGTGTTACAAGTTAAAAAAATTGTAATAAATTATAAAGAAATACATCAATATTCTAATCTGTACTGGGTGAATGACATCATTTATTAGAGGGCGTACGGACAAAATGAAGGCTCACATGTAAATTTAATATTGACAGATTTATTATTTTAATAATTTAGAAAATGTATACTAATTTGTGTTGTACGATGTTAAACTTCTTCTGATGACTTATAATTATTATTTCTATAATATTAAAAGAAGAAAAAGCCAGACTTGATGTCTCCTTTAAGAAAGAAACTTATAGAATTACATAAAAATTACATAACAACTTATAGAATTACGTAACAATTTTGTGTCAATGTCACAAATTAACATGATGAAAGTGCTATTTTCATAATGATTCAAGAAGTGATTTGTTCAGATATGAATGTTCTTTATCAATCCATAAACATCATTTTAAGTGCCCGTCCTTTGTATCTGTTTTCCAATACGACGTGAGTTATTCCTACATAATACTGAGGACAAGATTATGCTGCCCGCCCAATCATACATCACACATCAACTTACAACAAATAAATTTAAGGTATATATATGGACAGGTAGCAAAAACATGAGCTTAAATGGTTCAATGTATACAACAAATGAACTTAAGGTATATGGACAGGTAGCGAAAACATGAGCTTAAATGGTTCACTAATACAACAAATTAAGTTAAGGTATGTATATGGACAGGTAGCAAAAACATGAGCTTAAATGTAAATGGTTCAATATATACAACAAATGAATTTAAGGTATACGGACAGGTAGCAAAAACATGAGCTTAAATGGTTCAATATATACAACAAATGAATTTAAGGTATACGAACAGGTAGCAAAAGCTTAAATGGTTCAATATATATATATATATATATATATATATATATATATATATATATATATATATATATATATATATATATATATATATATATATATATATATATATATATATATATATATATATATATATACATATATATATATATATACACACACATATATATATATATATATATATATATATATATACATATATATATATATATATATCTATATCTATATATCATATATATATATATATATATATATATATATATATATTTATATCTATATCTATATATCATATATATATATATATATATATATATATATATATATATATATATATATATATATATATATATATATATATATATATATATATATATATATATATATATATATATATATTAAAAGTAATTATGTCAAACAGCAATAAGTCACATCAACAGAAGTAAAAAATTGACCATTTTACAGCACGCATGTTAAAACTTAAATATACCTAATCAGCTGATAAGCATAAATTGCGCGATATTTTGTGACCTCAGAAATAATAGGACAACTAGGAAAAATCAAAATCTTGTGGACCAACTTCAAATAGGGGAAAGTTCCATTTTTTTCCATGAGGGGGTTAATGGAAGATATTGCGATAAAATCCATCCCATGCAGCCATGCAGGCTGCCAGGAGAATTAAAGGCTGTACAATTAGAGTGTTTAATGATATGTCAATAGCTTAAGATTATATTGAAATAGTTTGTAAAACTTCTTTGATAAAAAAATAAAAACTATGAATAAATATGGTAAATAATTCTTTCTTCAAGTATGTGTTATAATAACAAATTCATTAAGGTTTAGTTACCGTTTAGGAAGAGTTTGATTTTCCCAGGCCGCCTGCCTGACAGGCAACAAGCTCCAAGACCTCTCCGAAGTGACATGGTCAAATCCAGAATAACAAATATTATAAATTTCCCACGCATTTGCTTTTTGTTGACATTTGATCAAACATTGTGACCCCATGTAATCTTATCCAATAAGTTAAAGGGACACTAGACCGATAAGTGAGGACACAATTTTCCAGAGTCTCACAAATATTCAGTAAACTGAGCTTTTTGGTCGTCGTGGAGAACTTCGCAACTGCTCTAACACCAATTCCATACGAGGTAGGCCTAGTTTTCTGAGATTCAGAATCAATATAATCAGATAATTATATCACTTTGGGAGATAAAACATGTTTAATGAATATTTGAAAATACACCAAAAAGACGCCCTGACATATGGGTCTTAGTCCACCTTTAATTGTTCTTTCTTTCCAATTTTCGTGTATCTTTTGTCAGAAAGCCTATTTTAGGGATTAAACGAATCGGTTCGCTGCACACTTACCCACTGTTGCATTGGCTTTACCCGGTGTAGTACGGTAGCCGGGAGGTTATATCCTTCAATACATCTCCATCTCCATATACCAGTCAGCGCACGCACGCTTTCAAGATTTAGCTGCCATGCATGTACCTTACAATTTTCCGTAATCTGATAAAGGAATAATTTGAACAATTAATTCAAGATCTATGGACAGATGGACAGGTAGCTAAGAATTACATGCTGTTAAAATTTCATCATTTTACAGCATTTTGAGTGTTTAGGCATTTTTTGAATAAATCATGCAAATATTTTATCCAACCTGACAACAGTGTTCCCCAACACTGCTTTTCAAAAACTTAATGTATTATGTAAAATCCCTCCTTGAGTTATGACCGAATCCAATTGGATGCCATCCAAACAGGGCCAGGGACGAAACTAGAGAAGAGGGACATATTTTTGTTGCGCCCGTGGGTCACCTGCAGTGGTAAGTTGAGAAAAACGGGTTAATACGCTTATGCAGCCTGTAAATGGCTCAGGCAGTCGACAGGTAAATCTGCTGGGAGAAACGGAAGATCCTGACAGTTCGACATATTCATCTCACCAAAACGATTTAAATGATAAAAACCAGGGCCGTAATTCCCGTGAGGCAGGAAGAACCCCCTCCACACACACCCATACTTGTCTTGAGTCCCAGCCAGGGACATGCGTTTTGAATCATCCGATCGAGGACATCGTATGGACGTTATTTTTAAGCCATTTAGATGAGATGAGATTAGGGCCGTAATTCTTATTTGAAAAGTGTGTGTGTGTGTGTGTGTGTGTGTAGAGGGGGGGGGAGGGGGGACATGACCTCTTATCCAAAAAATGGGGAGGGGGGACAAATGACAAAATTTCCCCAAGATGTACTGAATTTAAAAAAGAATACAAAAAGAGGGGGACATGTCACCTCTGTCCCCCGGGAATTACGGCCCTGGGTGAGATTGATCATAATTTCACAACCCATTTGTATTAATTTATTATTTACTACTCATCGTGTTCTTTTTACCAGTTTAATGACATAACACCGGAACGTACTCTTAGTACATACCAACTGCATCGTACACCCATGTGTATGTCCTCCAACCAGGACCACTATACCACATAAAAGATACAAATCGGGGTAACAGGTAATGTGTTAGAGTTTATTCGCCCAACTGGAGACAGTATGCAGTCTGAATCACATAACCGGGGACATATGTGCAATAATTTCATAATCTGATAATACACCTAAAGACACATATTTTGAGACACAGCCTGCATAAAACCAAATAAAAGAGAACAGCAATAAAATGCGTAATATTTCAGGTGGCATATTGTTTTACCCATGGAGAGCCCAAATCTCGAAAGAAAAAAAAACTAGGGATGTCCCCGAATGGTTGGTTGTCCCCGGTTGGAAAGTGTGTCATTTAAAGTGTGTTTATTATATAAATGTCCCCGATAAAACAAACGCATGCAGGCCTACATTACCTAATATACGCTTCTCTGAATGATTGTAATAGGATAGGCCCGAGTCGATTTTGATGGCGTGTGTAAGAACTGCCGCTGTGCTTACTGACGTCATTGCGACTTTATTTAAGACGAGACCGCCTGTTTAAGCTGTAATCTCAGATTAATCATTTTGCACAAAAGTCTATTGTTATGCAAAAACCTTAATTAATATGCACACAACTCTTCACCATTACGTGTGAACAAGTGACATGTTAGATATACATATTTTCATTGATAATTATGAGGACATGAGGATTAAACCCCAAGCACCCAGTGCGAACATGAGGATTAAATCCCAAGCACCCAGTGCGAACATGATGATTAAATCCCAAGCACCCAGTCCGCCTAATAATGATTAAGCCCCAATCATTCAGAGTGGCCACTGCCCAATGATGATTAAACCCCGAGCACCCAGAGTAACAAAGAAAATACATGTTATCTCAATGGACCATGGAAATACACATTACCTCAAAGGAAGAGCTAGTGCACTTCACCTCACCTAGCCTCGTTAAGCCTCCCGACCCATAAGGCTGCTGTGCACTCTCTCCACTGGACTCTGGTTTTTGCATTTTATCTGGCTTATGTCCACGAGCTCCATCCCATCACTTTCATCTCCTTCTCGACTGTCCTTCTCCAGGTCGTTCTAGGACGACCAACCTTTTCCTCTCTGGTTTACACGTCATAGCTGTCACACAGTGCTTAATAGTGCTCATGCGCATCACATGACCAATCCACCTCCATCTTCTTCTTTTTACTTTAGTGCTGATGTTGTCATGTTTAGTGGTTCTCAGTATTTTATCGTAAGATATTACATATGGCCATCTGATCTTCAAAATTCTTCTGTAGCATTTGAACATGAGTTCCATATCTTATCTAACTACATAAATGCTACTCTTGTTTTAGAGATTATGTTTTTGATATTTTCCTCGCCACCACCTTGTAAGCTTACTGTTGCACCAAGGCATCTGAGCTTGTAACCTTCATCTAGAGACCTAGCGCGCCCAATGAAAATGAAACCCCAAGAGCACCTAGTGTGAACATAAGGATTAAACCACAGGATTGGCGGTGGTTACGCCCCTGGCTGCAACGCCGGCCCCGACCCGAAAGGCCCTGGCCTCGATAAAGTACTAGCAGCAAGAAGGCAATTAAGGGGCCTTATGATTACATGATAAGAGGCCCCAAAGAGTCCCGATGAGGCACCGTATGATAAAGACCCCAAGGCCTTACAATGACTAGTATAAGGGGCCCCCGAATTACCTCAAAGGAGTTAAGATTTAAATGGAGTAAGGAAGGGGGTGGCTCTTTCAAGATAAAGCAGCTTGGGCGTGATAACAAAAGATCGAATTCATATATGTCTCAATATACATATATATATATATATATATATATATATATATATATATATATATATATATATATATATATATATATATATATATATATATATATATATATATATATATATATATATATATATATATATATATATATATATATATATATATATATATATATATATATATGTATATATATAAATATATATATATATATATATATATATATATATATATATATATATATATATATATATATATATATATATATATATATATATATATATATATATATATATATATATATATTGCTGCACAAACTATTTATTGTTAAAACATTGAGAAAACGAGCTATAGGTACATCAAAAGAGACATGGCGTAAAAGTGTGGAGAAGGAACTCGACGACAACAAGTTCCCCTGCTGACCTGAGGAGTACTTGCCAGGACAGGCATTAATAACGATTCTCTGGTGGCGGTTTTACGTGGCAGTCGTGTGAAGAGTAAGTAAAACATTATGACCTGCTTTGGTAACCTCAATCATATACCAATCAGTTAATAATTTGCAACGTAAGAAGTCCTTTATTTTTAACGGAAAAGACAAAGTTTGCTCTAGTATAGTATGTTAGTGGCAAAATTGTTATGCAAATCGTGCGAACGATTTTTTCTCCCAACAAAAACGGGGAAAATAACAGAAACAAATGATACAATATCTCACATCTTCGTTTTCTTTTAAGTGTCTAAAAAGACTTTCAAGAACAATAATCGGTGTGTCACAGTGTCGGTAGTCACCCTATTTACCCGCTGCTTTTTCACCAGGACCTATTAACATAGCAATGATTTGCACTAATTTTCCTTATTTGAATATGAATTTAAAAAAAGTAAAACATGAAGTGACAGAATTCTCAGAAAAACTGTCTGTTAATACATTCATTTCATTTATTAAATCAGTATCCGCTACGCTTAGCGGGGTAAATTTACTTTTAGTTATACCTTACCTTCCATGCTATTAAACTGGTTATCAAAGGCCGTGGACATTGACTTGGTTGTCGATGTTATGTCTGTCCGTACGTCGTACCTGTGTTCTCGTCCGGGTCATATTAAGCGTTTCGTGATAGCATTGTTACTATCATAAGCGAATACGCAGGCGACGACCCCGTCATTGTAATTGTGTGTTCACTCGTCTCGTCGTCGTATCATTAATCTTGATACCAGTATACGTTGAACGATTAAGGCAATCTTCCATATCATTAATGAAAATAGCCAACAAAATAGGTGAGAGATTACACCCCTGTCTAACCCCTTTAGTACAACTGAAGAACGGAGTTAAACCGTGTTGATATTTTACACATGATTTTACATTTTTATACATTGCAATAAGGATATCCACAAACCTGCCAGTTATACCCTAGCTACAGAGTTTTAAAACAAAATTTCCTGGTTGATACAATCAAAAGCTGCTTGCAGTAAATAGTTTTCCACGTGGTTTACGAAGGGCTATACTTATGGCTGAATGAAATACAAACCGTTATCGATTGTGGAGTAATTGCAACGACAACCGACTTGTGCATAAGACAAATTGTTATGGTCTTCTAGCCAGTTGGTCGACCTTTGTTTGCGTCAAGATTTTTGTAAATAATTTGTTAAGCACGCAAAGAAGTGTTATAAGCCTGTAGTTTGTAGGAACATTTTTTTACCTTTTTTGTTGTTGTATAAACAGGATTAATAACCCCAACTTGCCACATCTCTGGATAAATGCCGAAAGAAAAACACGTTTGAAATAGCTTATGAATAAAACTAGTGAGGTCAGAATGAGCATACTTGATAGCCTCAGGAGCAATATCATTCATACAGTCACTAGCTTTACCTGATTTAAGCGTTTTTATTGCTTTTATAACCTCATCCAACTTTACATCGGATTTAACATATGTAATGGCTACTATCATAAATATCATTACTACATTACTATTTTCAAAGAATTCACCGAAATTAGTCAACAACCGTTCTTTTAATTATCATCATCCATTTCAATGCATTGTGCTACGTACGTCGTATTGAAATTATTGTTAGCACATAAATCGAACATAACCTTGAACAAGATCAGAATTGATTAATCAACGAAGACACTGTTTGTATCACCAAGTCACAAACTCTTGGTGTTTCTATCTGCAAAGCAGTGCAATCGTCCACTACAATCTTTACAATTTCCTCCTCATTCTTCCCACTAAGAATAAGTTCGTTCACTTGTTCTGCTATAAGTTTAGAGATGTCGCATGTATTGGATTCGGCTGGTCTGTTGTTCAACATCCACATATCCGATTTATTGGGATAGTAGTAAGGCAATGAAATGACAGATACTGTCAGCAACGCCACCGAAACTAAGACTAGCTGCATATTTATTTCTGCAATAGGCATAGATACCAATAATACATTAACTAATATGACAAAACAGATACGAAGTGTGTGTCTTCAAATCTTTTATAAATGGATTCGAAATTTAGGAATGATGTCCGAGTCCCGTTAAATATTTCTAACGCGTATGACATAACCCCTTTCTTACAGGAAATTAAAACTTAAGTCTGCCTCTGATACGGAATATAGCAACTAGCATGCATAGAAAATACGGGAGAGTGAAAAAGATAATGAAGATAATGAACCAAGGGCGGAGGAAGCGCCCCCCCTTAGTCAAACATGTGGGGAAGTGGGCGAAAGTATGCTTCCGCCACCCCCACCCACTTTTCAGGAAAGAAAACCCCTTATAAGGCTTATTTGTACCCTCTGTGAAGTAAATAAACCTTTTCGGCGCTTGTTCTTCTGATTTATTCGATTATAATTTATAATACCTCGGTCCGATCCCGAGTCCGATTTTAGTTTCCCCAATTAAAATTTATGAATTGACCACACCTGGCCGTAAAATGTAGCAGTACATCGTATACACCGACGTAACGCCTGCGCATGTGTAACATACGGCATGCAGTTAGTACGTGTACTTGTAGCTGACAGGTCACTGCACTGCGAACGTGTATGTACTGCCACGTACGTCGTGTATTATACTACCAAACTTGTCTATTCTTGTTTGTTAAAAAAACTTTAAAAACAAAACTAACCACAATCGTGAAAATAACTGGGACAAAAATGATACTTTTGACTGAGGAGCGGGGTTGAGCTTCGTGGTGAATAAACTTTTAGCCACCCCCTCCCCACCCCGAAAAAATTTTTTCCTACACCTTTGGAGTGGACAACAGTGAAGTGTAGTGGATGAGTATTTTATGTTTTATGTCAACAAGTTGTTTCCACTTATACCATTAAACTTTATGAAGTCCATATATGCCGAATTGATTGCATTGTTTCAAGTCTTTTTTTTTTTTGGGTGCAAATCACATGTTTACCGGTTGTAAATCATTTTAGAAACATTACAGCTTATACATTGTAAATTTCCGTAGGTTAAATGCAGCTACAAAGATGTGATCACACAGATATTTAACAGTCTAACTATGGAGTTTCTCTTTATTCACACTGAGGTTTTATCATTTTGAATTCAATATGAGGGTCAACTGCTTCTATGCACTATTTGTTAGAGTTTGTAGGCACCCTGATTAACCTTATGATCAATAGGCACCTTGATTAGCATAATGATCAATTGGCACCCTGATTAACATAATGATCTATACACACCCTGATTAACATAATGATCAATAGGTACCCTGATTAATCAACCCGCGACATATGCGCCAACCCGAAAATATAGGCAGCATGATCCCGGTGGGCGGCCCAGCGGGTCCCGAAAGTGGAAGGGGCCCTACTGTTCTGCCTGGAAGACAGAGGACCCCTCAATAATCACGCCTTGATTAACCCTTACTCTACCACGCGGCGATATTATCGCCGTTTTGGGTGCCCTGTCTTCGGCCCCGCCTCCCGAGCGCATTTTCAAAAAAGTGCTGGTAGAGTAAGGGTTAAGGGTGACTACAGGCATGGAGTGTTTTCCACTTCTCAAACTTTTATCATCAAAATATCCAAACTTGATTACTGGCTTTTCCTATATCCAGATATATCTAAATACGAAGAGAATGCTGTGTTCGTTAGCACATTACAGACTTGATCTTCAAACAGACGACGATGTTAAGGTAACTGATACCTGGAACCCCCAAATTGTATTCATTTATGAAAGTTTATCATGAATTAATGGGGGAATTTGATAGTTCAGTGATGACCCCCCCCCCCCGATGCTCTCCCCCCGCTGCTCTCCCCGCTGCCCACCCCCACCCCCTCCCCGCTGCTCCCCGCTGCTCCCCCGCTGCTCCCCGCTGCTCCCCGCTGCTCCCCCGCTGCTCCCCCGCTGCTCCCCGCTGCCCCGCTGCTCCCCGCTGCTCCCCCCCCGCTGCTCCCCCGCTGCTCCCCGCTGCCCCGCTGCTCCCCCGCTGCTCCCCCTCCCCTGCTCCCCTGCTGCTGCTGCCCCCGCTGCTCCCCGCTGCTCCCCCTGCTGCTCCCCTGCTGCTCCCGCTGCTCCCCGCTGCTCCCCTGCTCCCCGCTGCTCCCCGCTGCTCCCCGCTGCTCCCCGCTGCTCCCCGCTGCTCCCCTTGCTCCCCGCTGCTCCCCGCTGCTCCCCGCTGCTCCCCGCTGCTCCCCGCTGCTCCCCGCTGCTCCCCGCTGCTGCCCCCGCTGCTCCCCTGCTCCCCTGCTGCTCCCCGCTGCTCCCCGCTGCCCCCTGCTCCCCGCTGCTCCCGCTGCTCCCCCCGCTGCTCTGCCCCCGCTGCTCCCCGCTGCTCCCCGCTGCTCCCGCTGCTCCCCGCTGCTCCCCCCGCTGCTCCCGCTGCTCCCCGCTGCTCCCCGCTGCTCCCCGCTGCTCCCCGCTGCTCCCCGCTGCTCCCCGCTGCTCCCCGCTGCTCCCCGCTGCTCCCCGCTGCTCCCCGCTGCTCCCCGCTGCTCCCCGCTGCTCCCCGCTGCTCCCCGCTGCTCCCCGCTGCTCCCCGCTGCTCCCCGCTGCTCCCCGCTGCTCCCCGCTGCTCCCGCTGCTCCCCTGCTCCCCGCTGCTCCCCGCTGCTCCCCGCTGCTCCCCGCTGCCCCCCCGCTGCTCCCCTGCTGCTCCCCTGCTGCTCCCCGCTGCTCCCCCCGCTGCTCCCCCGCTGCTCCCCCCGCTGCTCCCCCGCTGCTCCCCCGCTGCTCCCCGCTGCTCCCCGCTGCTCCCCCGCTGCTGCCCCCTGCTCCCCTGCTCCCCTGCTGCTCCCCGCTGCTCCCCTGCTGCTCCCCTGCTCCCCTGCTGCTCCCCGCTGCTCCCCCCGCTGCTCCCCTGCTGCTCCCCGCCCCCTGCTGCTCCCGCTGCTCCCCGCTGCTCCCCCGCTGCTCCCCGCTGCTCCCCGCTGCTCCCCGCTGCTCCCCGCTGCCCCCTGCTCCCCGCTGCTCCCCGCTGCTCCCCGCTGCTCCCCGCTGCTCCCCCGCTGCTCCCCGCTGCTCCCCGCTGCTCCCCCGCTGCTCCCCTGCTGCTCCCCCGCTGCCCCCGCTGCTCCCCGCTGCTGCCCCCCCCGCTGCCCCCGCTGCTCCCCGCTGCTCCCCTGCTGCTCCCGCTGCCCCCTGCCCCCGCTGCTCCCCCGCTGCTCCCCGCTGCTCCCCCGCTGCTCCCCCGCTGCTCCCCCTGCTCCCGCTGCCCCCGCTGCTCCCCGCTGCTCCCCGCTGCCCCCGCTGCTCCCCCTGCTGCTCCCCGCTGCTCCCGCTGCTCCCCGCTGCTCCCCGCTGCTCCCCCGCTGCTCCCGCTGCTCCCCGCTGCTCCCGCTGCTCCCCCTGCTCCCCCCCGCTGCTCCCCGCTGCTCCCCGCTGCTCCCCGCTGCTCCCCCGCTGCCCCCGCTGCTCCCCCTGCTCCCCCGCTGCTCCCCGCTGCTCCCCGCTGCTCCCCGCTGCTCCCCGCTGCTCCCCGCTGCTCCCCGCTGCTCCCCGCTGCTCCCCGCTGCTCCCCGCTGCTCCCCGCTGCTCCCCGCTGCTCCCCTGCTGCTCCCGCTGCTGCCCCCGCTGCTCCCCGCTGCTCCCCGCTGCTCCCCGCTGCCCCCGCTGCTCCCCGCTGCTCCCCGCTGCTCCCCGCTGCTCCCCTTGCTGCTCCCCCGCTGCTCCCCGCTGCTCCCCGCTGCTCCCCGCTGCTCCCCGCTGCTCCCCCGCTGCTCCCCGCTGCTCCCCGCTGCCCCCGCTGCTCCCCGCTGCTCCCCGCTGCCCCGCTGCCCCCCGCTGCCCCCGCTGCTCCCCGCTGCTCCCCGCTGCTCCCCGCTGCTCCCCCCTGCTGCCCCCTGCTGCTCCCCGCTGCTCCCCGCTGCTCCCCGCTGCTCCCCCTGCTCCCCGCTGCCCCCTGCTGCCCCCGCTGCTCCCCCCCGCTGCTCCCCGCTGCTCCCGCTGCTCCCCGCTGCTCCCCGCTGCTCCCGCTGCTCCCCGCTGCTCCCCGCTGCTCCCCGCTGCTCCCCGCTGCCCCGCTGCTCCCCTGCTGCTCCCCGCTGCTCCCCGCTGCTCCCCCGCTGCTCCCCGCTGCTCCCCCGCTGCTCCCGCTGCTCCCCGCTGCTCCCGCTGCTCCCCCTGCTGCTCCCCGCTGCTCCCCGCTGCTCCCCGCTGCTCCCGCTGCTGCTCCCCGCTGCTCCCCCTGCTGCTCCCCCAGCTGCTCCCCCGCTGCTCCCCCGCTGCCCCCCGCTGCTCCCCGCTGCTCCCCCGCTGCTCCCCGCTGCTCCCGCTGCTCCCCTGCTGCTCCCCCGCTGCTCCCCGCTGCTCCCCGCTGCCCCCGCTGCTCCCCGCTGCTCCCCGCTGCTCCCCGCTGCTCCCCGCTGCTCCCCGCTGCTCCCCGCTGCTCCCCGCTGCTCCCCGCTGCTCCCCGCTGCTCCCCCTCCCCGCTGCTCCCCGCTGCTCCCCGCTGCTCCCCGCTGCTCCCCGCTGCCCCCTGCTCCCCGCTGCTCCCCCGCTGCTGCCCCGCTGCTCCCCGCTGCTCCCGCTGCTCCCCGCTGCCCCCCGCTGCTCCCCGCTGCTCCCCGCTGCTCCCCGCTGCTCCCCCTGCTCCCCGCTGCTCCCCGCTGCTCCCCGCTGCTCCCCCGCTGCTCCCCCTGCCCCCGCTGCTCCCCGCTGCTCCCCGCTGCTCCCCGCTGCTCCCCGCTGCTCCCCGCTGCTCCCCCCCGCTGCTCCCCCGCTGCTCCCCGCTGCTCCCCGCTGCTCCCCGCTGCTCCCCCGCTGCTCCCCGCTGCTCCCCCCGCTGCTCCCCGCTGCTCCCCGCTGCTCCCCGCTGCTCCCCTGCTGCCCCCGCTGCTCCCCGCTGCTGCTCCCCCCGCTGCTCCCCGCTGCTCCCCGCTGCTCCCCGCTGCTCCCCGCTGCTCCCCGCTGCTGCCCCCGCTGCTCCCCGCTGCTCCCCGCTGCTCCCCCGCTGCTCCCCGCTGCTCCTGCCCCCGCTGCTCCCCGCTGCTCCTCCTCCTCTGTTCTTCTCAGGAGAAAATTGGACATAGATCAACAAAAAACTGAGAAAGGCTTATATTACTAAACGTAATGACAGTATATCTTTTAACCAAAAAGTTCTGTTCGAAGTTTGAACACGTCTTGTTCCATGTTAGGTCTTCCCTTGTGGCTGTGATAGAATTTGTACTGGCACAATATTGTTTAAATTTGTATTGGAAATAATCGCAGAACTGGTTTTCTTAGAACAGAAGCAAAACATCAAGGATTTATTATATCGTGTTGGAACAAAAAGGAACAACGATAACAAACACGTTGTATAAAGCATGTTAGCAAGAGAAGGAAGGAAACAATGTGACTAGGGATCTGTCAGTCTGAGCTATTGGGATTTTCGTATTAAAAAACAATTCTGTGAAGTAGCAGTTCGTGTTGATGTTGCACGATCACATGTAAATGGTAGATCGTTTCTGAGCAAAGGGCGCTTAATCAGAAGATTACAAGTAGTTGTTTACCAACAATTCATTTGCAGTATAAAAATAAACAAAACACGTGACTTATTCTAAAGGCCATCCAGGTCTGAAAAGCAGATGTGTTTTTAATAGAATACATACAGTATAAGATCACCTGCAAGCATGGCAACAACGCATTTTAGTGTAAATCGTTGTAATCACTGCATAATGGGTTGCCACATGGCGAGACAGGGAGTATGGGCAATCGTTTCAATTTGCGGGACTCCCGCATACACCTCTACTCCATTCCTTCTAACAAACAGAGATAGTTATCAAAAAAGCGTTTGCAGGTTACAATTTTATGCTAATTAATTTGCACTAATGTCTGAATTTGTCGGTCGTCCACAATGCCTGAAAAATGGAGATCAGTAATATAATAGATTGTAGCGGAGTGGTTGATTACTTTCAACAAAGGGTGACCATGCATGGTATTACAATTAACGAGACTATACACTATGGTGAAGAGGTACGAATTTGGTTAACTCTACGTACTGGGAGGGAAATTGGGAGCCCTATAACTCTGCACACTTTTTCCTATAATGAATTGGCAAAATTTACCATGAGATTTTGATGAGAAGTGGGAGACCAGTCCCTTTGTCCTCCCATGGCGTCGCTATTGTGGAACCTACACATACTCTCCCCTCCACGTATTCTCCCCGGTCTTGGACGAATTGGAAAATCGATGTTTACGAGAAGTAGGCAACGAGTCCCCCAGTCCTCCCCGTGCGCCGCTACTGATAAAAGAGGCTTATTATATCCTTTATTGTTTAAGATCTTCGCCGTAACTAAGCACAAATACTTTTATTCTTTTCAGTGGCATTTCAAATAAGATCGCTAACTTTCATGAGTCCTTTTTGGTCTCGGGAACTCTGATCAACGAAAAGATATTGAGTCCCCCCACATAATTTTCTTATGTATTTTATTATCTAAGATTTAGGCTGGGGAAATTTCGCACACAGTCGATCAGAATGACTAGACGAGTTTCAACTTGGCTTATGTATATCTGGTTCAAAGTAAAAAGTTCTGATATAATGTTTAGTAAGGTACACTGGGAAATATCATTGGGTCATAGCTCATCAGTATCCATATGAGGCGTGGTCAAATTCGATCAATGCGTGCGATACACGATAAAATGTTCAATCATGTTGGAACACAGTGATTACAACGTGTTTCTGAAACTCATATTCTAATCAGTCTGCTTTATAATCTTAGAAGCCCGTATCAAAATCATTACCTATACACGATACTAATCGAGGAAAATTAACTTCAACAGAACAAAGAAATATATACTTTAGTTTCACATTTTTAGACACATGACAGGGAAAGCACAAGTAAGTCACCTTTGACTTGTTTTCAGGAAGGACCAAAGGAAATTCAGGACTGGAAGTGGATGAATACCGGGTTAACAACCTGCTCTTTTCGAGAAGTGTTCAGAGAACCCCGGCAGGTGTGAATGTCCTACCATCGGGACCGACGATTTACGTCTCGCCCTCCGAAGAACAGTGAACGCCACTCAACCGTTGATAATTGGCCTCTTTTCCAACGTTCGGGCAACGGAAATTGTGTGATGCAGAAGTCAAAACTCTGTGCTTGACGTCAACGTATCGTTCTGCATATCTGAGGGAAAATCGCTGGTTAAATCGCCGTTGGAGTCAAACCTGGGACCTCAAGCCCTCTTGATTCCTACAAGAAGTGTTGATTTCTACATATAAACATGTGTTGATTTCTACATATGAACATATTGTTTGATTTCATGAATGCATTTAAAATTTATCCTCACATAGACATATAGATGCAGTCTGATACTAAAATAAGAATTAATTTTCACTATTTGAATATTTATATTCCAAGATTGATATACTTTTATCAATAAAATCATTAACTTTATGTCAAATATCTAGTTTATTTGCTGTAACAAATTGTTTACATTTCTTTTGAATTTCGCCAATATATAGTTAAACTATCAAGTGTGACGAGGAAGGTACCACCTTCTTTCATACTTTCGTAAGAGAGCGATATGGTTCAAGCTAAGTACAACAATTCCTCTGTCGGGAAATGTAGTAGAAATTTGGCGTAAAAGTTCTTCTTAATACAAATATTTCAGATTTCCTTATTTCATTTATTGAGTTCATGAACTGAGAAAAATTCCATTCCCGTTGTGGTGCTGCATCACTATCATGGATCACAATAACTGTTGTCACCAGCCTGAGATATTTGCAAGTCACATATGTTCCCCTTCCGACATCCTTCGTCACATGGGCCGCCGTTATAGGAATGAGAATTAAATCTGAAATGAAAGTAAAGGAAAGTTGTGGTAGAGTTTGTCGCACCCCTAGCAGAGTTGTAAATAAACAATTCAAACTTCTTTGATCAAAATATAATTCAATCATTTTATCAGATTTTAAAACTTTAACATTAAATGAATTTTGGATGTCACTGCATTAAATCGTAATTGTAAACATACATGTTTTGGAATTGAAGAAGCATATCTCATAGGGTATTTTCAAACTTAAATTCCAGATCTTCCCATATTGTTAAAAAAGATAACCAATGCGGTTTTCTTGGACAAATCTCACTTTAAACAAATCATTCTGCGTTATTTGAAAAGAACTGTTTAGGTGGAAACTATTGGTCTGCTCCTTCATACATACTGACATATGTATCTTCGTTTCAAATGCACAACACTACAATTACATTTCTTTGATGAGGGGTAACCTGGTTAGGAGTAAATGTATGTATATAAAATTATTTGAATGGTTACTATTTACTTGTAATATTCATTAAAAAGGGTGGTGTTCTCTTTCATTCTCTGTACAACATCATCCCAGTCAGCAGGTTGCAGGGCTTTCATTTGGAAGGCATCCTGTAGAAAGATATTAAAATAAGCGCAGTCTTTTAAGTGATATGGACTGAAAGATTAAAACATTGAAACTATGATTCAACAAAAGAACGAAAAATAATGTCCATGAAAGATAAAAGATAGAAAATCCAAAGGTTTGCTCAAAGTCTTACTCAGTCAGTTAAAATGAATAAGCACGAAGTTGATTCGATTTCACTAACATCAATGCACTACACCTATCATATTTTCATAATATAAAAATTGAATATGTCAGATCTTTCCTTTTGATATAGTGTAAGGAAATAAATTATTAGAACTTACTTTTGCGCTGTATTCTTTCTGCCATACAGCTTTGTTGTTCATGTTAGCTTCTGTAATATTCAGAATCGAAGTCACGTGATCTAAAACTGCCTGTTTTAAAATGGTATAAGTAATAGTTTAATCCACAACAGTTTTGACTCCATGTGAACGTATCGTATCATTGATCCAAATTAATATATCCAGTTTGGATAGCTTTTATTGGTTGAGTTTTGAGGGTTGTAGAAACTTATATTTTGTATTCTGATATATGGAGCTTTAATTAAATTTTGCATAGAACAATCCATTTTTGCAATTAGCTACCCAAATTAGTATTGATCATAGTGTGAATAACCTTTAACGATTTATGATGCGTGAGAAGGACTAGGTGCAATTAAAGATTTTGGTTTGACGCACAAAACATATTTCAAGGTATCATCTTTCTTTTTGCTGCAAGGGTAAAGCATTTTGTTCTAAATTTTACCTGCTGTAATTTTCAATACAAAGTCTCAATCTTAGTGTAAGTCTAAGTTCCTATAAAGCCTCATTATTGATATGCAAAATGTAATTTATATTTACTTGCCCATGAACTGTCTTTGTAGTTTCCGTCCACTGTGTAGATTCGATATCCAGGATTAACAGAAACATACGTAGTTACACTCCCTGCAACGTAAGCGACATTGGTCGGCCGTTTCGTCATGTGGTTCTCATAAAATATTTCGAAGCTATCGTGATGGGTGTGGCCGAAGAATTGACCCGTAATTGTGCTCTCATATCTTGAGGAGTAGAAAATTTAAAAAAACAATTGACACAATTATATAACATAAAATAACAAGATGACGGGCGAAGAAGGGCTACATAATTGGAGCTATTCACCCAACTCAGGCATTCCACACATTAACAATTCTTTGCGAAAAGCTAAAACGCCAAATATCAATCCATGAGAACTCTTTGGTCAACTTCAAACTGTTATTACGTATCACATGCAGATTAGCTGTAACGTGCAAGAAATTACAACAAATCAAAGCATCACTACCTGATAGGAATCTAAAAAACCTAAATCATATCGTCACGTACTCTTCGCAACTCAGTTGGTTTATATGAGTGCTGAATTTCGACCAAACCTGGTTTTTACATGCCCGCAATATCTTTTTGTGGATGTATGTATCCATATCATGTCCGAGTAAATAGTTTATAAGATTAATATCATTAATATGCTACAATGAATACGGCACCATCTTGTTCTGACCTTCCATCTACTGGTAGCAAAAAGGTATAAGAGGGTTGGCTATTTATTAGCTACCAGCAGTTTAAAAAGGAAAGACCTTCCAAATTTTAATAATCAATGGTTTGTACATGATTTACCTAAATCGTTAAATTAACAGTTGTGAAATATTGGAATAAAGCCAAGGTAAATACAAACCTTGTGATGATTTCATGATAGTTTCTGCTGAACACATGCTTTGTCCCACTTGGCGGAACGTGACCCAAAATATGAACCTTTTCATTTGCGTCTTCGGCCCTCTGCAGGACGCCAATGAGCCACTGAAGCATTCCGGCTGGATCGGTATCGTTTATCTGAAGCCAGCTAAAAGGAACAAATTTACTTGGTAAGAGATTTCAGTTGCACTATATTTAACATCGTTTGAATAATGATACATTCTACATAACGAAACTTTTCTATTTCATCATTCAATGAACATCCTGAATTGATATAACCAGATAACCGCGTAAAATTAGATTGTCGAATTATAGAATTTGAATATTGAATTTTCGTTTTCATGTAAGGAAAAATCATGTATGGAAAAATTTTCAATTAAAGAAAACAAATTGGTTATAAAATCATGTTGATATCTTGTTATGTTTAGAAGTTAAAATTAAAAGATTTTCACTAGAGTGATGAAAGGTTACCTCTTAGTTTATATGATGGTGCCTTAAATTTTCTTTGTAATTATTGGAAGCATATTTCGTTTAGTTAATTGAGATGGGTATAAGATGTACTTGTAATTAACTGCTCATGAACCTAAACCCTCAGTAAAACAAAATATTGCTTTATAGAAATACATGACAGTTGTCTTGAATTAATCTACCTTTATGACATCACAATGTAAACTGTGATGTCACTCTACTAAAATTTTTAAATGTAATATCTCCAAATGGGAATAAAACAGCAACATATTTTTACACCAATTTGTTTGTTCAATACTTCTATATCAAAAACATGAAAATTTAAAAAATACGGGATTATCCTAGTAACGTTTAATCGATAAGATTGCTTGAAATTATCAAGTAAATCTGATACATGTTAGTGACGTCACTTCCACGTCAGATATTGATTGTCGTATTAGTATTTGTGTAAAAGTACTTTAACACATGGAACTGGTCATTTAAGTGCTCATTTGTTTCAGTACGTTGCAAGTATTGCATTTGTCTCATTGTCCTGAGAAAATACAATCTGTAAATTATTCATATGTTCAAAAACTTATCAACAATAATACTTACAAATTGCCACTGTGTCCATAGTTCATGTTCAACGATATCACTCTGAAGCCAGGCTGTACTAGTGTTGTGAAATACGCACCCCTACAAATAATTATGATCGAACCTTTCGTGAATATAATTTTGATGATTTTGCTTTATATTACCTATTCATATCTTTTCTGAATAGAAACTTCACGTTAAGAGATAAACAGCAAGGAATAATATATACAAGTAATTGAAATGTTAATCGACAGGTATTTCAATAAGCAGAAGAAAAACAATAATTTCGATAAACACAACATGTCCCCTGGTAATACTCGATAAACACTCCAAAGCGCCAAGAGACCGAATAGTTATAGCCACCCTGTTAGTAGGTACTTCTCTAAGAAATATTTAGCTGACTGGCTGAAGGATGTTTTGATTATAAGAATTAATGTGACTCATCTCCTATACCACTAACATAGAAAATGAGTATCGTTCGCTTTGCGCTAATTGAAACAACGGAGAATATACCCGTGTATACCCACTTCATTTGATTTTAAATACACATCGATGAAAAGATAATTTAGTGTCTTTATGACTAATTAGTAGCTTTTTAAGTGTTAAAATATATTTATGATTTTCTTAAATTTCTTAATTTTTGTAAGCGTACCATCCCAAATAATAATATTCATTTTAACCAGAGGTAGTTTCCATACCTTAGTATATCCTCTTTGGCATCTTCTGGAAGCCATCCTGACTTCACGACCCAATCATTGTAGAATTTCTCATACAACCAATCAATGGAATTTTCCCTTTAACATACGGCGGTGGAAAGCTAAAATTAAAGAAAATATCTAAAAGTGAGAAGAATATTCTAATATATTTGCTATCAAAGCTATTTTCATATCTTTATATTCTATAAATTTGCAAATAAACCAAGATATAATCGAGAGTATCTTTGCATATAAATTACTCTGAGGAAATTACCGTACAGAAGTGGATGATATCACAGCTTAGCATCTGTATCACTGCCACTCGAGGATGATCGCTTTAAATTGCGTCTTAAAATGGCTCGTCAGCTTTAGTACTGATCAAAATATTAAAATACTTTACTTACTAAAACTTAACGTACAAAGAGAAGTTCAGAGCAGTGCATACCATGTATATACTTTTATACCAAAATATAACGATGGAGGTACCACTCTAACTGTCTAAAGTGGTTCCTCCATGATATAACATTTGAACAATTTTCCAACAGCTCTTGTTTAAATGTATGTTTGTAATTATTTTTCAGGCGTCGATTACTGTCTTGAGCGTCATTCCATGGAGGCACCACTTTAGAAAGTGGTACCTCCATGGTCATTCAAACTTCCTGTGTTCTTACTGCGTTTACGTGCACCTTGCAATGAATTATTCCTGCCTGGTATACTTGATACGAGATAAGTTTTGCCATTTATTTTTACCGGGGATAAGATCCAGCCCTATGAGCCTAATGGCTTGATTTGACTTATAAATAATCTCAGGTTATCATGAATGATTGCATGCAAATGTAAGTTTTAATTTTCACATGAGGAAATGTACAAACATGCCTTGGGTCATCATTTTACAAACTGCAGTTGTTTTTATGAAATAAATGTCACCTATAATAAGTTTCGTTAGAAGTGTAAATAAGCCTGTGGTCACTAAACTCCACTTATTCCTGATTCTCCGTATTGCATTGCTAAAATCAGTTCATTCTGATCCATTACAGGGGTAGATGTATTGGACACATAAAGAGTAGAAACTAGGAGTTCTCAAGAAAATTTGAGAAAGTGAGGCTTATATTTTACATTTTGAAGATTAAAATGTTACTCTGACTGTTTCCCGTTGATAAACATGGATCGCATCATGTAATATTTAGTTTTCATTAGAACAATATGTCTTCCAGAAGTAAAATATACCTGTTGACTGGTGCACTTTCGTGATTTCCAACGGCAGCGTAAACTTTAATCTTCGGAAAGAACTTCAAGAATAGTTCAGTGATTACATTAAGAACATGGATTTGATCAGACCTGCTCTGGTTCCATACGTCATGTGCTGGGAGATCACCGGTGAGATAAACGAAGTCAAACTTAAAAGTGAAAAGAGTAATAAGATTACACGCTAGTGTGAAGTATTTTATTCGTTTAGGTATTAACATAATATAAGTGCTATATATAATTAATACTCTAGAGTTTTTAAAAAATGATTCATATGCTCGACAGTCCGGCAGCATGCCTATTAATGGAAACATAAATGTTCCTATTAATGAGAGCATTTTGCAAATGGAAGCCGCCATTTTGTGATATTCCCCACGATCCTTTGCTATCCTAACGTTAAAACATTATATAATGTTACATTTTTCAAATTTGAAATACGTCTGGGAAAAACATCTTTGCTAAGGAAAATTTAAAACATATAAAAATACCTTCATTACTGCCATGGCTAAAACTTTTCCACTCCCATTTGATATGTTCACCACGCCGTTTTCGAAATATTAGAAATAATAGACAATAGAGCTGAGGTTTTTAGGCGCGAAACAGCCATTTTTTTTTTTAAACCAATGATTTTTAATATTTAAAGTACATAAATTAAAGAAAGAAAAAAACTTTTTATCGCAACATCTGAACAATGTGGCTGCGTGATTTCAATATTCTCGTATGTTATACATGTTCCTATTAATAGGCACGCTTCCGGACTGTTCAAACGATTTTCTGATTGTGCGTATTTCATTTTAAAGTACTCCGGAACGCCTGGACGTGAAGAGCATAACAGAGAAACTGAAAAAGATGGCAGTTTCCATTACGTCATTTGGGTCAAAACAGGGTGAATATTGGGAGCGCACGTGCTTGGAAATGGTCAGGGAGAAATTGATGACACTTTTTATAACGAAAACAACAATTATTCGTAGCAACAACATCTTTACAAGATTTTCAAAGGATCAAGTTATTTAATTTCAAAACAAAAATGAAAAATTACACGTAAGGTCCTCATTGTTTCTTTGTCCCATAACTAGAGATTACTCTTCGTCCCATTACCCCGTGTAGTACCAAAGGACAAAGACGATTTGCGTTGTCTCGCGGTGCAGGCGTCTATGGATGTAATTGATTTGGAAACTATCAGATTAGATATAAAGCAAAATTATGTCTTACATCTTCATTTGTGTCTACGTGCTTGAAGAGACTGTCCAGAACAATGATAGGTGGTCGCAGTGCCGGTAATCACCAAATTTGCCTGCTGCTTGTCACCTGGCCCTGTCAGCAAGAATATATGTAACTCAGTATTCTTGTATCTACAATGGTCTATTAGCGACATTAAAGATAATTGCTTAGAAGTATATATCTTGTCACTATTGATCTAATGATATAAGATTTTGAAGATGAAATTTAAACCCACCCAAGACATTGCCTTAACGCAAATACAAGTAATTTTAAATTCTTAGAAGGTTGTACATTGGACAATATCTCTACCAGGGGTAACATAAAGTGTAATGCGATACAAGACAAACGTCAAAAATGATTTAAAATCTCCACTTTTTGTTACTCTGTTATCTGCAAAATGAAAACACTTGGCCACACTTGGCTACATGACTTTCTTTCAAAAGAGGAAAAGAGTGGAACTTGTATACCAGTATGCCCAGTCATGAAACAATAAAATCCATAACTGAAATTATGTAACACTTTTTCGTAAGGGTTTAAATAAAGAGAGAGAGAGAGAGTTGAACACACAATTTTTCGTCGCCTGCGTATTCGGTTATGATAGTACAAATGCTTTAACGTACGGACAGACATAACATCGACAACCAAGTCAATTCCACGGCCTTTGATAACCAGTTGTTATATTGAAATGATAACCGCTACACCACAGTTAGATGGTTTAAATACCTTTTACCTAAACTTTCATATGAAAATATTTATTGTTAATTTTTGTTGAATGTTAAATTTTGCAGGCCAATAGGGGAGGATTTTAAATATGATTTCAAATGAAACAAAAAATAAGAATTTGTACTAAAAACAACCAACCGCTGCTAAATATATTGAACCAATTGAGTAACATAATAACAGCAATAGCTTTTTTACCTGGCCCATCATTGGACCTGCAACATAATGGTTCTCCACATTCTGCATTTGAACCGGCCTCGTACATCACATCTAAATGTAGATCAGTGACATGAAGGATCTTTATCTCGGGAGAACCTGCCTGAATATAACAAACAAATCATAAAGGAGATCAAACCATTTGAAAATGTATCTAAATTTGTATCTCTAATACAAGACACTTTTACTCGTGCGCACAATCAAAAACTACTCAAAAGAAGACCAAGACATTAGAAGAAGAATTTTCTTTCCGAGTTGTGGATGTATGGAACAATTTACCAAGTAACGTTGATGAATCACCAAGTATTCAGGCATTCGATAGAAGGCTGGGTAATGTTAGGGACAATAAGCCAATGGAATGAAGTTATCATGAAGAACATCAAAACGACCAGACATGCATGCTTTGTTTGCGCATGTTGTATTAGGTAATTGTTTTCTTAGGATTTCATTGTTCCCATTTTTTCTGACATGACCGTTGTTTCCCTCTCCATCTTGAAAACTATGAACCCATATCTGAATGCTAAAAGAACAGCCAAATAAATATGAAATTTAAGGGTTTATTCTAAGAATATTTTCAGGAATTTAAGGATGCAACAATTTTGTTGTTTACGGGACAGGTACAATCTGTGATTTTGATTAATTACCACAAAACAAGGTTGTTTTGCGGCTGAGATCAAATGATTGTAGTTACGAACGAACGGACATTTATGTCACCCAAGTGAAAAATTTATGGCACCTTTACACCATGGATGATCCCAGAGCATTTTAGAAAGAGATCATGCAGTGGATGTGAATGCCGAGCATGTGGATGGTGAATCATGCACACAACTATGCCGAAGGTATCATGGCGAGCGGTTGCATGTGGGGCGATGCTTCGAAAGTCCTGGCATGTTGCAGGCAAAATATATTACATGCATCATCCTCATCCTCATCCTCCTCGTTCTCGTCGTCGTCCTCGTCCTTTTCGTCGTCGTCATCGTCGTCATCGTCGTTGCCGTCACCGTCGCCGTCGTCATCGTCATCGTCATCGTCATCATCATCATCATCATCATCATCAATGCAAATTAAGAGCGATGCATACAAATGATTTCAAATATTGCGACACAAACCTTAGGTGGTTGAATTGGAACAACTGGTGGCTTCTTTGTTTTCGGAAAAGTCACATTCCAGTCGGAACCTGGTTTGTAAGGCTCTGGACATATCCTGACCAACGGTAAGCTTCCACATATCTCCTCTGGTGAAAAGTAATGCAATTTTGCCACCGAGAAAACTTCGTTCTTGACAAATGAAAAAATGTGTTTTTATAAGATAAACGATCATATGGATTACATCTACTTACAAATACATCACAAATCTTACATTTGCAAGTGTTATAATAACAAATATTCTAGCTGAGGAGTTATTCGGGGTTGAAAAAACACTTAATCGTGCTCGACTACAACACCATCGGGAAAATCAAAGGACACTTTATAAGTATTACGCGACTTAAACCATTTTGCCGCCACAAAAATGTTGCACAGCAAACTCAAAACACATGATCTTACTACTGTACTATGACCATTTTCACTTAGAATTAAACATATCATTGATCTTGTTGAAGTGATTCTTAGATGTTCATTATGGTAGCAACTTTGTTTGTCAAAATGATTATGCTAGTCTCTTATCTCAGAAATTGTTATGATAGTCATACAGTACATTATGGAACCATAAATGAAGCAATTCTTATTGTTTCATTTCAGGGGAGGCGGGACGTACCCAGCAATCGTAGAATGGTCGCATTTTAAACTTGGGCGAAATTATTTCTTGCCTATTACAAACAAAATAAATTTTAGTCATGCATTTATTCATTGTGCCTTGATCCCTTCTTGTTGTGCCACTGAGGAGAGGTGGTTATAGCTAGCCACTTTCTTGATAATGATTTTCACAAAATCAAATTTCTTTTCGTATATACGCACCCGAAATTCTTTCACAATGAGGTCACAAACTCGAGGTGATTCTATTTGCAAAGACGTGCAAAACTCCACGACAATCTTTGCAATTTCGTCCTCATTTCTGCCACTAAGGATCAGCTGGTTTACCTGTTCTGCTATGAGTTTACAAAGGTCGCAGGTAAAAGTTTCGGTTGGTCTGTTATTTAACATCCACATGTCCGACTGAAGCGGGTAGTAATACGGCATTGAGGTGACGGAGATTGCCATCACCGCCAAAAAAATAAGATGATCCTCATATTTTCCTGATTTGAATAGCAACCCTTTAGAAGATCATCGATAAACAAAAGCAAGTTAATTGCACACATTAAAAAAAAAGAGTATATACACGTGTGTGGAAGCTAACTAAATATATGTTTCAATCTACATAAGTTTGAACGCTTTTATAAACTTTCTCATATAGAGCTGATCGCTTTAACTGCCTTTTCATTATCCCTAAATTAATTCCATATCAATCTATTGATACATGTCAGAAAATATAGGCTGGTCATAAAATCTGTATTTCTCCTGTATCAATTGATAACTATAATCATATATTTCATAATTTAATTCCCAGAATCAAACTGAATGACTTACCTGAACGAAAAAACAGTACGAACAAAAAATGTATTATACGACTGACTTCCTGAGCTGATCCATTGCCATATGCACACTTACATTCGTCAGTATGTCAAATCTGATACGCCCCCCTTCCAAGGGTTCAGTGTTTACATATAAATCTGTTTTGGACAAAGGGCATCCAACCTAAAGATTATAGGACACATCAGAAATTACGATCTTATCACAATTTCCTTGCTAACTTCTATAATTAAGTTAAAATAAACACAAGATAGGCGCTTATTCCCAGGGTCTTCTTGTAGGTAAATTAAACTGTTAAATAATAAACATAATCATGTGATGGAAACTTTAATAATTTTGTGGCAAATAACAACCATGACATGCACATTGCATTTCACTTGAGAGTTTATATCAGTATATGTGGTATACTTTGTGGAGCTTTGGCATAGTTCTACACTATGATTCCACGCATAAACAAATATAGCAACAAATATTATAAAGGGTGTAAAAACCATTTGATTTGTAAGCTAATATATAAGAACCTTTAGACCTTGTATATAGACTCGTTGTTTTTAGCTAGTTTCAATTTGCGCGATTTTTTGTATACAATTTAATCAGTCAATGTCAATTACTTGAGTCTGCAATTACTTTCTCGACATTAATTCACCTCACGCGCTTTACGATTTGGAAGTTTATTTTGTCTTTTTATCATATTAAGAAATGCTTGCGACCCCCAATAGTGCATATCAACAATTGGCTGATTGGTTAACCGTGCGACGACCATCAGGGCATTTCGGGTATCATTAACGCAGGGATATATCGAGTCTAGTTAACGCAGGGATATATCCCTGGTTTAAATAGAACGCAAGTAATATAAGCTTTGATTCTGTACAAGTTCTTTAGTTTTGCTGTATCTGGTCGATGGGATTTTAAATAATAATAGCATAGATAGTGTGCATGTCACGTTTTTCATTTTCTGACCACCCAACAAGTTTTCTGACTTTTGCTTTCAAAGAGTTGAATTTTTTGGCATTATTTTCTTATCTAGATAATGGAAGATCTGTATCTATAAGAGTCTTCAGACCCTCAACCGGGTGGAATCGCTTCTGCTTCTGGGATTCACTGTCCACCAATACAATTTGTACCATTAACTGGTCCACCAGTGAAAATTCCTTTGAAAAAAATCCCTACTGCTCAATATTTTTTTTTGTTTAACATTGCGGGATAATATTACTTTAAAAGTTGTTTTAATTTACTGTCAAATTCTAAAGAATTCTAAATTCTGTTCATTTCCGTGCCGTGTCAGCAAATGTATTCCCACGGTATTTGATGCAGCACCGCTGAGATGAGCAGGATGTAAATTTCCCCAAGTTGAACCTGTTGGGATCTGCAAGAAAGCTTCAAATGTTCTCTGCAAAGACCGAACTTTGGTCTGCAAAGATGCGGGCTCATAAATATTGGTGTACAACCATAGCCGAGTTATCGTTATTGATATAAATGGAATATTTCTCGAATAGCTTGATTTAATGGGAACTTTAAAATGAATTTCTAAACGCCTCCCGGACGAAGTTTTCCGTCTCCTATCAATTCAAAACAATGCATCAAAAAATAATAATTCTTTAATACAATATAATCTCTTTATTTAAATCACATGTGTACGTATCAAATGTCACGATATCGGTTAAAGCTTGCATGTTACTTCCATCAAATATTAAAAACAAACGAGTGAAAAACAAAACAAACGACAGAAATAGCTACATAGAGGCAAGTAAAATTAGCAAGAGCAATGGAATTATTATGGGTGTCCACCTAAATGTTCACAAAGATCAAATGATCAACCGGTAGACCTACGCCCCTACGTGTTTTGCCTGATCACAGAGTCAAGATCGTTTAAAGGTCAGATTTTGTGTTAGCGTGGAGACAAAAATACACTATAATCCGACGTTTGTGATTGGTCAAAACATTTACACAAGCACTGATAAGCCAATCAATTACCGCCGAAGAAGTGACGTTAGTGTAGTATGAATCGGATGTATTGGCAGATTGGTGACGGGTCAAGCAATTATCTTGACACGAGATCAAACTGGGAAAGCTAGTGTTTCGGTTTGTCATAGACTGTTTGATCCATCTAAGTATTGATTAGACAGTTGGAAGTATCGTCTAATTCCAATAAATCGTAGTCGGAATATTCTACAAACGTGATAGAAAGATTATAAAATCATTAACATTCGAAAATTATATTTTAATAAAAAGATCACTTAATTTTAATCCAAAAGTGGTCACCCGATATCAATTGATTGGGCGTGTCGCTGTTTACGGGAGTTTTAAAAAGAAATAGTCAGCGATGTCGAAGCCACGGGGGTAAGGGAGCAGTGGCCCCTTTGCCCTAAAGAAAGGGGCAAAGGGGCAGAAGGTGCCCTTTTGAATTTAGGGCGGATGATGGCAGGACGTGCCTTTTTGAAAGTTAAGGGCGGACTAGGGCAAGGGAGGAGGGGGGCTTTTGAAAGTTCTATTAAATTATTGTAGGTCATTTTTAAGCTTGGAAACAAATAGAAATACACTCACTAGGCTCGTAACACTCCTACATAGTACATAAAAGATGTAACATACATTTAGTATTTATTTGACACAATTAAAGCATGTCATTTAACAGGGGCCACGACACCGGGGCCGTAATAATAATAACAATAATGATAATAATAATAATAATGTATACTTGATAAAGCGCCGGTATCCGCCAAAAGGCGCTCATGGCGCTTTGCAAAAAACAAGCCACTTAAACAGTTCAAACTCATCCCAGGCTGGAATAAACATACAGCAGTACAACATTAACAAGAAAGTTTTTGAAAAAGAATGTTTTTAAACCAGTTTTGAAACTGTCCAGTTAACTAGCGGATCTTACAGTTTGTGGGAGACCATTCCACACTTTGGCCGCTGCGACATAAAATGATCTTGATCCTAACTGGTTTCTCGCGACTCTTCCCTGAAGCAGAACCTGAGACGATGAACGCAAGTTCTCACGTGCTGGAACATCAGGACATACAGACCAACGAGTTCACACAGGTAAGATGGCGCAAAGCCATGTACAATTTTGTAAACGAACAAGGCTATTTAGAATACAATACGCTGTTCAACTGGTAACCAGTGAAGTTTACACAAAACTGGTGTAATATGAGCAGAGGGCTTAGTGAAGGTAACTAGTCTTGCCGCAATATTCTGATTTTTTTTAATCCGGTTCAGCTGTGTTTTTGTAATGCCATACACCAGGGAATTTCCGATATCTATCTTTAAAGTAATGAAACATGTACTAATATTTCAGCAGTATCTTGGTTTAAACAACTGCGAATGCGACTTATATTCCGAATAAAAATGTAGGCAGCTTAGCAAATAGAGGTAATGTGATTGTTTATAAAAAGGGATAAATCTAGAGTATTTCCAAGGTTGCGGACTTCCGTAGATAGGGTTATGTAAGCATTAGCAGTTCTTATGTGTGGGATTTGCACTTTTGCTGTTTGGTATTTTGTCCCGATAACCATGAACTCTATTTTGTCGTCGTTTAGTTTTTGGTAGTTCTGTGCCATCCAGGATTTGATTTCATCAACGCACTTTTCCAGCTGCTTAATGGCGAAATCCACGTGACCCGGTACCGGATCGACAGACACGTATTTCTGAGTGTCATCAGCATATCGATGATTATTTAAGTTGTGTTTGTGAATTGAATCGCCCAATGGAAGTGTGTAAATAGAAAAGGCGATTGGTCCAATAACAGAGCCCTGGGAACTTCATATTCTAGAGGAACTCTTTCTGAGGTAGCGTCATTGACACAAACAAGCTGGTGTCTATCAGACAAGTATGACTTATACCAATCTAAAACAACACCATCAATACCAATTCGATCTTTGAGTCGATTTATCAGCTTTCTGTGGTCCACAGTGTCGAAAGCTGCCGATAAGTCTAATAGCACCAACAGTGTGATTTTAGCATTGTCCATACCTTGGCGCAAGTCATTTTGCACTTTTAACAGGGCTGATTCTGTTCTGTGATTGGCACGATATGCGGATCGATGGTCATCGCACAAACCATGCTCTTGCAGAAATGGATTTAGTCTTGCAATGACTACACGCTCAAGGGTCTTGCTGAGAAACGTAAGGTTGGAAACCGGCCGATAATTGCTCAGTACATTATGATGTAAACTTTGTTTTTTTTTATAAGTGGACGGACATGTGCTATTTTCATCTCAAGTGGCACAATGCCTGAGTCAAGTGAGTGATTCACAATATCAGTGATGAGTGGAACTACAGTGCTGGCACATTTCTTAAGAAGAAAAGTAGGCAGCGGATCTAATTCACAAGACTTTGTTGGTGATTGGAAAAGGATACGGTGTATCTCCTCCTCTGAGGCAGGTTCGAAGTCCGTAAAACAATGAAGTGTTGTAATTGTTTCATCACATGATAAATCATCAACAATCTCGAAATCATCTCTAATCTTTCTAATTTTCTCTGAGAAAAAGTAACAGGTCTTGTTTGCAAGATCTTACTCTGATTCACTGTCAAGGGAGGGGAGATTCCTGGTTGCGATGAACTTATCTATTGACAATGTTGAAAAGTTGTTTTTGATCCTTTAAGTGAGATGCCAATAAGTCATTGTAATAATTGGCTTTGGCTCTTTTTATTAGTGAGATGACTTTCTGTTTCTGGTGGTTGTAAATCTGACGATCTACCTCCAGACGTAATTGGTTTTCTCAATAGGATATTACATATGATGGCATAATGATCAGATAGACCATCAACAACACAAAGATTGGAAAAAACTTGTGGGTCTGAAGCACGTGTGATGAACAGGTCTAACAGATGTCCATGTGTGTGTGTTGGAGTAGAGACGTGCTGATTAAGTCCATATATCGATAGTACATTACGGAAAAAATTGTCATCCACATCAAAATGATTATCAACATGAACATTGAAATCTCCTGTAATAATTATTGGTAAGGATCTAAGTGCATAGTGATCAACAAGGTCCGAGAATTCCTCAATAAACACATTAAATGAACAGTTTGTTGATTTGCCTTGAAGACGATACAAGACAACAAGGCTTAGAGAAGATTTGTCGCTAGTGACATCCACACAGAGTGATTCAAGTGATTTTAAGAGAAGTCCAGTGTCATGAAAATTGATATTCAAACCAGATTTATACAAAAGTGCCACCCCTCCTCCACGTTTACTGCCAATACGAGGGGCATGTATGAGAGAGTATCCAGCAGGGGTAACATTCCCAATAATAGTTTTATTTTCTGCTTTGATCCAAGTCTCTGTTAGGGCTATTAGGTCGTAATTATGTTCAAGAACAAAATCCACAAATTATGTTGTTGTATTTCTTACCGATCTTGTGTTAATACAGCAGAATTTGGTAGTGCTATTTGCAGATGACAAGGGGGGGTTTCCTCCTTTTACCAACTCTAGTACCTCTTCTAGTATGCTTTTCGGGTTTCTGTGGCAAGTGATGGATTTTGCATATACTTTGATAAAGTTTGTTAGATTGTATAAGTAAACAAGTGCCCTCTGAAAAAGGGGAAGCTAAGACATATCCACTGTTTTGTAGTCTAAGCAAGTACTCAGCACTATATCTGATAATATTGATAGTAGGCACAGGAGTTAAGTACATCACAGTAGCTGTAATCCGGTAATTGTGGATTAGTAGTACTTCCAGTGACCGATTCAATTGAATAACTCTCATGATTCTCTATTGAATGAGAATCAGTGTAGTGAAGCATGAACTTGATGATGAGAAATCAAGTGTATGTGAACATGTATAGTAACTTGAAGTCACATACAAAACGTTTCAAAATAAATACATCCAAAATGCTAAAAAACTTGATACAATGTAGATATGAAAATATGACCATGTTGATCCAGGTGTAAAACTCAATATGTCCATATAAAATTCCAAACTGATCACAAACTTGAACTGGTACAAAAATAGCTGTTTTGCAGAGAGTGATAGAGGAGCTTCATGCACAGGCGCTGCACTCAACTCAACACATGAATGTAATGGCAGGGGGACATGGCCCCCAAAAATCTTAGGCCTGTTACCTATTCGCCCGATGGAAAATTGCTAACATTGGTCCTGGCTCTCCAATCTCAAACCCATAGACGGGATTCACCTAGGTAAAGTGTGTGTGGGAGGGGGAGGGAGGGGGTAGGGGGTGAGTTAAAAGGGGATCACAATATCACATGTAAGATACACACAAATTACCATACAAAAAGTATAAATTTGGAAGAAAAGTGTGGGGTGGGACAAGTTCCCCAAATCCTCCTATGCTCAAACCATATGTGTAGGAGCCGGGGGCAAGGGGCTTGGTCACCCCACTTTTCGAAAACTGACAAAGGTACCCTTTTTTAAATGAAAAGTGCCCCTCAATTGCTGTAAAAAAAGTGCCTTCGTTTGATTTTCTGCCCCCGTCCCAAACCCCCCTTGCCTCGAATTCCTTTCGAAATCCCTGAAAACAGTCCTACCAAGGATGTATGAAAACATAAATTCATAATCTAACTGCATTGTGTTGAGTCAAATAAGATACACTACGTCTGCACATGCATTGTCTGCAATAATATTGTGAAGTCTCTGCAACAAATTGCTTTCTCTGAGATCTTCTTGTCTGTTCAATTTTTTAGATTATTTAAACATTATATCGGTGGTCACAGTAACTGTCATCGCCTGCCAGTGCGGACTGCAAGGAGCATAGCATGTTTCGCTTACATTCACCACTGCACACAGAATCACCATACGACTGTAAGAAGTGTCTGTGGGATACAAAACCATCATCATTAATACAGCAAATTACTATCTAACACACGAGGGGGTCTCATATGACTGTACTCAAGCAAAATTTTATTCAAATTAAGTTTCTAATTGGAGTGAAGCTCCTCTTTTAAAGGGGCATTAAACCGAAAGTGAGGGCGCAATTTTCCGGACACTCACTAATATTCAGCAAAATATTTTGACCCTCGTCGTGAAGTACAAAACTTCACAAAGATTCACATCAATCTAAAATTCATATACAATAACATTTTATTACTTTGGGAGGAAAAACAGGTCAATTAATATTTAAAAAATGAACCAAAAAACCCTTCACATATGGATATAGTCTAGTCCTTTAATATTGTGTTTGTTTAATCTAAATTGTGGTATCATAGACATAATGGTGAATGTGTTACATATACTCTCACGAATTGAAGAATTGAAATTAAAATTAACGTTTGGTATTTCTTCTGAATTATCACAAGTTACACGACCTCATTATCTTTCTCCCTTCCCCCCATCACATTGTGTATGCTCCGCTGCTCCTGCGTACATAAAAAAAAGTTCACTATAGCAGCTTAATTATTCGTGAAACAAAGTGACATAATCATACTTATGAAAGAGATTGAATAGTTCATCACTCGTTATCATTCGTTGCACCAAATCATCGAAATCTGCAGGTAGCATGGCCTTCATCTGGTATGCCTCCTAAATAATAAAAAAGAACATTAAATTGGCATAGATGCAAGCTATCAAATTTAAAACAAATCAAATGTAGATGATACCAAAAAATAAACAGGTAAATCGCACAAACTTTAGCCATGTCTGCACTTACCTTGGCATCATATTCTTTTCTCCAAACTGGTTTATCGTGTAGGTTCGCTTCGGTCAGATTTAGAATATAGTTTTCAAAATTCAAAACCACCTGAAACGAAATGATAAAGGGCTGCTGAAAAATTGACATCTGACATTCACAGCATAAATTAGAGCTGATTTCATAGATTTTTATCTGAATATTGAAAAAACTCATACAACAAATATAGCCTCACATTAGTTCCTGGATTTCACATGTCGGCAAAGATCTAGACGGCTAGAAAAGGTGTTTTATTTCCATCTTATACAGTATTGGTGTAAACGAATACAACGTAAAACTAGATAGTTAAAATGGATACTCCCTGGTAAAAACAATAATAACCTTTGAGCTTTCATTGTAATTGCCATCAATGGTATAGATCCGATATCCAGGGTTTACCGGAGTTGAATATGTCGTCACACTTCCCTGGATGAAGGCTACACTTGTAGGCCGACGTGTCTCCAGATTTTCATAAAAGATCTCAAAATGGTCATGATGCGTATGACCAAAAAACTGTCCAGCTATTGTACCTTCGTATCTGACAGAAGCAAGAAGAACGAGCGTCATTTACAGCAATAGAATGTATCTATGGAATCATAAATGATGCAGCATACTTATTTGAAACAACATACCCCCCCCTCCCCCCCCCCCCTCCTCCCTGTTTTTTGGCCCGTAATGCACAATTCCATATAATACGCCTTGCAACATGTATGTGTTAGTGCTTTCACCTTGCAAGTACTTAGTATGAAAGAGCTTAAAGGATTAGTTTAGTAGTCAAGCAAGTCTATCTTATATGAAACAGGGTGAAAAACTACTTCAATATCTTATTCCGTCCAGGAGATCTTTAAGTTTAAAGCTCTGTCTTATCTGTGTAAAAAAGATACTGATGTAGTAAATCTACTATGGAAGTTTGCCGCCTTCATCCCAACATTCTTTACTAATGTTATTGTGTTTTAAAGAAATTTTATTTACCTTATTTCCTATTTGAATTAGTTTTCCTCAAAATGTCTTCAGATGGTAAATAATGATTACTCTTACAAGATTTTATTTTACTACTTTCCTAATATATTCAATTATTTTTAAGCCACAAAATCGCAGGACAAAATATAATAGAATGCACAAAGATTTTGAGAAATCTGAGGCTGTGATGACACAACTACACACAGCGTATCTATACATGTGCACAAATCATACCAAACTTTCAACTTAAATATCTTCGTAACGAAATAAGATTTTTTTGAAAGTTTTCTTCACCATTTTGTTTCATTCGCGTTCCTCTTTCACATAAGATCAATTTACTTGACCACTAACCTAGTCCTTTAAAATGCAAATGACGACATTGCTCATTTAAATATTCAAAGCAATAAATACAAATTATTGCAGCCTATCTAGAGTGCTTATGTTGGAGACTATTAGGTTTTTTTCAAGTGCGCCAGTATGATATCAATCATATCCTGATCGGAGCTTGCTTTTTGCATACCGGTATGTTGTTACTGACATAAGCGGCAGATAACATGATGCATAATCCTTAAACAAGTTTGAGTTTCTTATATCTTCATCTTTCTATCCACTTCTCTTTTACCTTCGTCTGCTTTCACTTCATCTCCCATACCCTCAACATCCCCCTGCTTTTTTATTTCCACTTTCGTTCAGCCTACCTGTTAACAATCTTGTAGTAATTCTTGCTGAAAACTAGCAGGCACTGTCCCGGAGGTATATGTCCTAAAATGTGGACTTTCTCTCCTTTATCTTCTGAAGCTTGCAGAACATCAACGAGCCACTGTAACATTCCAACTGGGTCAGTTGCATTTATCTGTAACCAGCTAAGTCCAAAGAAGGTCGAAACCAAACGTTATATACCACATATATGTCAACGTTGTCATGTGAAGAGTGTTTACAAGAAGGGTCACCCATGACGCTATGTTAAATTGCACTTTTAGTTCAAACTGAATTATGAAATTAAGTTAAATAGATAGAGCCCGTTGATAATCTAAAAAATACTCGTTTGATTGAACCCGAATTTGTAAAACATTTGTTCGTTGAACAGTTGAAACGAAAATTATATTTAGAAATTAGATAAACTGTGAACTCACAAATTTCCTGCGTTACCATAATTCATATTGAGGGAAACAATACGTAAACCAGGAAAAGCCAAAGTAGTGAAAAATCCACCTCTGAAAAAATGAGAATACAAATTTACAAATAATGACAAGTGTTCAATCTTCACCAATTTGTTTTGAACATTCGGCAATTAGACGAGATGACTCAATCTTTAATCGAAAAACCTGGACAAATATATATTCTGAATAACTGGATAAATTGCATTTTGACGTTCTTCCTGTGAGCTACACTTTTTGATATAATACATACGAAATGCTGCACGGAAGAATATGGAGAAAAAGAACAACGTATTTTGTATGTTATGGCTGATCTACATTTTGTTTGACTTTTCTTGTTTTGAATTTTTGGCCCAATCGTCTCCACAGCATTACACATCTGTTCACTGTAACTTTCCAAATTTATGTTGAATAGAAAAACCACATTGATCTACACAACGATTATATACTCAGATATAACTTTTTGCAATTAATATGCTTATAGTACCAACAGAATTCGGCACAAGATCTACAAATGTTGATACGTTAAGGTAAGTATTGTCTCGGTACCCTTTTTTGTGTATTGGTTTAGTGCAAATATTTCTTATGTTGCCAAATATATATGCATGCTTCGTACACATTGTGAAAGACATATACTAAGCTTACCTAAGGATATCTGTTCTGGTGCTTTCTGGTAGCCAACCTGTTCGATCGATCCAATCACTTGCAAAGTGTTCGTACAGCCAATCAATGGAGTCGTTGCCTTTGATGTATGGAGGTGGAAAACTTCATCGTATTTCGAAAAGCAAAATTAAAATATAGGCTTATTGAAAAGCACTTTTTTACTTTGGTTGAAATAAGCAATAGAAATTACGGGTTCCATAAATGAGCATGTGCATCATATCCTCTGATTCAGATTAACTGAGCTTTATATTTGAGTAAAAAGAGTATATCTGTACCTGTCTGCTGGTGCGCTCTCGTGATTTCCTACGGCTGGAAAGACTTTTACTTTGGGCAGGTACTTCATGAAAAGGCCTGTAATACTGTCGAAGACCTGAAGCTGATCTGATCTACTTTGATTCCAGATATCATGAGCCGGAAGATCACCCGTCATGTAAATGAAATCAAACTTTTGTAAATATAAAGAAAACAACAATTAATGCATGCATTTATCTTCTAAGAGTATATTGCTCGACACATTTGCGAAAACATATATGTCTAACGTTTTTCAATCTCTCCATGAAAATGGTTACTTCTCCAATGTTTTTATGAATCTATATCTCAATTAGCTGATTAGTGAAAAATGCATTTTCATGGACACTGAAGATGAATAGCATGGTATTCCTTGATGCGCCTGGCAGAACCGTCTGGCGTAGCCTACTTCAAGTGGCATGGGCAGACATGATCCCCAATGAACTGTCACAATGAACTGTCACTGTTAATCAATGACATGACTTTTCTCATCAGCGACTATCCTAGAGCAGCTAGCTTGTTGGCATGAACACTGTTTAAGAGAAAACATTCTCTACTAATGCGTGGGCTTCCTTTAGGTGCCAGGAGATCTACCGGTCGTCCCCATGCAAAATAGATTGGCAAAGGAGTGGGGTTAACTACGTTAGAGATGGCTGTTGTGGCCTGGAGACATTTTAGACTTAATACACAACCCAACACAATTCACCATCATCCAATGATCTTAAAGAGTGCGTCAACGAGCCACTAGGCTTCTGGCGATGAATGATGATGATGCATTTTTGTCAGATAACATCTATAGATACATGTATATTTTAAAGGTAGAATGAGTAACTGAACTCACCTCTAATGATTTTTGTGCTAGATTCTTAAAAAGATTATCCAAAAGTATAAAGGGGGAGTCGCAGTTCCGATAGTCTCCCCATTTTCCAGCACCTTGCTTTCCGGTTTCTACGTTTAACAAAAGGAAACAATAATGACAAGTTTCGCATTATTTCTCCTCAAAATGCAAGCCAAATTATAATTAGTTGGGCATTAACACCCCTTTGCAATATCATGTAACGGTTGTTCGAAATTTAATACGCACATTAAAGAGATGCGCCTCTATGAGCATAGTTTTTACACCGAAAGTTATATTGAAACTTTAGTTATCTTCTCATTTACAATCTCGACAGCAGCTACTATAACAGTAAAATATTTGTATTTCCCTTGCTAAAGTTTTTATTTTATTTCGGAAAAACAAAATATATTGGCATTCTCTATCGGATAGGCTGATAATCTTTCTGAATCGTGGCGGCTTTTGGTATGAAGTAAGATATTGAATTAAATATAGTCTAAAATAATGATTACAAATTAAAGGAATCATAATTAAAATAACAAGAAAATCTCAAATCAACCAATGTAAAGGTAAAGGTAAACCAAAAAAATATATATATATATGTAGTACAAGGGATAAACTATAACAAATATTTGTAAACAGTTCTAAACAGGTTTGTCTTCAAATTGGTCGTAAGATTCTTTAAAGACTTAAAGAGTGGCTATTGCAAATAAGATTTGGCAAAATTGTTCCAGAGGCGAGAACCCACAACATTGACCATTTAAAGATGTAAAGCAATGTAGTTAACGTAAGATGTAAGTTTATAATTCTTCTTTCCTGAAGGAATATTCATATATATGATAGAGGACTAATAAAGAAGCAATTTGGTGTACAAATTGTACTCATATCTTTTTCGGTTTAGGAGTTATTGGATATTAAAGAATGCAAGAGTGTGTTGAAAATTTACCTCACTGTGTACAGTGTGATGTCAAAAGGCAAATCCAAGACAATTTTGTGTATTTCTTTGAAACCTAATTGTCTCCTCCTACATTACTGTGCGCATTTTGTTGTTGTTGTATAATTCTTTATATGGGGTATAACATTAACTTTATAAGAGCGTGCTTTGCCCATCTGCCCACGAACCTTGCACTCTAAGTAAAAGAATAACGGTTTTTTTTAGAAATACATAATAATTGTCTTGGATCTGCTTTTATGACATCACATTTTACACTGTGAGGTCACCTTTCAACACAATCGTGCAATCTTGAAAATGCAATAACTCATAAACTAAAAATATATCTGCATGATTTTTACACCAAAGTGTTTCTTTCATAGTCCTCCATCATATATATGAAAATGAAAATTAACGGGAACATTCCTTTAAAGATAACAATCTTTTCATGTAGTTGGGAGTTTGGTCGTTCAATGCCTGGAAGATTAACATCAAAACTGTAAATCTGACTCTATTTCATTTTTGAGTAAATGCTTCTAAGAAATCAGATATCGGATTGGGTGTATGTACATCTTTGGAATACTTACTCGGTGGTCCATCGTTACTGCGGCAACAGAGAAATTCACCACATTCGGCATTTGAACCAGTTTGATACATTCGATCCAGGTGAAAGTCAGACAAATGAAGAACTTTCACCACTGGACTTCCTGGCTGAGAAACATCAAGTACAATGAAGTAAAGGAAACGTTTTTAACTCTGCAAATGTTCATACGGGTTAAGTATAAAGTATCAATGTACACACTATATATTAGTCTCTCTTTGTACACACTAATATATTAGTCTCTCTTTGGTTCTAATACAAATGTATCAAACTATTCAATAATGATTTTGCTTGTTTGATGTTAATACTGCCTCAGTATGTAAGTAATGCAGTTTAATTTTTTCTGATTGTTTTAGAAAATCACAGTGCATAAAATTGTCGTGGTAGCTAAACAAATGTGAAAGCTCTACCCGAAATAGCTATGGAAAAGCGGCTGCTACGTTGATGATAACGGAAATATGTGTAGGCCTACTACAAACATGTTCCCATGCTTACCAGACATGTAAATTTTAAAAAACAATATGATGATTTAACTTAATCTATTTACCTTTGGAGGTAAAATGGGTGCAACTGGTGGCTTCGTTGTATTAGGAAAAGTTACATTCCAGTCAGACCCTGGTATGTATGGCGGCGGACACATTTGTAGGATTGGCAAGGACGAGCATATGGATTGTGGTGACAAATATTCTAATAAAATAACGCCAAGAAACTCTTCCTGTAGACAGAAAACATTTGAACTTTGTTTAGAAAACGATATCATGGTATTTAGAGGGTATAATCCCATGTACAGAACCACGAAAAAGACTCCAGCAGATTATGTAATAACACATCTTTAGCATTTGAAAGCATGTTTATCGTTTAAAAGTCTTTGTTTCATTGGTTTATATCATTATCTCAACATTATTGGTATCCAAATTCAATCCACTAATCCCAATCTTCGTGTATGATGTATAAAAATCAGCAAAACGTTTGTAAACTAATGAAAAGATTATTTACAGAATTGGTTCTATTTGGAAATCCACCCGTTTCTTTAATATTCTCGCATTTTCGATTACTTTAGATTTGTTAGAGCAATGGTTATATCTTACCATTAACCAATTTTGGGATCTATTGTTATGCAAATGTCTCACAGGCATTTACCTACCAAGGATATCAACTGATAAATAGATCCGATACTTTGGTTAGATGCAGCATGTGTTATTTTGCTAATCGCCAATATGCATAAGGAGTCAGTATATATTGGAAACTTTCATTCTTCGGGCATTATGGCCTGATAAAAAAAAAATGGATGGACTTCTTCATACCTCGTATTCCTTGACAATCATTTTACAAATCCGGTGAGACAAAATGTGGTTCCTGATACAAAATTGTGTAACATAATTTTCCAACGTTTCTACTTCTGCTCCACTCAAGATAAGATCGTTCATTTCTTCAGCAATAATTTCACATAATAGGCAAGCAAATGAATCGCTCGGTAGATGACTGATCGTAACTGGAGCACCATTGCAATCTTGGAAGACTAAGATGAGCAGGAAGCCAATCATTGGATACTTCGAATGATACATTTAAATTTTCTTGGATAGAACAAATAGGAGAAATATCTTGAAAGTGTTAGCATTTATTTAAAACAATGATCTCCATCAAAACACAATCTATTTAGAAATTCTGGCAACCGAGCTTAATGTATAAATAAAGATTCGAATCACTTGCTAGTAGTATATGTCGTTATCACTTTGAGTCTGCCAGTGGTGGATTCGTATACTATTCTGTGAGTGTCTGAATTCAGCTGCCTGTATAACTTTTTTCCTCCACTTTTATTTTCCCCTCTATTACAAGGTTTTCATTTAATTCAAAGACAGTTGCTCTGATAAAAGTATATACATGTAGACCAGGTTGCAAAAACGGAACGAATTTTATTGTATTCACGTAAATTCTGTAATACTGGATTTCAGTCATGTATGACTCACTACTAACCAAAATGACAAACTATTGATCATTGACCTTCTGACTTTGTCAGTAAAAATCGTACAAGGTGTATTTTACGAGAGGTTTTATGACAATACATTTTGAACTTATACACTATGCATTGCGTTACCTGGTAACTCCTGCGTTGAATAACAGCTTTTGTAGTTAATGTAATACACCACCACGCAGATACAAGAATTACAAAAGTGATAATCAGCAAATGTTGAGATAAATTGACCGGTATATAAATACAAATTAACTTTAATTAATCATTTTAAAAGAGGACGTGAATTCACCAATGTAATTTCTTCTTTTCTTAAAGATAGAGATTTCAAGTTCAATGCCAAGAGAAAAACTATGCAAAAAGTGGAACCTATGAGGGGTAGCATTTTGAGTTTTACAGTAACAAATATATCCCTTGGCATAGCAGGTTACAGGATAACAGAAATCAATCGGTTGATATATGTTTTGTAGATAGCCACAAATATGATATGGAGAATTCAAACTAACGTTAATCTCTTATTGAACAGTTAAATAATGTTCTGTATTGCGAAATTTGTACATTTTAGTACCAAAATGTTTTTATTCTCCTTTTCCCAAATATCAATGGGGTTTTTTAGAGTTCGGTTACTTGACAGCTTGAGCCCATATACTACCCATCAAGTATATAGTTATTGCTGTTCTATTGCATAAATCGATGTGTCCGTGGTTCTAATTGCCTTTCAGACGAGGACCTAGTACGCAAGCCGTCGGCAGCCCATCAGCGGATCGCTAGCAGCAAAGGTGGCGGCCCGCTGGTGGCAAGGATATCTTTTGCCCAACGGCCTGTCGGCAGCATACGGGCGGTGGCCTAATATAGACCCACCGGTATCCCACTGTAATGCTGATCATATAAACAAAAGTAAGTTACAAGGAAATGTTTGATTGAATAATCATAATGTGATGATATTAATCTACTTCAAATGCATGGCTTTAGCAATGCTGCTATCGCACCAGTATGCTTGAAATAATAGTTACTCGCATTACTGGGTAGTTTAACCGTTGTATTTGTTATACAAAGTAGGAGGTAAAGTTATATTTGTATATTTTGCATATTTGTCAAATAGAATATGGCATAATTAATAATGCCAATATTTGTACATCAACAGACATGTACAAAAATCTTTACGGAGGAAATAATGATATAATTAAGGATATAAATATGTTGGTCCTATGACCCGGTCCTATGAGTTAGCTATGCATTGGAATATCAATTTGTTATTTATATTTAAACTCCGCCTAAATAGGGCTATGGGTACACGCCCATGGCTACTAGACGCTGTCACTTTGCCGCAGGGATAACGTCAGTAGGCCGCCGGTGGCTAGACGCTGCGTTTTCCCCCTGTAACATGAGATTCTGTCTCCTGTTAAAAACTGTCCTGCGAGACATGTTATATCCTATATTCATTTCATTGGCTATAAAAAATGAAAACAAAATGTGATTGATGACTTGTTTATTGTTATTTGTTGTACTGTAAATACTAGAAATACAATTATTTCATTTTACATTTAGCTTCATATATTTCAATTCTACCTAAGAAAGTAGGATATAAGGATGCTATACAATATGCCGGTATACCTGCTTCAACGGTATAGTATGTGATGACGTCAGTTTTGATGTATAAAATGCATTTTGAGTGGATATAGCAGCTAATAAACGAAACATACAGTGCATGCGCTGCGGTGCAACTCCCATTGACACTTCTTTTAACGAGAGAAGCAAACATGATTTTTGGTAGCACAGATCAGGTATTATGATACTCCACCATCCCAAAATAAGAGCCATCATAATAAAGCCTAATAAAAATATTTTCGAGAGGTCCTATTTTATGGGACAGGAAGCTGAGAAGTTGACAATTGCAGGAATGGTAGAAAGGGATAGGTCTTGACTATACGTACGTATGTGAAGATCTGACGAGATGTGCTTTAGAAAAAGCTTAATAGGAAACTATTTCTTCCCCGTTCTTATACAAAACGGACCCCCAACTTGATAGGTTTCAATAGGGCAAATAATTGGTTCCGTGCTACTTTCATCCGAAACCAAAGCCAACCTACAAGTATCTCAGAACTAATATGACAAATCAAAGCAAATCAAAATCTTTTTCTGAAACAAGCTGTTCACCTCCCCTATCCATTCTCTTTCCCAAAACACATGTCGATATCAAACCGCTTATTGTTATCGCATGTTCGTCACAGATGACAATTAAATTGGGACATCCACACAAATAGCAAACTCTACATCATCCAGCCAGGCCTGTTTGGAGTCTTACATTCCTTCCAACCACACAACGTCTCCCGTAAAGACCATGTATATACATCACCCGCCCCAGAGAACCTCACTCCACCTAAGTCATCCCACCTCCGTAACGACTCCTCCCCACCACTCTGCAATAAGTATCACAAGCCCTACATGTCAAACACATCTTCATTCATCTGCAAAAACTTCCCAGAAAAAAAAATCATCTCCTTCCTAAGCTATACATTCCTGCTAATACAACTATATCTAAGTTATCTTAATATAACCTTTTCCACCCTATATCTACCTATTACACTCTGCCCGACTTCCCAAATCTTTTCTCCACTGATAAACAGATAACTCTCTCGGGCACAATTTGACCATCGCTGTCATTTTCCTAAGAAATTAAAAATAAATGTATCACCAAATTAAGTTTCCTACCATTTTTCTCCAATACAAAGTTTTTGCCCGACGAAATATTTCAAACTTCTTCTAGGGGGCTAGACTACTATAATAGACTGACAGTGCTCTTATTGAAGGCTGAATGACTAAATTTGAAGAAGAAAAAAAGTTCTCAGAGCTATACCAATGACCTTTCACGCAAGAAGGAAGGAAGGTCCTTGGCTATGAAACGCTGTTTTTTTTACGAGATCAATGTGTTTCCAATAACTAAAACGTAATATTCATCCCTTTGGCACTCACTACGGACTAACGGACCGTAAAAATAATCTGTTGAACATAGACCTATTCAGCTTCACAAATTGGCATTATATACTTTGAGGGACAAATTCTCTTAGCGGAAAGAAATTCCTGTGTAAGGAGTACAAAACCTGAACAAAAACAGAATCCCCTAGGGGATTCTGTCCAGCGGAATACAATCTGGGGGAATAAATCACCTATTCCCCCCGCCAGGATATCGCCAGTGGGCCGCCAGCGGCTAGACGCCGCCGTTCTGCCGCCAAAATAACGCCAGTGGGCGGCCGGCGGCGAGAAGCTGCCACCTTGCCGCCAGGATAAGGCTAGCGGATCGCCCACGGCTTGCGTACTTGGGAGGGGAGTCGTCGAGGAAAACAAATGATCATGACCTAAAATATTAGAATATTTGGAGACCAAAATCAACTGGAAGGAAAAGTTGCAATGGTTATCGCCTCAAAATCTGGCCTTTTAACATATTTTCTGGGACTGTTGACCTCATTTTACATTGTACGATCAGTCGAAACGGTGTATTCATATGAAAAAAAGGAAAGACCGGAACCCATTCACATTTTACAATACAAAAAAAGGAAATAATAACGTTGCATGTATGCATATTAACTTAGCGATTGCAACTGGATGTATAACAAGGAAGGCAGGTAGCTCAGTCGGCTGAGCGTACGACTGAGATGCTGGAGATCCAAGGTTCGAGTCCTACGGCGATTTGACCAGCGATTTTTCTACAGATATGCAGAATGATATACGCTGAAATCAAGCGCAGAATTTTGTCTTCTGCATCACACCTTCTCCCTCACCCGACTTTTGTGAAAAGTGGTTGGGTGGCACTCACCGTCCTTCGGATGGGACGTAAAGCCGTCTGTCCCAATGGTAGGAGTTTCACCTCCTACCTGGTTCTCTACTTCTCAAAAAAAACAGGGTGTTAACCCGGTGATCATCCACTTTCTATCCTGGCAAATTCATCGAATACACACTGAAAACAAGTCATTGTGACTTACGTGTGCTTTCCTTGACATATGCCTAAAAGTAAAATACAAATACAATGCTTCATTAGATAGCATAGGCCTTCGAGTATAACAGTATATGGTAAGAAAATCATCTACAGAAATGGCTGGAACAACAATGAAGAGCAATGACACTTTTTGTGACTAAACCATCAATTATTCAAATCAAGAAAATGCGGATATGTCAGAGCCAGTATTCCTATATCCAATTTATTTTGAGTTAACACAATCTTTAGTTTCTTTGAGCGAAGGAAAAAATCAACGAAGGGTGCTCCTTGCGCCCCTGTAGAAATGAACGGCAAATGTGAAGTATAAGCTAGTTGCAGGCGTCCGTGTAAATAAAGAAGTAGAAAGTAGGCCTACATGTGGTTTTGAAGGTGGGTTTGTTAGGGCACTTTACCTCTTTACCATATTTTGAAAAAGAAACGTAACGCTTTAGATTTGGGAGGGAGTAGGGTAGGGAGAGATGATACTTTATTCAGGCATTGAAGATAAAGCATAAAAGGTGTGTCGCAATTTGTATAGCAAAACTATTGAAGACAAGCTTTAATCGAAAGGAAACCAATTACAGAAAGTATCATTAAAGAAAGATTCAGGACAAAATTCCTGAATATGATGATTGTACATATCTACACTCCAACAGAGCAAGCCAGTGATGAGGCAAAAGATTAATTCTACGAGCAGCTGCAAAGAAATATCGATGAGGTGGAGGAGCATGACATGTTAGTGGTAATGGAATACGCTAATCCAAAGGTTGGAACAAGCAATCATGGGAGAGGGGCCATCATGTGAAGGTAAAGAATAGGAGCCATGAAAAATAACAGAGAAGGTTTTACTGATTTTTGCGAAAAGATCGGTGGCACTTTATTCATAAAAAAGGATAAGGTGAAAAGGAGAGTACTCGCGGACAAAAGAAGAATGGTAGACGATGCAGCAAAAGATGCGGAAGAAGCTGCATCCAGAGGTGTCATAAACAGGTTGTACAAGATTACAAAGAAATTTTGCTATTATAATAAAGGAAGAAAGAAAAGGGCAGGTATAAGAAGCAGAGACGGAGAATCAATTAAAGGAGAAGATAAGATAAGGGATAGAAGGAAGGATCATTTTGAATCCATATTAAACCAGCCCATGGTAGAGGCTGTAAATGATGAGCTAAGACGGGTTATTGGATACACACGATGAATAGATACAGATAGATGAAAGTATAATCACAACCCAAGAAGTGAGGAAAGTGTTAATAAGAATGAAAAATGGAAGAGCAGCTGGTATATATGACATAAAAACAGGAATGTGGAAGGGTAGCAGGAAAGTTTTAGAAGAATTACTAACAGGGATGTTTGATAAAATAATGGAGGAAGAAAAAGTTCCTAAGACATGCAGTGGAAAAAAGCATAATCGTGGTATTGCCAAAGAAAGGTGATTTTAAAAGATGTGACAATTTCAGAGGGATTTCACTATTACCGACTGAGAGCAATCTTTTTGTGAGGTTAATTATTGATAGAATTAAGGATGCTGTAGATGATACGTTGCAAGTTGAACAAGTCGGTTTCAGAATTGGGAGGGGAACAACAGAACAGATATTCACATTAAGAAGCATAATTGAGCAGAGCATAGAATGGAGAGCACCACTGTATATAAACTTTGTTGATTTTACAAAGGCTTTCGACAGTGTTAACAGAAATATTTTATGGAAAATAATGAAAAGATATGGTATCCCGAAAAAGTACATCAGCATAATATGGGATTGGTATGAAAGAAGAGAAAGCGCAGTAGATTGTGATTGAAAATTATCAGATTGGGCCATTATCACAGGAGTCAGACAAGGATGTGCAATGTCAGGATTCCTCTTGATCCTAACACTAGACTGGGTTATGAAGGCAACCACCAGTCCGGTAGCATGCCTATTAATGGGAACATAATTGTTCCTATTAATGGGAACATTTTGCTACATGGAAGCCGCCATTTTGTGATATTTCCAAAAATCCTTTGCTATCCTAACATTAAAGCCTAATGCAATGTTACGTTTTTCAAATTTGAAATACGTCTGGAAAAAATATCTTTGCTAGGGGAAACGCAAAACTTATGAAAATACCTTCATTACTGTCATGGGTACAACTTTTCCACTCCCATTTGATATGTTCACTACGCCGTTATCGAAATATTAGAAAAATAGACAATAGAGCTAGGCTTTTAGGCGCAAAACGGCCATTTTGAGAATTAAAATGTTTTTCAACACAATGATTTTTAATACTTCAAGTACATAAATTAAAAACTATGATATTTTATCTCAACTTCTGAACAATATGGCTGCTTGACTTCGATATTCTCGTGTGTTATAAATGTTTCTTTTAATAGAAATGCTTCTGGACTGACCACAGACACCCTAGACTTGGAATCAGATGGAACACGTACACAACATTAACAGATCTAGTTTATGTTGATGATATTGCGTTAATTACAAACACAAGGGGAAATCAGCCGAACAAAACATCTTGACTTCATGAAATCGGAATAGGCGTTGGGTGAAAATGAATGAAAAGAAGACGAAGACAATGAAGATGAACAATAACAGTGAGAATAACTGTATCACCTAACGAACTAGAAGATGTAGATAAGTTTTTATACCTGGGCAGAACATTGTCTAAGGACGGAGGCACCGAAGATGACATAAGAAGGAGAATCTCTTTAGCACTGACCACATTTAAACAACTTTGTAAAATATGGGATTCAAACATATATAAGAGAAAAATCAAAATTAGAATTTTTCATACCATTGTTAGATCAGTGTTGCTCGATGGCTCTGAAACTTGGAAGTTCAACAAATCAAACGAAATAAACTGGACACATTTCAAAGGAGCTGCCTAAGGAAATTCATGAAAATAAGATGGCCAATGAAGATCAGGAATCATGAATTATATGAAAGAACACAGATAATACCAATTAGTAAGACAATTTATACAAGAATATGGAAATAAATTAAGCATGTGCTAAGGATAGAAATTATGCGAAAATCGCATTGTTGTAAGCCCCGGAGGGAGGCAGGAAAAGAGGAAGACCATAAACAACTCGGAGAAGGACAGTTGAGAAAGAGAGGAAGGAGCTTAGGTGGAGTAGTGGGAGGGATGCGACAGAATTTGCAAGAGACAGGAAGAAATGGAATAAGCTACTTTACGAAGCCTCAATCCCCACAGTTAGGAAAGGAGAGCACCGGGTAAGGTAAGGGTAGGGGCCTTTCTGACATCTGCGAGAGTTAATAACTATCAAGTCTTTAGAACCGTGTGCGGATTTTTCCGTAGGAGATACAAATGTATTTTCGCATATACCACGTCTACCACATTGAAATACCAGTTGAATGAATCACCGTATAATCTGCATTACTGATTACATAACACATAAATTGACCTTCCATGGTGCATACGGTACGGTTAGGGTTTTGGGGCAGAAATATTTGGGGGGGGGGGCATTGCCCCCAAATGCCCCTCGTAGCTATAGGCCCGCCTCTGCATGGCATTGGAATTCCTGTACGTTGTCCACGTATGCATGAATATCAGGCCCGTAAGAAGGGGGTGTGACGGGTGCGTTCGCAACCCCAATCGACAGCCAAAACATGGCACACAAATCTCAAACAACTACCCCTAAAATTAAAGTGAAATAGGGAAATTTTACTGTGCACCGCAATGGATATCCTGGCTACATGCCTGATTGATTGAATATAAACAATTAACGTATGGACCTATGAGAAGGTAAGAAATGTGAGTCTTTGAAGCTTTTTAGTAGGTATATACACGGAAAAATGACAATCGAGTGCTAATCGAATAAAGCTATTCAAGATATACTCACGGAAATTCGTGTTGATTGACGCTCATGTAAAATCCAAACACGATTCCCCTGAATATCCGTGAATTAAGTGTAATGAAGGACTCACAGAACGCATCTATATGTATGCTATTACCGAATAACGACGTGAAACTGAAATCTAATACATAAGTACGGAAGCAAAACAAAAGGGATTAGAAGAGGAAGCATAAACCGTGATTGTCTCTGAATGAGACTTCTAATAGTTTACATATGCCAAGGAGCTTCTACACCTTGCATATGCTGATTTTAGAAAATGCTGGACATTAGTATCATGATAAATGTTGTATTATTCAAGTTGATTTAAAACAGAAATAATATAAATTTCATCGATATCTCACGTATTTTTCTTTATCAATTATCGTAAAACAATTATTTGGCCAACTTGTCTGGTATGAGATTTTTCAACGATTAACGCCCTGTGCCGCAGGTTCACCAGCTGACAAGAATCGGACTGCGCGGCGGTCATGGACCCCTGAGATTTGCCCGATGATACTTTACATGAGATAATTTTAGTCACGGTTTATGTACATTTTTTTCAATTTTTGGGAAAATTCATTCAATGTTTGGGAAATCTCTTTCAATCTTTCACAGCAGTTTCTTTCGAATCTCGTACAATTTTCGGAACATTTCCTTCATTTTGGGGTAATTTTTCTTCAATTTATTTAAAATTTTCACCAATTGTCGTTAAAATTCATTCAATGTTTAACAAATGTCTATTAGTCTTTGAGAAATCTCCTCCATTCTCATATAACTTTTAAAAACGTTCCTTCACCTTGGGACAATTGTTCTTCGAATTTCGGTAAAAAAAATTCATATTTTAGAAATTTCCTTCAATATTTCTGATATTCTTTTCAATTTTGAAAAATTTCTTTCATTTCAGTTCAATTTTCGGGAATTTTTTTCATTCTGGGACAATTGTTCTTCGAATTTCGATAAATTTTCCTCAATTTTTGGGAAATTTCCTTCAATATATATATGATATCCTTTTCAATGATTTGGAAATTTCTTTCATTCTCTCGTTTAATTTTCGAGAGTTTTTTTCATTTTGGGACAATTTTTTCTTACTTGATTTTCGGTAAATTTTCTTCAATTTGCGGCAAATTTCCTCAGTCATTTTGGAGCAGTTTTTTTTCAATTTTTGGGAAATTTCCTTCAACAGTTCAATGTTAAGGATATCTCCTCATCGATTTACGATAAGCTTCCATAAATTGTCGGTAAATTTCTTCCAATGTTTAAGAAATGTCTTTCAATTTTGGGCAAATTCCTTAATTCTCGTACAGTTTTCTTCAATTTTCGTACAATTTCCTTTATTATGGGGCAATTTTTTGTCGATATTTGGTAAATTTTCTTGTAATTTGTGATAAATTTTCAGCAATGTTTGGAAAATTCCCTTCATTTTGGGACAGTTTTCCTTGGATTTTAAGATTTCCTATGATTTTATCAAACATTTCCTTCAATTTTCTCAATTTTTCCTATGTAGAGAAAACCTTTCAGAGAGTATCTTTCTCTCTGCTTCCCGCTTATAAGACCACGCACCCTTGTCACATTATGTTCCATTAATTGTGTCAAAACTGCTTATAAAATACGTTATCACATCATTCCTGGTTTGGTTTGGCTTGCCCCCCTCCTTCCACCCTTTAACATTTTATATTGGTATAAGGGTCTTGATTTTGTTGTGTTCCGAATAAATCTTTATAAATCATATATTTTGAAGTGTTTAGTGTATAGGCCTAAATAATATTCCTTAAGGTGCTCAAAGTTTTATCCCTTATGGGGTTTTATTTATTAAGCTGGGTTACATTGTTATGATTGTTTATGAGTTGAAGTTATATTTAAGTTTTATAAATTGGTTTCATGGTCGTGGTTCCAGAATTATCAAATCATAATTTTGGAAGATTATTAAGTTATTTATGTCGCGAATGTACGTCTTAGAATTAATGACGCCAGCCTTTGGATATTTGTTCTTAGTTTGCATGATAATCACATTTCTGTCACATGCACATCAGATGTTAGGCTTCATCTGCAACATTTACATACTTCTATACTTTTGTCCAATGGGTAAGCTTAGTTAATTATGGGACCTTTGACATCCAATCACCTTTAAGTGTCACCATGAGTTTGATTTACATGGTATGGTACTTTCCTCCAATCAGGTGGTTAGATCTGATTAGGCGTTCAGGTTTATTAAATCAGAATAGTTGTTTACTTGGAAGGGCGTATGCTCTATTGATCGTATTCGTATCCACTTTGAGCCGAGTTAGTCTCGTCCGTGCGGTTGTCCTGTGAAGTCGTGTGTTGTGGTTACTCTAATTTATTACGTATCATCTGTTGTATTTTTCGTTCAAAGAACTATCATTCACCTGTAAAAATCATTGGAGTATAAAACATGTTGTTATATTGAAGGCTTTAATAAACTTACGACCGGAATCAAACATTCCTTTCTCTGATGTTTCATTTTATCCACTGAGTGTACTTCGATACAGTTAAGCCTAACATTAGCAAACAACCCGTAAAATAAGGACATTAAATCTACTATTTTAAACTGGCTACGCCATTGCCTGGTCCCAATCCCTCCCCTAGTCCAGATTCCTCCCCTGTCCCGATCCCTCCCTGGTTCCGGTTCCGATCCCTCCTCTTGTTCCCGATCCCTCCTGGTCCCAAAACCCTGGTCCAGATACTCCTGGTCCCGATACCCCTGGTTTTGATTCCTACCCCTGGTCCCGATCCCTTCCCTGATCCCGACCCTCCATTTGACCCACTCGTCCTCTCATTTTACCCCCGTTCTCCAGGACTCGATCCTGTTTTCACTTTTCCTTGAGTTCTGTCCGCCGTTATACCTGCAGTGAGCTCACACTTCTCAGTGCCGAAGCCTTTAGAATTAAAGTTGGTATTTAACTGGAAGAAGAAGAAGAAGAAGAAGAAGAAGAGGAAGAAGAAGAAGAAGTGTTAGAAGAAGTGCTAGAAGAGGTATAGAAGAAGTATAGAAGAAGTAAGAGAAGTATTAGAAGAAGAAGTGATAGAAGAAGTATTAGAAGAAGTTAGAAGAAATATTCAAAGAAGTATTAGACTGAGAAGTGTTAGAAGAAGTGTTGATAGAAGAAGTATAAGAAGAAGTGATAGAGGAAGTGTTATTAGAAGAATTAAAAGAAGAAGTCTTAGAAGAAGTATTAGAAGAAGTGTTAGAAGAAGTAATATAATAAGTATTTAAAAAGTATTAAAAGAAGTATTAGAAGAAGTGTTAGAAGATCTATTAGAAGAAGTTTTTAAAAAAGTGTTAGAAGAAGTGTTAGAAGAAGTGTTAGAAGAAGTGTTATAAGAAGTGTTAGAAGTGTTTTTAGAAGTGTTTTTAGAAGAAGTGTTTTTAAAAGAAGTGTTTTTAGAAGAGGTGTTTTTAGAAGAAGTGTTTTTAGAAGAGGTGTTTTTAGAAGAAGTGTTTTTAGAAGAAGTGTCTTTAGAAGAAGTGTTTTTAGAAGAAGTGTTTTTTAGAAGAAAAGTTTTTAGAGGAAGTGTTTTGAGAAGAAGTATTAGATCAAATAAACAAAATAATGATTGACCTAAAATGACCCACGCACTAATTTAATCGTCGATTATTTTCCCTCGTGGCGCGCCATGGTGCAGCTTTGACGTAAAACATCACGTGTAGCGGGCCGATACATTACATCATCACAATCTGTCAACTAGCCGACTGACGGATCGTGACTGAAGTCACGAAATGGCCGCTAGTAACTTGGAAGATGATAATGTAGACAATATGTACGTTTCTTTGCTAGAATTAGGTTGTTTTTTTTATAATATATTGTATATAGAGATCATTACAATAAGTGCTCTGTATTCCTAAATTAGAAATAATAGTGATTTAGGCCTGCATGTTAATTATTTCTACTGTAGAACGTAATAGCTAACTAGTTTCGCGATTTTTTGTATTGTACATGATCTTTCCATAATATGGGAACTCGGAGCATAGACGCCTGCTTAGCAGATGCCAGCCTCGTGCGACCGAGATGAACACCAGGTTTTCACCCTTGTTTTATTGTCTTAACTCCTTATGCCGCGGGTAAAATCAAATTTTCAAAACATTTTATAGGCCTAACGTAGGCCTAGTAATGTTAAGCCCCTAATGTTAGTTTACTCTTAATAATATTTTTTTATTTTATGAAGGGTTTGAATTCAAATAAAGCACCCGGTTTAGATGGTCTACATATTGCTGTCTTACGTGAGTGCTCTGATGTTCTTTGTATTCCCCTGAGTATTATCTTTTCAAAGTGCTTTGATGTTGCCAGGTGTTGTTACTAGTGATTGAAGAATTGCTAATGTCACTCCTATTTTTAAAAACTTTGCCTTGTTATTATAGAGCAGTGAGTCTTACTAGTGTTGTGTGCAAGGTCATGGAGTCCATTGGGATTTTGTACTATTTTACTGGTCAATGGTTTGTTGAATTTGTCCCAGCATGGGTTCTTACCTAGTGGGTCTTGTGTTTCTAATTTATTGAAGTTTCTTGATGATGTTACTAAACTAGTTGATTCTGGTCATAATATGGATATTATCTATTTAGATTTCCAAGAAGCATTTAATAAGGTTCCATTAGGCAGGCTCATGATGAAAACAAGAGTGCTTGGTGTGGAGGGAAAGTGTGCCAGTTGGATATATTCTTGGTTAGTTAACAGGTCACAAAGAGTTGTTGTTAATGGTGAAGTATCTCCATGGAATAAGGTTACAAGTGGTGTTCCTCAGGGTTCCGTATTGGGTCTGCTACTCTTTTTAATCTTCATTAATGATATTGATGTTTCCCTTGGCTCCAGGATTTGTAAATTTGCTGATGACACTTGAATGTACAGGATTGTTGATGATGCTGGGAATTCTTTACTTTTGCAAACTGATCTGGATAAGTTAGTTTCTTGGTCCCAAACATGGCAGATGTCTTTCAATGTTGATAAATGCAAAGTTATTCATTTTAGTCAAAGCAATTTGGCTTTTGATTACTGCATGGTTAAATCTTGGTTGTGTTGATCAAGAAAGGGATCTAGATGTTGTCATTACTAGCAATTTGAGAGCTTTCTAAACAGTGTGCTTTAGCAGCTGCAAGAGCAAACAGGATGCTTGGTTTGATAAGAATATTTTTTTTATATTGGTAGAGAGGTTGTTCTTAATTTGTATAAGCACTTAGTCAGGCCTCACCTTGAGTATGCTATTCAATCTTGGAGTCCCTTTTATGAGAAGGATAAGTTCATTTTGGTGTAGGTTCAGCGAAGAGCCCCTAGACTTATTCCCAAAGTAAGGAATCTCTCTTATGAATCTAGGTTGCGAATTCTTGACTTGACCACGCTTAAGTTGAGAAAAGTACGTGGCGATATGATTCAGGTTTTTAAGTTCCTTTCTGGTAGTGTTGCTTTGACTTCCTGTTATTTCTTGCATGTTTCAGCTACAGTAATCCTCATGCGATAGGTGATAACAGTTTGAAGTTGACCAAAGAGTTCTCACGGATAGATGTTCGGCATTTTAGCTTTACGCAAAGAGTTTTTGTTGAGTGGAATGGTTTGCCTGAGTGGGTAGTTAGCCCCAATTCTGTTCACAATTTCAAAGTCAACAACATTGATAAGTTCTTTACGAATGCTGGGCATCTTTGATTTTTTTTTTTTTTTGTGGTGGTGGTGGTGCTAATTGGGCTTTTTATGGTATCATCTTGTTATGTTATGTTAACTGTCAAAAATGATGACAACCAATGTTCTCTGCCATACCAAACTTTTGTTGTTTGGATCAATTAAAACACAGTGACTGTTTGTTTCCTTTGAAATGAATAAAAACTTATTATTGGAATAAATCAACATTGAAGTATACATTTTATTTGATTTTTGTCATTTGGGTAAGAAATTAGAAAAACTATACACCAAGATGGTTACTATTTTTCATGCCAGCACTCTAAGAAAAATGTACTCTACCTTCTCTATACCGCTGAGAAAGTTAATGTTGATACCAAAGATCTTTAGACTTTAAGTACATGGAATGCACCCTGGCATACAGCTAATGTAAATCTATCACCTTTAGAGGCCAACATGATCTGTACCTTTATTTGGACTTTTACTCATAAAAGTGTTTAAAATTGGGTGGAAATATTGTAAAAAATATTTTTAAAGTTCAATAGATTTTAAAGAAATCATAGGCCAAAAAATACGGAAATAATATGTGGGGCTATAAGGGTATTTCAGCTGACGTCATGAGGTCACATGGCTTTGTTTACATCGCCATTTTGTAGGGAAGGAACACTGTCGTCTGCTGTACACTCAATTAGATTTAAATATGTTTGCATGTAGTTATGTAAGATTATTTTTGTAAGACAATTATGCTGTAATCTTGCTGTACCATTGGTTGTACTAGTAGACATGTGCGCGGGAATAAAAAGATGTTTTCTTGATTTCCATCTGATCCTGAAGTGGGTTTCTGTTGTACAATGTGACAGCTTTCAACCCACGGTTCCACTAGGATTTGCAGCGAGCACTTTATATCAGGTATATAGGCTTTGAGTTAAACAAACAATCAGATGGCTTTCATGTTAAGTTACTCTTTGTATTTCCGGTGAATATATAAAACTTAAAGAGAATATGAAGTAAAATCAGAAGTGAACAAAAAAACTGCAATCAGTAAAATTAGCTGAATTGATAGGTAGGTTAGCATGCAGTATGTTTGTTGTATGTGAAATGTGACTGAGCTGTGTGAAGACATGAAATGTAATGACGCCCTTCCCTGCAAAATGGTGAGTAAGAGTCACGTTAATGAAATTCCTCTATTGGGCACTTTATATTATGTGACTGTGTGAATTCAGCTGCCTCGCAATAAAAAAAATTAATGGGGGGGGCTGAAATGGACATTGAGATATGCTGTGGGGTCTCTGCCTAAGTTATAATATAACAACAGCACCAGAAAAAACAAATGATTCTGATACTGTACATTCTATGATCCATTCAGTCACAATTACACAAATAATAATTAAAGAAAGTTTTAGTATTTAGTTTGCCTTTGTCCACAGACTTACTCAGGAGGTGGAAATACTTCAGTCCATATATATCACTGAGCTGGACATCACTGAAAAAAAGTAAGTAAAGGAGCAAAGAATTAGTTATTCAGGAATTTAGTATTAATATTGTACTGAAGAAGCCAGTGACTTGTGGCATCAGACGGGAAAAGATGGTTGGATTGAGAGAAAAGAATGATTAGAAACATGGCAAATTGGATAGTATTAGGGAGAAAATAAATGGAATGGCTTTAGGATTAAAGAAAATTGGAATACAGAACAGGAAGGGATGAGTGAGATAGGGATTGTTTTTTTTTAAATGGCAAGGAATCAATTTGTTGAGATCATGAAAATGATAAGAAATACTTTTATTGAATATATTTGTCAGGATCCTGACTTGACAGAACCTTCATTTTCTATTTAATTCCATGCACAAGTTATAAGTTAAAATGTTATTCATGATTTAATTGTTCTGAGGAAGGCATTTGCATCGTCAGAAGAAAAGAATCTTATCAATCTTACCAATCCAGAAAAAATTTCATTGGTGCATTTTACATAGTATGTATGGAATGTGACACTACACCTAGAAAATAGTGGGGTCATGCATTCTTAAAGAAAAATGTAAGATGTGAAATTAATGTCTTTTTTCACAGAATATTGTATTTCATATTAGGATTTCCCTGAAGTAAAGTTTGATTGTTTTTCTTCTCCTGTACAGTGGTCATCCTCACCAGATCACTTTAGTCTTGCATCCAGCCACAGCTGACCAGACTCAGCTCCAGTATGTCACACTCACACTAATTATCACATTGCCAAAAAGGGTGAGTTCTGTAAAACCTCTGTTGCTTCTGATAAAAGAGCCAAAATTATGATAGGAGATTAATAATGCTTTTTTTTTTCTTCTTAAAGTTCCAGCAATTTGTAAATTTGTAAGTTTTATTGATTACAAACACAGTCATTTATACTATAACCAATAATAAATGAATGAGTCCGCTCATGTAAGGGGAAGGGGAAGAAATGTCAGCAAACACTTTGATGACTGTAGAGACCAATCCTTGTGGTGCAGACACTTTTGCACTCTTAACAGACAAAGGCTTGGCTTGATAATCTCTGGGAGGTCCTACTCTCTTGTCTTTTTCTGCATTTATCTAGTGCGGTGGAACGTCTCTTCGTTTAAAAAATGCAGCTGATTTAAAACATTTTTTTATTGATGTGCGCCACCTTGTTCAATTCAGAGCCACCTACTGTCAAGTCTGATGGTGGAGACCAGCCATTGAGAGTTGTTTCTTTAGTTGGTCCTTGTAACGCTTCTTTGAGCAACCAAATCACGTTTTCCAGTCTTTAGTTCACCGAAGAGGACTAGTTTTAGCACGCATGTATCTTCCATCCTTGTCACATGGCCAAGCAAAACAATATTGCTGAGCTTGTACAGGATCGTGGTAATTGGAAGAAATTTGTGGTCTCCTGCGTAATAGCCGATTGATGATGAATCTTTATATATAATCATTATATTTAAAACCTATGTTTTTTGTATTCCATGGATATTTCAACCACAGTATTACCAAAAGAAGAAATGAGTTAGTCTTTATTCAAACAAACTTTATTTATCCAAAATTATTAAAAAGAAAACTAGTTGGATATTTTAATAAATGCTAAATGTTATCATTTGGTTACATTTTCAAGAGGAAAAACAGTGTGTGTAGAATGACATAAAGTAAAAGTGAGAAGATGAAAAAATATCTTACGCTTTTGGCGTTGTTAACAACAATAAATGTGTATTACATTCCGACCTTCATAATAATCATTATTATTAACTTAAAGGTATATACAGTATATAGCCCTTATTCTCAAAGTAAGTTGTAAGTGCAGAGGTGCTGTAGCTCAGTGGTTAAGGAGTCATGATTGTATGCGAGAGGTACCGAGTTTAATTCCCGCCGTTAGTGCTGCATTGTGTCCTTGAGCAAGACACTTTACTCTACTTGCTTCAGTCCCTTACCTGTAAAATGAGTATCAGCCCTGCTGGGGAGTTAATCTGCGATGGACTGGTGTCCCGTCCAGGCGGAGTCATGTACTCTCATCTGCTTGCGCCATGGAAACCGGGGATAAACATCGGCTCAATGAGCCTGATGACTGGATGGATTTAGCTGAAGCTGTAAATGCTTTACAAAACTATACAAGTCATGATAAAAGTTACAAACACATTTAAATACAAGATACAAAATAATTTAAAAAAAGTATATAAATAAACAGAAGAGTAGGAAAAGTTGAAACAAATTAAAATCTTAATTACTGTTCAAAATGAAGAATATGATATCACAATTAAAAGTATAAGAAATAATTAAAAGTTAAAAAGAAGGCATCAGAAATCAGATAAGAATTAATACAAATGTTAAAATAAGTCACTAAAATACTGCAATAAACACAAGCAATGCTAGTGCAGTGGAAAACGGGGATTGAAAATATGCCGGTAAAATTGAATACTTGTATAAGGAAAGTAGTCATGTGGAAAAATCTGAATTTATTAATTAATTTGAATTTATGTGCTTTTAAGATCAGTATTTTATGTGTAATTTCACTTATCAGGTGTATTTGTATGTTTTTGTTTCATTAATGGTTTTGTTTGTTTTAAGGAATGTGAGGACAAAATCATGAGCAAAAGTTGTTCAGGATTGCCTCTATTACTGTACTCTCCCTCTTCATTTTGCAGTATCCAGTTGAGCTTCCAGACATTTGCATCAAGAATCCAAGAGGGATCTCAGAAGAGGAAGTCATAAGGTACCCACCCGCCAGTCTATAAATAGAAATTACTTCATGTCAAAACCATTTAAAGGAGACATCTGAGATAAAATTGAGATACAACCTGTTGTTTTTAGGTTGAATTTTTGTTTCTGTTGTGAGAGCATTAGGAACGTATGCATTCCATTTAATGTATGTGTTGGGTGGGTGTATGTTTGTAACTGCAAGCTTGCAAACACAATATTTCAAGAACAATACAGTGCAGTAATATCATGTTGTACGTAGCCTATGGTCTGTAGATGTGCCCTATTGTGTTTTGGTGATTGATATCATGAATATTAATGAGTAGGCAAGCTAAAAGTCAATTTCTACAAATGTTGATATATCCATTAGCATAGATTTTATATTAGTCAAGCTTGGCGTGGTGGTTCTAACATTAAGTTTTGGGTTCATGTGAAGCTGACCTCATTAATATTCACTACTTAGCCAGCATTTTTGTATTGGAATCTCAACACACAGGTGCATTCTGATCATTCATTGTCTTCAATTAAATTGTAAAAAATGGAGACTGGAGTGGAAGTAAATATGATTAACAGAACGTCAGTCAGTATTATACACAATAATTAAGAATAATAAAACCAATTTGTAAAGCGCACATAGCCACTTGGCCGAGCACTCAAGGCACAGAAGACAAATACAGTATAGACAAAAAGAGACAATATAAATTAGCATAATTAAGGGAGATCATCAAAAGCCATAGTCATCAGATAAGTTAAGGTCCTTCTTAAACACATTAATACTTGGGGCAAGCCTGACTTCATGAGGTAATTTATTCCAAAGACACGGAGGTGCAACAGCAGAAGATCCTTTCCCCCCACCCCCGCTCCATACCCAATAAACTTAAGATTCCTTAGGAAGGGACAAATTGCGGGAATCAAGTTTAGGAGTTGGATTATACTTAACAAGGAGATTATTAAAATTAACATAAGTAGGAGCACAATTATTCAGAGATTTATAGACAAAAAGCATAAGTTTAAAAGTAATTCTATAAGTAACAGGAAGCCCGTGAAGTTCTTTCAAAATTAGGATGATACTTCTGTGAAAGAGTTAAAATGCGAGCAGCCTTCTTGTGTAATTTTTGAGGTGGAATGATACTTTTCTTGGGTAGTCCGTACAACATGGCATTTCCATTGTCAAGGCGTGAGGTGGCAAAGGCATGGAGTAACTGTTCAGTTGTCTGAATGTTAGGTACTTGGGTAACCTGCCAATCTTCCTTAGATGAAATCAAGAAGAGAGTACGATATTAGAATATTCTTCTCCTTTGTCTTTCACTGTACAGTTTTGAGGTGTAACTCTTTTCATTTCAATCGAGTTCTTTTGTATTTGTTTTCTTTTGCAGCCTGAAAAGGGATCTTGACAAATGTGCCTCTGATCGACAAGGAGATCAAATGCTGTATGAATTGATTGAGGTAAATTGAAGATTCATAACACATAACTTATTACGTCATGGTCGTAGAAGTAGATGAGAGGGGATTCTGTCTCTGTTTTATCTGTTGGTCATCTGGAGCCCCTTTCTTTCACAGTACAGGTTTTGTTTGATATGCATTGCTTTTGGGATACAGAAAGGGATAAATAAAATGGAATATTTGTTGAGATTTTAATGGGGCTGGTTGATTAATACAGTGAAGATAATGTATGGTGGTAAAGCAAAGTTTTAAGTTCTAAGTCATTAAATATTCATGAAATTTCATTCATGTATCATCTATAGCATACGAATACTCGAGCAAAGTTGGTGCTTAATGACGACTTATCATATTGTTTCCATTTGCAGTTGGCCAAAGAAAGCTTGACGCAGAATAATACACCAAGTTGTCCATGTGTCATATGCTATCACAATTTCCAGGTATGTTGAATGGTTAATAGTATAATAGGTTTATTTATCAAAGATTTACTGAATAGATGTATTATTCATTTGGCCAAGGTTCAAAAGCAGTTGGGAAGAGATAAGTTTTAAACAAGGATTTAAAGTTGTTAACAGTTTTTGCCTGTCGGATGTACATAGGGAGTTGGTTTCATAAGAAAGGAGCAGCATACTTGAAAGTTCTTTCACCCTCATATGTAGAGACAGGGTTGAATGAAACTGATTGCAATATATGTGCTAAAAGGTATATGGATAGGTAGAGGCAACATTAGATAAAGTGATTTAAAATCCACTGAAAAACATGGAGAAAACAAAACATTTCTTCAAAATCAATTAAAAATTAGCCATTTTTAAAGCTTTTTGAAGATTTTTGTGCAAATTTGTGCATTTTTGTGTTATTCTTGTGATGTATGAACAGGACATAGTCTCTTGTTTTTTATGTAAATCCATAGTTTTTAAACCTTCTGCCATTTCTCTTTGAACAGTCAAATGATAATTCTGATGAAGATAATTTGATCTTTACCATGCCCCCAACCAAAAGAAGGCATTCTGAACATTTTCAAGGTCTGAAATATAGGGAAGAATTATAAAGATAAATAACATATGCAATATTCAAAATTCAGAGACTAGTAAACTCAGATTTGAATGCTCTTTTTGGTCATTTTTGGTCAGTGGTTGAACAATTTCGATTTAAATGCTCTTTTTGGTCAGTGGTTGAACAACTCTGATTTGAATGCTCTTTTTGGTCAGTGGTTGAACAAAACATATGTACCTGTCCATAGGCCTTTCTTAAAATTTGTGTCGTGTGTATTTACTACATGATTTCATATGAATTAATAAAATCAGTATCATAGTAAAATTAAAGAAAATAATACTTTTATGAATCTTAAAACAAGCAGTGTAACTTTCATCAGTTTGTATTATTATTTGTAAGTTATGATAATCTGATTAGTTTAGTAGTGACAAAAGATACACATAACTATGGAGCAGCATCTTCATTAGGTTAAAAAAAAATGTTTGTTTGTCCACCTCCGGCCACCCCTTTTTTTTTCTTCAAAAAGCTGTATGCTTTGTTAAGATCCCTAAAAAATGGTGTGGCAACCACTATTGCCTGTTGCTGTTACTGCACAGGAAATGAAGTCCATCACCCACAAGAGCTTGTGATAGAATACAAAGTTGTCCTCCTGGTTTGTAACGAGTGTGTCAGGCAAAGGGAAGAAAATCCCAAATCACACAAAAAGCATCAGTGAGATATAAAAACTGAGCAAAATAAAAGGAACCAACAATCTGAACATGAAGTAAAGTGTTTGAATTCTGAAACTATAGGTGTTCTTGATACTATAAACCCTGAGTGAGCCAGTTGTGATCACAAGCATATGTCATGAGGAAAGATTCCATTTTAATAAAATAAAAAAAAAAACTCATTTCTGCCCTTGCAATTTTCCACAAGAAGGGCAAACAAACAAACAAACAAGTTTTTTCAGGCCTTATTTTGCTTTGTCCAGTAGACAATGAGTTTTAAAGTTGACTAAAATAAACTTCAGTTAAAGTTAGTTTACTGTTGCAGAAAGTATATGCTACTAGAATTTATGTTAAACACTGACTTTTGTATAATTGATTTTGTTGTTTTAAAAATTCATTAAATTATTTCTTCAGAATAGAAAAAAAATGTCAATCAGTTTCTTCAGATAGTAAATCACAGTTGTTTCAGTAATTTCTACGCAAATCAACCAGGGTTTTAATTTTGAATCTTGAATATCTTCAGACTGGAAAATATTTTTGAACGCTTTTTTCACCATTTTTTCCTCCACCAACTTTGTTCTTTCCATCGTCCTTTATCATCTAGTATGGACACGTTTGGTGACTTAACCCTAACTCTATAACGCGACGATATTATCGCCGCTTTAGGTACCCCATCCTTCACCCCGCCTCCCAAGCACGTTTTCAAAAAAGTGCTGGTAGAGTAAGGGTTAATCAGCCTGCGACAAGTGTGCCAAGTCAAAAATATATGCAGCATGGTCTTGGTGGGCAGCCCACTGGGTCACTGAAGTGGAACCAGCCCGACTCTGCTGCTCAGAAGACAGAGGACCCTCCAATAATCAGCCTGTTCTTAACCCTTTCTCTACCATACGCAATATTATTGCTGTTTTGGGTGCTCCAGCCTCCCAAGTGCATTTTCAAAGAAGTGCTGGTAGAGTTGTGAATTGTATCATATCCCTCCCATTAAACTGATTGCTTTATTTGAACAATTTTTTTTAAAGGATGATGATGAATTTACAAGAACGGAGTGCTATCATTACTTTCATTGTCACTGCTTGGCTAGGTATATCCAGCATACTCAAGAAAATGAGAAAGAGGAAGAAGTAAGTTATCTTCATGCAAAACCTCAATACAGAATGCACCCAAGGACTATTTTTAACCATTTAATGTGATCATTGCCTTAGTCTGTTACATGCTGCACAATTTGGATTTGACTATTTTCTCAGGACAGTAATGTCCACTGGTTGTGAATGACCATTTTTTCATGGATATGAAAACTAATGAAAAAGAAATATGATTTCACTTATTGATGAACATGTAATGAATCTATTATTCACACCTCCAATTACACTGAATAGATATTTGAAATGAGAGATGTTGTACTTTTAGATAGCAAAGAGGTTCTTCAATCTTCAATTGGATTTAAATCAGGGAGCCCAAGCTATTCCATTATATCACAAGTTTACTTTATGCATACACAAGCAATCAAACAATTGACCTCTCTTAGTCAGTTGATTGACAGCTTTTTTAACTAATCACCACACAAATTTTTCTAGCAACACAATCTGCATAACTAAGTGGGAAAAAATCCTAAGCGGTACTGGTACAGTACAGCTAGCTAGTGGCTCATGCAGTCAATGCAATATAATGCACAAAGCAAATTTCTGCACACACAGACTGGGTGACAACAAAATGGTGAACAAAAATTATTCCTCAAGCTTGTTCAGCCTGATTTCCGTTATTCAAAAGGGTAGGCAAACAAAATTTTGTTTATTCCTTTTGCTAAAAAACTAAAAAAATGCAATTATTAAGCAATTCTGCCATGGACCTTTTTTGACTTGCCCAGAGATCTCAATGATCTTAAAATGTGGTTGATCCTATTAAGCCACTTTTCTGTTTATTCTTCTCAGTGTATATCTTTTTCAATCACAAGATAAGATCTAGAGGATAACTTTGAAATGGTCAAAGTAACATATCAGTCACGGTCAAAGAATAAGACATACTTTTATCGCCACACTTCTATAGAAAATATATATCTCCAAGGTAATTTTTACATTACACATAGCCTATGTTTGTCATTTTGATAATTACAGCTGATATGTCCAGTGTGTAGAAACCAATCAACGATGACTTGGATCAACTCAAGGATGCCATCCCTCCTCGTGAAGAGGTTGAAGGGAGTTTGATTGATGTGAAGATGAAGAAATGGCAGAAGGAGATGGATCAGCTGAAGGAGAAGCAGCTCATGAAGGGCGGCATCATCGATGTGGAGGCCAACAGCAACAGGTTCCTGCTAGACATCTCAAGTGTGAGTTAAATTACCTTTTTTTGTAAGAAGTTTTACTGTTTAAATGGTGATTGCCTGGTATATACATGTATCTTGAGCATTTCAGATTGTGTTTTAAATTTTAATGTGGATTTGATTTAAAATTTTCTTAAAGTTAGGGGAATCTGGTTATGTTACATTTTATTTTAGATTGTTAAATTTAGGGTCAAACATATTCATCCTGCATCATAAAGGGTAATAGGGGAAACCAAGTAGCAAAGACTCATGAACAATTGTCATGTCATTCATGAGGTATTCAAGTGTAAAGAAGTGATTTGTGTAGAAATGACTGAAAACAGACTAGAAATGACATCATAGCCTCCTAGTCCTAAAAAGCCTTTGTGTGAGTTTCCTCACAGTTTTCTTGAACCATGTGTCCTCTAACAGACAAACAATATATACATGTCTGACTTATTGAATGAGAGTTAACAGAGACTGTTGAGCTTGATCACCGAGTCAGGTATTGACGAGAGTCACCTAAGTCACGCTTTCCCCATTGACTGTAAAGATTACTACTTTTTAATGTCACTTTATTTACAACTCTGTTGCTTAGATTTTTTTTAATATGTTATGTAACTTTTAGTATTCTAGGTAATGTTAAGTCATCTGGAAAAACCTTAGTCATCTTAACACTGAAAGTGAAATTTTGAGCCGATTTTATAACCTTAGGCCATGCAAATCAGGGTTTTCCCCATTGACTGCAATGATAACGAGTGATAAAAGTCACTTTATTAAAAAAAGTTGTCACTTTGTTTTTTCTTTTCCAAATATGTTATGTACCTATTGGTATTCTAGATAATCTGAAGTTATCAGGAAAAACTCATGTCGTCCTAACACAAAAAGTGGAATTTGGGGCCGATTTAGACAGATTTTATAACCTTAGGCTACGAAAAACGGCAAAATACGTCCAGCCTACTGTAGCTCCGTATGTTATAAGAAAATAAAAACTTGGATTTTATATTTGTTGAGCAATTGAGATAATTTCTGACATGATGAGGTTGTTTTGAATGTTTATGTTGCCATAACTTAAATATTTGCCTGGCCTGATGTTATCAAATAGGCCCAGAATTTCACTTTTTGTGTTAGGATGATATAGGTTTTTCCAATGACTTAATATTACCTAGAATACCAAAAGTTGCATAACATTAAAAAAAACTGAAGTGAGAGATTTTTAAATTAAGTGATTTCAAAAATTTGTTATTGTTACAGTCAATGGCATGAAACAATTTTTTTCCTTAGGAGAAATGGTCCGTCAATCATTCACAGTTAATGCACACATCATCTCGTGCATATGATACACAGCTACTTTACCACCAGTTTGCAAACAAATTTTTCCCACTAAGACACTTAACATGGATGTGTGATTTCAATTACAAAAGTGCCCTGATTACTCAGCACTGGCTTTCTGTAATCTTATACACACAAATAACCTTGGCTACTTGACTGCCGTGTGCGTGGGAATGGCAGATAAACATTCATTGTTTGGAGTGGAAACACAATACACTGAAAAGGAAGTCGGGTTGGTAATTGTCATACCTGAGTTTTTAGGATTAACTCAGGTGTCGGGTGCAGGTGGGCAAAGAGAAACTTTTCGGCATGGGGGAAAATCGTGGTCTTGGTGACTTGTGAATACATGTTGGCTTCATTCGCTATCACAGCAGTCAATGGGAGCTCATCATTCATTCTCCGTTAATTAAGTTCTATGTCCTGACTACATATTGGACATCTGTTACCAAGCCCATAAAAATTTCCTTTCTACATTTCAGACACCAACAACTCTTTTAAAAGTGTCTTCTGCTGCCTCCTTGGCAGAACTAGATGAATCAACAGACGCGACAATAAATGAACAAGAGGGAGACATCACCAGTACAAGAAAAGATCAAAAAGAGAAGCCATCATTTTCAGCTGGGAAGAACAAGAGTAATGAGAGAGGTTACAGTTCAAAGTCTCACAGACAAAGTAACTCGTCAAGATATGATAATGCCAAATACAATCAAAGCAGAACATCTCTGAACATGAGAAGATCCAACAGGGATTGGCACAGGAATGAACGACCCCAATCTGGAAAATCTGGAAACAGAGGTACAGGATATGATGAGAGGAGAGGTAAACGTGAAGATGAGAAAACATTTTCCTTGAGAAGTAGAACTGAAAATGAAAATAAAGTTTTAGGTAAAGGAGGTCATGAAAATAAAGGTCAATCTTCAGGTAATGCACAGGCTTCAGGTAATATACAGGCTTCAGGTAATATACAGGCTTCAGGTACTACACAGGCTTCAGGTAATACACAGGCTTCAGGTAATACACAGGCTTCAGGTAATACACAGGCTTCAGGTAATACACAGGCTTCAGGTAATACACAGAATGAGGCTAGTTTTCAGGAGGAGAAAGGTTTTGACAAATGTAAAGTACCTATTAATGTATCAACAAGTGGGAAGAGTAATGAACACAAAGATAAGCCTCAAACAAATACAACTGTCAAAGAGAGTAGTTTTCCTGCTCGAGAGAGAAGCGGTAACGAAGAGAACAGAACAAAGAGAGGCAAAAGTGACCTAGAAAGAAGAAATGGCCTTGAGAAGGAAGCTAAAGATAAAGTGGATGTAGAGGATGACAAAGGATTTAATTTGTATGGTGAAAGTAAGGGAAAGGATCTTAAAGCAGAAGACCCTTATAAGAATGGTAAACTTGTATCTTTAGAGTTTGTTAGTACTAAAAATGCTGAGGGTCATGGTAGTTTAGAATTAGGGTCAAAGACAGAGAAAATGAATTCAGATTCAGGAAATAATAAAGGTGAGAAAACCAATAATAGAAAAGATACTAGAGGTAGGGGTGGTGCTGGCAGACACAGATATGGTGATAGGGAGAGGGAACGAAGACATGTAAATAATGAAGGAGAGGGTAAAGGAAGTGTGGGAAGTGGTCACAGAGGAAGTAGGTCTGGAAGAGGTGGCATAGCCAAAGAAATGACACGTAGAGATAGGGAAATGGGAGAGGGGAGAAGAGGTAGGGGAAATCCAGATGTAAGTAGGGGATGGAGAGGAGAAAACAGAGGGCGAGGAAGGTCAGATAATGAAAAGATGGAAAGGAAAGAAAATCCTGAAAATAAGAAAAATAAAAAAATTACTAGAAATGAGAAAAATAATGTAACTGTCAAAGATTTGATCAATGATGTATACCAGTCTCTACAAAATGATAATTATGCAGAGAGAAGGGATGGTGGGGATGTCAAACTGGAGAAGAAAAATGAGTCATCTTTATCTCCGTCAGAAGATGGTAGAGTCAAACCTCCACCTGGATTCAAATCTAGAGGGGATGCCCTCAGACCACCCCCAGGATTTAGTGAAAAACAACCATCCAGTGAACCTCACAGACCTCCCCCTGGCTTTGAAGAGCTCAGGTGACATTAGCATAATCTCATATTTCCTTATTTATTTTATTATGATTGCAGTACTTCAATGGAACCAAGTTTTTACTAGTATTTATTTGTTGCAATATTTTGAAGTGCATAGACGATGACGGTGGCTGCAGAATATGTTGGGGAAGGTGGGTGTAGAAGGCGATGTTGAAGGTGGGTGCTCTATTGCACAAAGATGTTATAAGTTAGAAATCACTCACTTATGCAACTACACCTTGGTTATCCAAACCATAGGCTGGAACCCTGATTATCACTCACTTATGTGACTACACCTTGGTCCAAACCATAGGCTGGAACCCTGATTATCACTCACTTATGCAACTACACCTTGGTTATCCAAACCATAGGCTGGAAATCTGATTATCACTCACTTATGTGACTACACCTTGGTTATCCAAACCAAAGGCTGCAACCCTGATTATCACTCACTTATGTGACTACACCTTGGTTATCCAAACCATAGGCTGGAACCCTGATTATCACTTACTTATGTGACTACACCTTGGTCCAAATCATAGGCTGGAACCCTGATTATCACTCACTTATGTGACTACACCTTGGTTATCCAAACCATAGGCTGGAACCCTGATTATCACTTACTTATGTGACTACACCTTGGTCCAAACCATAGGCTGGAACCCTGATTATCACTCACTTATGCGACTACACCATGGTTATCCAAACCATAGGCTGGAACCCTGATCATCACTCATGTGACTACACCTTGGTCTAAACCATAGGCTGGAACCCTTATTATCACTCACTTATGTGACTGACACCTTGGTTATCCAAACCATAGGCTGGAACCCTGATTATCACTCACTTATGTAACTACACCTTGGTTATCCAAACCATAGGCTGGAACCCTGATTCAGACCAACATAAGGCTCTGAAAGTAGAGAGCAATAGTAAAAACTTCCATATAAGTGCATCCTTTATGTGAATACTCGCATAGCTTATAATTTATGCATTTATTATGGGAGTATTATACTAAAATTTCCCACATTTCTATTATTAATTCACGGCAGCTGGCTTAAATTCGTGTGAACCTTGATTATCCAAACTACCTTTAGTCCCCACTCAGACGTATAAGTAAGAGCTTACTGCATAATCTCCAGTGTGACATTATTTTGTGATGCTCACTCAAAGGCTGATAAATTATTATTACAAACTATGGAATGCTGCAATGGTCTAAGATATCAATGGTTGAAAAAGGTAAATCCATCTGAGCCATTAGGCTCATTGAGCCGTTGCTTATCCCCAGTTTCCATGGCGCAACGGATGAGAGTACATGACTCCCCCTGGATGAAAAGCCAGTCCATCACAGATTAACTCTCCAGCAGTGTTGGTACTCATTTTACAGCTGAGTGGACTGAAGCCAAGTAGAGTAAAGTGTCTTGCTCAAGGACACAATGCAGCGCTCAAAGGGGAATCAAACTTGGTACTTCTTGAATACGAGCATGACTCCTTAACCACTTAGCCACAGTTCCTCTATAAAATGGTCAACAGGGCCATAAATCTCATTCTGAAAGTGGAGGACATGCTTTTTTTTTCTTCAAAAAGTGGCAGGACGAGAGGATAATTTTCCTAAAATGTACTGATTTTTTGAAATTCTACTTAAAAGGGTTGGGGGTGGAGACATGTCCCCCAAGAATTTTGGCCCTGATGGTCAATAAGTTTATTTAAATGGTACTTGCTTTATATTTTGCAAGATTGTTTTAAGCCAGTATGCAGATCATTGTTTTTAAAAAGGTTGTGGACAAGAACAAAAGTGTATGTACTTGCTGAAATTGCTATGACTTCAGATTTGTTGTAAAGTGGTCAGTTTAGACAGAAACTCTTATCTACACCACTTTTTAAGTATAATTGAACAATATGCCAAATGTTGGTTACACATCCATCAACTTTTCTTTTTAGTCTAAGAATGGTTAACAAACAAATGAAGCAATTAAATGATAAACTACTTGAGTGTAGTATGTAAATGAAAATGAAATTCGAATTTGATTTGGAGGACAAGAGTAATGCAGTTCTGTTGAGATCTTGGTAAATATTTTCTCTGATGCAGTGGTGGTACTACCAGGAAAAAAGAGGAAGGGGAAAGGTGCCTTTCAAACAAGTATGCAATACTCCCTAATTGCCTCAGCACAAGAAAGAATTGCATGGAAAAGTGTGTGCATTGTATGTATTTGACGTTTAAGGATTGTCTTCCTGATTGCATCCCTTTCCCTTCCCAACAGCAATAATCTTGTAATTCTTAAAACTTATTATATTCCATTCTGATACTTTTCCCTTTGTTTAGGTTCAAGTTTAATGCACAAAAAGGAGTGTTTCTTAAATTTCCACCATGTCCCTCATATTTTTATTTAAAATTTCTTTAGATGGGGAAAGAAATTAATCCCTCGAATAAAGATCTTCAAGATTTCTTACATTGGACAGTTTTTATCTCCATAAGATATCAATTTGTAGGTGTTTGGTAAGTTTTTCCCTAAAAGTATAATTTATTGTTTATGTTGTCAGGGTTGTTTGCAGAATGAATCATACAGATTTACCCACAGAAAAGCTACTTGGTAATGCAAGACCATAGGAGATCTTAGATCATTGGAAGGGCTGAACTCTAGCCTTTCAATCATATAGCATTATTTGGCTTATACTTATTATATACATATGAATTCTTATTATACCACTTTGCAAATTATTGGGAAAGAAAGGGGGCAAGGCCTTTTCGTACCTATAGGCCCCAAGGTGCTGTAATGTCTCACTTTACACATGTTTTGGGGGCAAAACATGTGTTTAGTTTATAAACTAATACTTTAAGAATGATCATGTTTCTGAATTATTGTTTTGAAACCTTTACAGAAACATCTATTTTAAAGAGAATTTGAGCAGGAATACGATGCATTTGGGATGTATGTCTAAAGAGACACATCAATACATCAACTAGTTTGAAATTAAATGTTTGTAAGGTGTATAGGATACTGTGACAAATGAAAAAGAAGTATTCAATTTGGAAGGATATATTGTGATATTAAAAGAAAGAAGAAAATGAAGTGTACTGTTGTGTCAGTGTGTACTTTATTCATGCATGCATGGTACATCATTACCGCAGATAGTCCCTTTACCAGTTCTGTTCGTACCACCGATCAGGAGACTCAATAAGTCCCCCGATTGGGAGACTCAATCATGCGCACTCAGCTTACAGTGATTTATGGAAGCTAGCATTTTTATTGTGAAGTTTTAATCATAGATGCTTATCAGTCGTTTTATTGAAGGTTGGTAACAAAGTTTGCTTTGTTAATGTTCAATTTTGCAAAAGTAAAACAACTTCTTTACTATCACGCAATTATTGCTAAATAATTTTCACATATTCCCAAGTTATTTCTCATAATTTCAGAAAACCTTGTTAAAGCGCGACTGCCCTACAGTAACACATAAAAAGATTTCATCACTTTTCTTAAAATTTCTCGAAAACCATACGGTGAATTTCAAAAGCGCACGGTGAAAAAATAATTCATATGCCATTATTTCAAATCGTGAAGACAAATTTGAACCCTTTACAATGGTTGAGTTCCCTGCACTCGAAATGTGTCTGATTGTTATGTTATTCCTATACAAACTTTGAATTTGGATAGATGCATTGTGGGATACTTCTGTAGATGATCGCCAGATCCGGAAAACAAAACTGTTCTCCCGATTGGGGGTACGAACGGGACTGTTCACCAACCATGGGCTGCAAGCCATAGGGGGAAAAGACAAGAATTGCCCCAAAAGATTTGATAATCCTTTTTTTGTAATGAATGATATGTATAATTAAAAAGATGTTCATAATTTCCCCCTCCAATGCCCCCGCCCCCCCCCCCCCACAATCATGTTGAAAATAGTAACAAGCAGAGTCCAAAAGAGAATAGCAATAGTACAAGTAGGGTGTAGCAATTGTACAAATAGGGTGTAGCAATAGTACAAGTATGGCGTAGGAATAGTACAAGTAGGGCGTAGCAATAGTACAAGTAGGGTATAGCAATAGTACAAGTAGGGCGTAGCAATAGTACAAGTAGGGCGTAGCAATAGTACAAGTAGGGCGTAGCAATAGTACAAGTGGGGCGTGAGCAATAGTACAAGTAGGGGCGTAGCAATAGTACAAGTAGGGCATAGCAATAGTGCGAGAAGGGCGTAGCAATTGTGCAGTGGGGCGTGCAATAGTACAGTGGGGCGTGGCAATAGTACGTGCAGTGGGGCGTGGCAATAGTGCAGGGGGCGAGCAATAGTACCAGTAGGGCGAGCAATAGTACAGTGGGAGGGCGTGGCAATGGTGCAGTGGGGCGTGGCAATAGTACAGTGGGGCGTGGCAATAGTACGAGTGGGGCGTGCAATGGTGCAGTGGGGCGTAGCAATAGTGCAGTGGGGCGTGGCAATGGTGCGAGTGGGCGTGGCAATGGTGCAGTGGGGGCGTGGCAATGGTGCGAGTGGGGCGTGGCAATGGTGCAGTGGGGCGTGGCAGTAGTGCGGTGGGGCGTGGCAATGGTGCAGTGGGGCGTGCAATAGTGCGAGTAGGGCGTAGCAATAGTGCGAGTAGGGCGTAGCAATAGTGCGAGTAGGGCGTAGCAATAGTGCGAGTAGGGCGTAGCAATAGTGCGAGTAGGGCGTAGCAATAGTACGAGTAGGGCGTAGCAATAGTACCAGTAGGGCGTAGCAATAGTACAAGTAGGGCGTAGCAATAGTACAAGTAGGGCGTAGCAATAGTACAAGTAGGGCGTAGCAATGGTACAAGTAGGGCGAGCAATAGTACAATAGGGCGTAGCAATGGTACAATAGGGCGAGCAATAGTACAAGTAGGGCGAGCAATGGTACAAGTAGGGCGTAGCAATAGTACAAGTAGGGCGTAGCAATGGTACAAGTAGGGCGTGAGCAATAGTACAAGTAGGGCGAGCAATAGTACAAGTAGGGCGTAGCAATAGTACAATTAGGGCATAGCAATAGTACAAGTAGGGCGTAGCAATAGTACAAGTAGGGCGTAGCAATAGTACAAGTAGGGCGTAGCAATAGTACAAGTAGGGCATAGCAATAGTACAAGTAGGGCATAGCAATAGTACAAGTAGGGTGTAGCAATAGTACAAGTAGGGCATAGCAATAGTACAAGTAGGGCGTAGCAATAGTACAAGTAGGGTATAGCAATAGTACAAGTAGGGTATAGCAATAGTACAAGTAGGGTATAGCAATTGTACAAGTAGGGCATAGCAATAGTACAAGTAGGGCGTAGCAATAGTACAAGTAGGGCGTAGCAATAGTACAAGTAGGGCGTAGCAATAGTACAAGTAGGGTATAGCAATAGTACAAGTAGGGCGTAGCAATAGTACAAGTAGGGCATAGCAATAGTACAAGTATGGCGTAGCAATAGTACAAGTAGGGTATAACAATAGTACAAGTAGGGCATAGCAATAGTACAAGTAGGGTATAGTACAAGTAGGGCGTAGCAATAGTACAAGTAGGGCGTAGCAATAGTACAAGTAGGGCGTAGCAATAGTACAAGTAGGGCGTAGCAATAGTACAAGTAGGGCGTAGCAATAGTACAAGTAGGGTGTAGCAATAGTACAAGTAGGGTATAGCAATAGTACAAGTAGGGTATAGCAATAGTACAAGTAGGGCGTAGCAATAGTACAAGTAGGGCATAGCAATAGTACAAGTAGGGTGTAGCAATAGTACAAGTAGGGTATAGCAATAGTACAATTAGGGCATAGCAATAGTACAAGTAGGGTATAGCAATAGTACAAGTAGGGTGCAATAGTACAAGTAGGGCGTAGCAATAGTACAAGTAGGGCGAAATAGTACAAGTAGGGCGAGCAATAGTACAAGTAGGGCGAGCAATGGTACAAGTAGGGCGTAGCAATGGTACAAGTAGGGTATAGCAATAGTACAAGTAGGGTATAGCAATAGTACAAGTAGGGCATAGCAATAGTACAAGTAGGGCGTAGCAATAGTACAAGTAGGGCATAGCAATAGTACAAGTAGGGTGTAGCAATAGTACAAGTAGGGTATAGCAATAGTACAATTAGGGCATAGCAATAGTACAAGTAGGGCGTAGCAATAGTACAAGTAGGGCGTAGCAATAGTACAAGTAGGGCGTAGCAATAGTACAAGTAGGGCATAGCAATAGTACAAGTAGGGTATAGCAATAGTACAAGTAGGGTATAGCAATAGTACAAGTAGGGCGTAGCAATAGTACAAGTAGGGTATAGCAATAGTACAAGTAAGGTGTAGCCTGCTTTCAAAACAAAGCAAAGTCTCACTAAGAGCAATAGGTGTAACTAGAAATGTATTGTTGAAGACAATGGTTAGAGCATACACACTAGGAGACGATCTACAAAAGCAGAAATGACGGGTTTCCAAGTCTGGAATACTACCGACTAGATCTGAATCTTACTTTCACCGACTAATCTTTAAGAGAGAAGCAGTATTTAAAAGATTTAATTCTAAATATTTTCTTGATGTTAAGGAACTAATTACCAGGAAAATGTTACAGGAAGTACAGGTTAAATCAAAGAAACAAATAAACTTAACTAAGATGATTGAAAGTAAAACGTTAAAAAGCACATTTAACCATAAAGATGTTATAGTTGTAAACATACAGACGTAAACAAACTATCTGATTCATGGTCTGCAAAGCCAAGCCCATTCATAAAAATTTGTTGAGCCATTTGATGATAATAGCATGGCCTCCTAGCGAGGTCATAGGGTAAATTTCATTAAAATGTTTTGGGACAATGACGTCACAATGACATCACATTTCAAAAATTAGAACAGATTTGATTTCTTCAGAATTAAGTAACAGGAAGTAAATAAGGCATTGAACCCATATTATGATACACACCCCACACCCGCTTTAGTTTGGTCCCCAAACTTAGAGATATAAAGAAAACAGAGAAAACAATCAAAATTGGACCTGCATTAAAATACCCAATGGGCAATACCATTCAGAATTTTTTTTGACATTATTGAGAAGCCTGGTCACCCTCCTGACGAACAAATACCGAGCGGAGCAAAATACTCCCGTACCCATAGCTTGCCACCCCCTCCCTGTTTGACGGTTTTATTCTCATTGACTTAGTGTGTGCATAATTATTGCCTTGCGGGTACAGCTAATTAGAGGTAGCTAACTAAAATTTAATATAGAATAGCGTATATCAAACGAAAGGTCTAATAGTCCCCTGTACCGCAGAAGAATACAAATTGTGAAAACTTTGACATTTTTTAGGGTAATCAGCCCAAATTTCCCCCCACGGCACGGGCATCACAACAAAAAATCTCAGGCTTAGTACCACTGCAAAAACGGCTGATAGAGTCTACTTAGTTTTATTTGATTCCGATATTGTTGACATCATTGAGAAGTCTGGTCAATCCCCTGATGAACAAATACCGAGCGGATGATACTCCCGTACCCATAGCTTGCCACCCCTCCCTGTTTGACGGTTTTAAGTCTCATTGACTTAGTGTGTGCATAATTATTGCCTTGCGGGTACAGCTATTTAGAGGTGGCTAATTAAAATTTGATATAGAATTGCGTATATCAAACGAAAGTTCAAATAGTCCCCTAACCCCCAGAAAAGAAACGTTTGTGAAAGATTTGACACATCTGGGGGAAATCAGCCCAAATTGCCCGCACGGCACGGGGATCACAAAAAAAATCTCAGACTTAGTACCACTGCAAAACCGGCTGATTGAGTCTACTTAGTTTAATTTGATTCCGAATTTGTTAACATCATTGAGAAGCCTGGTCAACTCCCTGATGAAGAAATACCGAGCGGAGCAAAATGCTCCCGTACCCATAGCTTGCCACCCCTCCCTGTTTGACGGTTTTAAGTCTCATTGACTTAGTGTGTGCATAATTATTGCCTTGCGAGTACAGCTATTTAGTGGTAGCTAATTAAAATTTAATATAGAATATCGTATATCAAACGAAAGATCTAATAGTCCCCTGTCCCGCAGAAAAAGAAAAATTGTGAAAACTTTGCAAATGCGGCTGATTGAGTGTACTTAATTTAATTTGATTCCGAATGTTTTGACATTATTAAGAAACCTTGTCACCCCCCTGATGAACAAATACCGAGCGGAGCAAAATACTCCCGTACCCATAGCTTGCCGACCCTCCCTGTTTGACGGTTTTAAGTCTCATTGACTTAGTGTGTGCATAATTATTGCCTTGCGGTTACAGCTATTTAGAAGTAGCTAATTAAAATTTAATATAGAATAGCGTATATCAAACGAAAGGTCTAATAGTCCCCTGTCCCGCGGAAGAATACAAAATGTGAAAACTTTAACATTTTTAGGGGTAATTAGCCTAAATTTCCCCCCACGGCACTGGGATCACAAAAAAATATTAGGTTTTAGTACCACTGCAAAACCGGCTAAATGGGTGTACTTCATTTAGTTTGTTTCCGAATTTTTTGACATTATTGAGAAGCCTGGTCACCCCCCTGATGAACAAATACCGAGCGGAGCAAAGTACTCCCGTACCCATAGCTTGTAACCCCCTCCCTGTTTGACTGTTTTAAGTCTCATTAACTTAGTGTGTGCATAATTATTGCCTTGCGGGTACAGCTAATTAGAGGTGGCTAATCAAAATTTAATATAGAATATCGTATATCAAACAAAAGGTCTAATAGTCCCCTAAGTCAGTATACAAAAGGGGGGTTCTGGCGCACTTTTGCTGTCGTTTTTGCGTCGTTTTTGTTTTTACGGTTTTAGCCCACTTTGCGTCATTTTTGTTTCACTAATTGGGGCTGGATTCGTTCTGGCGCACTTTTCATGTCGTTTATGGTTTTACTGGTTCTGGCGCACTTTTTAGGTCGTTTTCACTAATAGAACAATTTATGGCAGAAAAAGTTTTTTTTTCTTTATTTATTTTTCTTTTTTTATATATTTATTTTTATTTTTAGTTTAATTTCTGTTGCCAAAACCATAGTAAAAGGTGATCCACTTACAACCCAGCGCTTGGTATCAAGAGGTGACAAGAAAATTGTATTCATTCGCATGCTATATATAATGTGGTGTTCGCTTTTCAATAGATTCATACCATGAAGAAATGTCTTGCTGTCATATAGTGCTTCTTTGTACTGCTGATGTCGTATATTTTTTTTCACAACATACTTTTTAACGCCTTTTGCTTTTCGGATCTCACCGCCATCTTCCTTCAGGATAGAATACATTTTGGGTCGAAGTCCTATATACTCGCTAATGGGTACTCCAGCACATTCGTCTTTCATTTTACCAAGCACATTTTTGTTCGTGGTGCTGTGGAGCGGGTGGTCTGTCGGATAATCACTCGTATCATAGAGGTGTGACTCAGAACTCATATCAGCATACATATCCTCGGTTTGGTTTTCAAGCAGAAGACTATCCGTATCCGTGTAGAGAAGATTGCGTCGCTCCCCATATTGCTCCTTTAGCTTGTTATAATAAAAGTCGTACATCAGGTGTTTACTCAGGTCCAGGACACACATCCCAACGTAGACTGGTCGGTTGGGCATCAGCCGACGTTTGTGTATGTGTAGGGCGGCTAGATCATCATCAAATACCACTGGCCTTGCAAACGCGGGGCTAGCTATCCACCGGCGAAGCTTGTCATCTTCAGAGGCTCTCACAAGCTGGACATCTATACGCTTACCAGATTTTCCATAGTCTTACCAAAGACGCTATTGTTCTTCAGCTTGTAGAGGTCCTTCTCAAAGTTGGTCTTGGCCTTCTTGCGGAGTTCTGTATTCATTTTAATGTAGGGTCCCATCTACTTGCTTTGATCTAACCGAATTGCGCGATGTATTTTTGTCAGCTTCATATCTAGAGAGAGGTAGAGTTGTAAATTTCGGTAGTGCACAACATAGCGCTTTTTATCACAAAGATTGGGAACCACAATCACAAGCTGGACATTATACGCTTACCAGATTTTCCATAGTCTTACCAAAGACGCTATTGTTCTTCAGCTTGTAGAGGTCCTTCTCAGAGTTGGTCTTGGCCTTCTTGCGGAGTTCTGTATTCATTTTAATGTAGGGTCCCATCTACTTGCTTTGATCTAACCGAATTGCGCGATGTATTTTTGTCAGCTTCATATCTAGAGAGAGGTAGAGTTGTAAATTTCGGTAGTGCACAACATAGCGCTTTTTATCACAAAGATTGGGAACCAACATTTCAACATCAGTTGACGAGTTTAGAAGCCCTTTCTGATAATCTGACAGCCACTTTTTCGGAACCTTCATACGTTCCGGAGCATGTGGGTATGCATTGTGAACGTTGTGTAGCTTTTGAGGATACTCAAGGTCCACCTCGAGTATGTAACATTTTTTTGTATCGGATGAAAGCGTAATCAGCGAGGGCACTTCATCCACCCATTCGAATCCACCCGTGGATAGTGCTTGACTCATCGCTCAACCATACAGGTTATTTGCATCTAGGTAGAGAATATGATTGTTAGGCTTGGAATAGTCATAGCCTGAGACATAGGGGTTGTTGACTTTAGCATAGCGCTTGGATGCCATGAAAATACCATCTCTCATACCTTTCTCGAAGAACAGGTGCATGTCATAGTCGGTTAGCAGCTCCAATTCTACACCTGTATATTTCAAGAGTGCATCCTAATATAATCCAGGGCTTGTATAATAGTGTGCTGGATCCAGACCATACTGCCGCAAGCAAGTCTTCCGACATATCTCGAAGACATCAGCTAGTAGAAGCATATCAGTCCGCAGGTATAGGTCGTGATAATCTCCCATAGTATCACATTCGAATGTCACCCCCCCCTTCTAAAGCTCCTGCGCATGTTGATAATCCTCATTGGAGATATGTTCCTCCGTAAGCTTGCTATAGAAGGCATTTTGCGGAGGTAGGCACTCCCCAAACCGTTCTCAGGAATCCATAAACTCATAGGGGGAAAATTCCTTACGCAATAAAAATTATCTCTTTTTATCATTCGATTCATATTCAGTTGTGATACAAAAGTCACCAGAGTCGTTAGCCGCAACCAGCTTATCAAATGACGCAAGCAGGAATTGTGCGCTATCGATGAACCTCAACTGACCAAGGGAGAAGGATATATATTTCTCTATGTTGTTGGGGATGCAGGTTATCTTTCCTTCCACTTTGCTGATGGCTTGCAGAAAAACAGGCTCTGGAAAGACGCAGTATGTGTTGAACCTCTTAGAAACCAGCTATTCAGGCGTATTTGCAAGAATTTTTATATTATGCTCCACCTGGGGGACCACCTATCGAGTACACAATTGAGTGAGTAATGCTTAGTAATAGCTAAGTTGTGCTTAGTAGTAGTTCAGTAATGCTCAGTAATAGTTCAGTAATGCTCAGTAGTAGTTAAGTAATTCTCAGTAATGCTTAGCAATAGTTCAGTAATGCTTAGTAATAGTTCAGTAATGCTCAGTAATAGTTTAGTAATGCTTAGTAATAGTCCAGTAATGCTTAGTAATAGTTCAGTAATGCTTAGTAATAGTTCAGTAATGCTCAGTAATTGTTCAGTAATGCTCAGTAATAGTTAAGTAATGCTTAGTAATAGTTCAGTAATGGTTAAGTAATGCTCAGTAATGGTTAAGTAATGCTCAGTGATGCTTAGTAATAGTTCAGTAATGCTCAGTAATTGTTCAGTAATGCTTAGTAATAGTTAAGTAATGCTCAGTAATGCTTAGTAATAGTTCAGTAATGCTCAGTAATGCTCAGTAATAGTTAAGTAATGTTTAGTAATAGTTCAGTAATGCTTCGTAACAGTTCAGGAATGCTCAGTAATGCTTAGTAATAGTTCATTAATGCTCAGTAATGCTTAGTAATAGTTCAGTAATGCTTAGTAATAGTTCAGTAATGTTTATTAATAGTTCAGTAATGCTTCGTAATAGTTCAGTAATGCTCAGTAATGCTTAGTAATAGTTTAGTAATGCTTATAGTTATAGTTCAGTAAATGCTAATGCAGTAATAGTTCGGTAATGTTTATTAATAGTTCAGTAATGCAGGAATGCTCAGTAATAGTAATAGTTTAGTAATGCAGTCAGTAATTGTTCAGTAATGCCAGTAATGCTTATTAATAGTTCAGTAATGCAGTAATAGTTAAATGTAAATAGTTCAGTAATAGTAATAATAATCAGTAATGCTGAGTAATAGTTCTGTAATGCTCAGTAGTAATAGTTCAGTAATGCTTAATTGTTATAATGCTTCAGTAATGCTCAGTAATGGTTAATACTTCAGTAATGCTCAGTTAGCTCAGTTAATAATGCTTAATTATACTTAAGTAATGCTCAGTAATACTTAGTAATAGTTCAGTAATGTTAGCAATAGTTCAGAAATACTCAGTAATTCTTCAGTAATCCTCAATAATAATTAAGTAATGCTTAGTAATAGCTCAGTAATGCTTATTAATAGTTTAGTAATGCTTAGTAATGCTTAGTAATAGTTCAGTAATGCTTAGTAATAGTTCAGTAATGCTTAGTAATAGTTCAGTAATGCTTAGCAATAGTTCGGTAATGCTCAGTAATGTTTAGTGATAGTTCAGCAATGCTTAGTAATAGTTACGTAATGCTTAGTAATAGTTAATTAGTGCTTAGGAATAGTTCAGTAATGTCCAGCGCCATGTTGAACACAGCATTATTAGTGATCATACTTGCACTACACCTGTGGTATATTTATCCCATTGTATTACGTGTTCGTAGAGTGATAATGAATATCGATAGTCTTATTGAAAGACTATGTGAGCCGTCGCAAGAGCCATCACAAGATGACCACCGCAAGCAGCTAGCTGTCGTTATCCATGGAGGCATATCCATAGACTATTTTAGGGAAGCATATTTCATCTCAACAGCTTCAAGAGATGTCGGGTGCAGATGTGGATCGATTACATGCTGTATATGAGGCCCGTCTTGGTGATAGAATGACTAAAAGCTTGGGGAAAACAGCAATCAATTTATATACACGTACAGCAGCCAGTATATTTAACATTGACAGTGAGCAGGCCCTTGCTGCAGACCTTGGAGAAGATCCCTTTCTAAACACTACATTAAGAAGTATTAGTTGCATACTATTTCATAAATGGGGGTTCTGGATTGCACCAGTAAGCACGGTTCTTACAACTGGGCGTCATATTGAATATACAAAAACAAATGATATAAACACCCCAAGAGGGTGGAAGCCGGGAAACGTGCTGCGGAGACACGCAAGGCACGGATAAAGATGAATGTCCTGCATTCGAAGGAGACCGAGCGCTTTGAAAGGGAACTTCGGAAGATGAAGAAACCCCAGCGGCCACCCGCTGCAGAGACAGATCCACCTAGGGCTTCTTAGAATATTTGGTGGGTTGTACTAGTTGCTGCTGTCGTAGTTGCTTCTGCTGCTGTCTTTTTAGCTCAAAATTGCCATACACCTAGTCCACCCAGTCGTCCCATGCCTAGAAATGAATTGAACATAACTGCAGATGGTTATATATACTAAACAATGACGTAACATAACCAAGTTATCAATTCCCTTTACCAGGGCGGAACAATAGCTTTATTAGCCACGGGCTATGCAGTCCTAGGAAGTGCTGTTATGAAAAGCTTGAAGCCACCATCCTCATAAGGGATGAAACCTCGTGATGTAGCACTCCCTACATTGGACTTTACAGCAGCTACTATGACTCGTGAGTGGCTAGTTTCCCAAGGTATCATTCCTGATAAAATCGTTACTACACCACCCAATTAAATATATGTCTCATAAATGTTGGCTACGATTGCCTTGCTTGTTGGTGGGGCTTTAGTAAACGCCCTAGCATTTTTAGGTTCAAACTTTGTATTTAGTCAGCTCGCCAAGGACCCTGCTGCACAGAAAGATCGTATGCGTCATGATAAAGCTGTGGAAAAACTGCATGCAGCTTAAATTGAATGGGCTCGTGATAGTCACCCGAGAACCAACTAACTTACAATTCCCGCTCCAGGTAAGCGAAGTAGGAATCAGTGATGTGTGCTTTATCAGCGGTTGATATAGCCTTGATAAGGATGGGAAGATCTGGTATTTGATAGTAGAAAGACCAATACAACAAAGATTGAGGCAGGCCTGTATAATATAAACATGATTAAAAGAAGATTAGATCAAGGGATAATCCAAAATGATATGGGAGGTATTGATTTCGAGCCGGCCACCTCACAGATCTGTATAACTGTGCCAGATGGGGCTGGGCTTGTTTTAAGTGAAAGTCTCTTAGAGCTATTGCGATTCGAACGTACTGATAAAAATAGGGCAATGGATCCAGGTGTGTATTAGAGTGATCGTGTTCCTCCTCTTGTGATGGAATTTTCCTTGAGCATTCACCTTCGGGAGTTAGATGTTACGCATAACCTTGTTGACGGGCAACCCACGGATATACTTAATAAATCCTTGTGCATAGGACTGATATAGGTCGAATGACTCATATACGATATGGTCATCCAAGAATGAATCGACTTGCGAAGGATACATTGAATACCATCACCTTAGAGGTACGAAACAATGGCAAGCCTTTCAATAACCACAATCTCCCTATTGAAGTTACATTGCTATTAAAATAATCATCATACAATGTATTACAGCACATATCTAGTCACCAGAACACACACACAAACTAGCAGCATTTATCCACTTTTACCCTCAACTCCTCCTGAGGAAGGGCCTGAGGGGGCCAGCAATTTCTGTCTATCAACATAATACACAACTAAAAAGTTACCTTGAAACTGAGATTACTACTCGAGAAGGTCTAGGCAGCAAACGCACATGGGTCTCCCATGGGTTTGAAGCAGTAAATACAGTACTTATACTAACAACCATGGGACTTGGTGCAGCGACGGTGTTTTGGCGTTTTGGCGACGATTGTTGCTACACCAGTAGCGATTGCTATGGAAGGCACTGCTGCTGTATGTGGTGTTGATAGTGTACTCTGTAATTATTTAAGAACACAGATAAATAAGAAAATTGCGAAGCATTGTAAGATTAAAGAAATTGCTTTCTTTAAGCTTAACAGCATCGCAGAACTTGTCAGTAAAGCCGTCGAAGATGGGAGCGTTTATGCTTCGGAATTTCAGACGGTCGTTGCAGAATTTGAACGTTAAAGAGAAGGCCCGAGTTGCTAGAAAGAGTAATTTGGGTGGGGATGGAAAAAAACAGCTTCTGGAAGACGGAATAAAAATTGGGTGGCAGGAACGCAGCAGGCTGTTGCCAAAGCAATGGGTGGAGCCTCAAGTTAAGCTTTCAGCGAGATCCGTCTCCCTATTGAAGGTGTCGGGATATATTTGAAACATGGCAGCATTTCAACACATCCCTGGGCATATGCCCGAAGCTTCTGTTTGGCAGGATGCTGAGACTGTGGGTGTGGGTAATCCAACAGAACACCGGGTATACCCCGGTGGATCACATGAGTACTTCTAGACTAGGTTTAAAAACATTTTTAAAAACTACCGGATACACAACGTACGTGATGATGCCACTGTGGAAAGGTGGCGTGCCGACACAATTATATTTTGGCAAACACAGTTCAACTTTGCCCTGTGGATTGTTACAGATGGATGTGGTATTTCTCCCGAGCAGATAACTAACTACGGACACAGGACGGTTCGCATGGTTTATCGCTTTCATGTGTACACTACACCATACGGAAAATATTAGAAAGACTTCAAGTTCGTCTACCAGATGAGGATAACTTTGAACCTTACAATAACCCGTACAGTGACGGGACGTTAAAACAGCTCTGTGAAGAGTTGGGAATTTCGCCGGAAGTTACCCAGTGGACCCCACCAGGTGTTCCAAACCAGGGGTTAAGGACACCATGTAAGTGATAATCAACCACTTATCGCCCTATCCAGTATGTGGCCAACGACATGGCGAAGAAGGGTATCATCCGCGCAAACCTCAGCAGCAATTACTATGGTAAGAAAATCATATCATTTGGTAACCGAGCAGTGATGCTGACCATTGGCTACATCAATCATCTATCGAACATGGAAACTGGCTACTTAAAAATAATCAAACCAACTAGTGATGGCTTCACAGACCTTGGTACCAACTATATCAATGACAGCATTCGTGTTCTTGTTTGGCCTATGTTAGGTGCTCAAGCACAAACTCGCAGCCAAATTCTTGGTGGTGGTACTAGTCTGGATTCTCAGCAACAATTTATTTGTAATGTTGAGGATGCAGTGGCTGCTCCTATAGATCTCCCATCTTCGATTCAACGCTATCACGGTACCGTGACCTATATCTCAACTCCTTTAGATTTCAATCTGGGTCAAGATTTGTACATAATTCCTAGCAATATGCTTTTGCTAATGGATACCCAAATTGACTACAACATTATGGGGGGAGGGGGAGGGGGGAGAAGGGCTGATTTTAATTTCATCCAACGAACTTTCGTTAAGGAAAGAAGTACGTATAACATGGCATGGGGTCCAAGGGCCCAAAAAGAGCCCCTGATAGGTTTCATGAGCATCACCTGGTGGAGACATAATGACAAGCCTTTGGGAGCTCTGCTGATTAATCTTTATTTCCTAAAGATAATTTTAGCGCTTTTAAACTAAATTAATTTGGAAAATGAATCTAAAAATGTATGTTTGAAGTAGGCTTACTGGGAGTACAGGAGTGGAGCCCGGAATTTTATAAGACTTTTTGTAAGAGAAATTCAAGCAAGAGATAACATGGTTTGATATTGTAAAGTTGCAGCTGATCCATACAAATTTTTAATCATTTTGATGTGTTTTCTTTTATCACTCAGATGTTTTTGTTTTGTTTTTATGATAGACGTATACGCAGGCCTATTTTACTGTACAGGTATCAAAGACAAAAATAATAATATTGGTAAGCATCATAATATAAATTCTATCACAGCCCCAGAACCTCCAGTTCTTGATTCGGGGGTAGAATACGGCAGCCTGCCAGATCCCATGGAAGTTGATACAGGAACGGGTGTTGATACTAAATTAGCAGGGGTGGATGTTGATACTAAATTAGAAAAACTGATTCAAGTGATTCAAATAATTACTATTATTTTACATACTACTATGCCATTAATTTATTATGTTTCTTGTAGTGTAGCATTGTTTTAATTTGTATTATATCGGTAATTTGGGATGTCTTACATCCATATTATCCCATTGAATTTGCTCCTATCATTTTGTTAAATTTTACAATTTCTATCCCTCCCCTGCCCCACCCAAGTCCACTCTGTGATGGTCGTTCCATCGTCCATGCAGTATAGGTCGAGTATAGGCCTACATAGATTTTGATTAACAGATTAACAGGATCATAAGACAAACCTTTTTAAAACCTGCTTGAAATGTTCATTCTATGATCTATAAAAACATTATTTTGTTTCTATGATCTAAATCGGCCGGACGTGTAAAGGTGATGGGATATTAGGACATGTCGGCTGGAAGCAAAGTATTATCCATGGCAACCAAACTTATTTTGATAATGTTCCATTAGGCAGGCTCATGATGAAAACAAGAGCGCTTGGTGTGGGAAAGTGTGTCAGTTGGATACATTCTTGGTTAGTTGACAGGTCACAAAGAGTTGTTGTTAATGGTGAAGTATCTCCATGGATGAAGGTTGCAAGTGGTGCTCCACAGGCTTCTGTATTAGGTCCGCTTCTTTTCTTAATATTCATTAATGATATTGATGTTTCCCTTGGCTCCAGGATAAGTTCATTTTGGAGAAGGTTCAGCAAAGAGCCACTAGACTTATTCCCGAAGAAAGGAATCTCTCTTATGATGAATCCAAGTTGCGAATTCTTGTTTTGACCACGCTTGAGTTGAGAAGAGTATGTGACGATATGATTCAGGTTTTTAAGTTCCTATCTGGTAGTGATGCTTTGACTTCCTGTTATTTATTGAATGTTTCAGCTAATTCTCATGTGACTCATGGTAACAGTTTGAAGTTGACCAAAGAGTTCTCACGGATAGATATTCGAAGTTTTAGCTTTTCGCAAAGAGTTGTAAATTAGTGGAATGGTTTGCCTTTAATTCTGTTCACAATTTCAAAGTCAACATTGATAAGTGCTTTATATTTACTGGGCGTCTTTAATTTTGTATTATTATTTTTTTGTGGTGGTGGTTTCAGTTTTGACTTTTTATGGGATGACCAACCTTTCTTAGCCCGTAATCTTGTTAAGTTATGTTTTTATTTACCTGAAAAATCTTTTTGAAGCGCGCCGTTTTAATGGGCGTTGTGTTCCCGTAATGTTTATATTAGCGTAAGCACATGCAGTCAGTGTGTATCCAGGGAGCTGTTACTTTGAAGTTACCACTGTATGTATATTACGTGCTAGGAGGAGGCGTACGAGTTAAAGTACGAGTCGAGTCGAGAAAACGTTCATTAACCAACTTTACTCAGCTCAGAGAGGAACTGTAACTTGTGTAAGAGAGGCAAACTGTAGCATCATCAGTCAAAATGGAGAAATTTAACGGGACCTTCAAACAAATTTCCAGCGAGAATTTTGAGGCTTTCATGAAAGAAATTGGTAAACGTTTTGTGTAATTTGCTTTGATTTTTCAAGGTAAACAAATTAAGCGAACTTTCTTGATTAAAGCTGTTCTATTCACACATTATCATGAACAATTTGATTTGATTTGACTTAATCTTAGTAAACAGTGTCTGCAGTTAACGTTATATATTCTTGCAGTGAAGTAAATTTCTGAACTTGAATTAGAAACAACTCACAGTGGGCCAAATTAAGTTTTTGTTGTTGTTGTAATTCTTAATTGTAAATTGTACCTCAAGGGTCTGTGTGGTTTATAATATGGTTTCGGATAATATTATACACATCCCTCAGTATGGGTTGACATTGGCATTGTTGTACGAGACCACAGGTGTTCCTAGCGTTATGGCAACCTATATACTTATTACATATCATATATTATAATTAGGAGTCAGGTAGCTCAGTTGGTAGAGCACACAACTGAGATGCTGGAGGTACCCGGTGGTTCAAGCCTCGGACAGGTCTAACCAGTTTTTCCACAGCTATGCAGACAGATACGCCGATCATCAAAGCAGAAGTAGGTCGTTTGCAACTCCTGCTCCTCATTCAGCTGTTGAGAAAAGTGGCAATGGTTTAACGGTGCTCACCGTCCTTCGGAGGGGATGTGGAGGCGTTGGCCCCGATGGTAGGACAGTCACACCCTACCTGGTTTTCTGAACACTTCTCAAAAAAAGAGTAGGGTGAAAACCCGGTGTTCATCCACTTCCATCCCGGTCGCACTAGACTGGCATCTGCTATGCAGGCTTGCCGAGTTCCCGTAAGGGAGGATCATGTACAAACAAACAAACAAACATATGTATTACAAGGTAGGTCACCTCCTACTGCGACTTTAAAAATAGTGATATTTTTTTAATTGTTTTTTTCTCATAAGGGGCAGGGCGACCCCCCAGGGGGCAGGTCGGACCTCAGGGGGAAGGTTGGACCACCCTCTCCCAGGGGGGAAGGGTGGGATTCCCCTGTGAAACAGCAAAGCCAGGGGTCTGTGTGTCATGGAGGGATGTTTTTAGTTTTTTTGAAAAAATAGTGATTTATTCGTTGCTGTTTCATCCTGCGTCTTTCTGCCATGCCCCTAGTCCACGTTCAGCCTATCAGGTCCGGTATGTCCACATTTCATTAGTTCATGTAATAATGTACATACCAGCTATCACATATCATATGCCTCATATCATTTTTAAAGAAATCTGGAGTGGGGGCAAAAAAGGGATATATCATCTCCACACAATTGATAAAGTCAGCGGCATAGGAAGATATTTGACATGGGGAGGGGGGAGGGATTTTTGTCTCAACATACCTAGAAAATATACAGGGCTCTTCTGTCTTAAAACTATTTGCAAAGAGTGGGTCGTCAAATTATTAGACATTTTGGGAAATTTTCAAAAAATTGAAGAAAATTTCCACAAAATGAAGAAATTGTCACGAGAATGAAAAGAACAAAATTTCCCAAACTTGAAGAAAACTTGATGAGAATAAAGCAAGCTTCCCGAAAATTGAAGAAAATTTCACTAAATGTAAGGCAAATTTTTCAAAAAGGAAGGAAATTTCCTGAAAATTGAAGAAAACTTTCAAATATAATTGAAGAAAATTGAAGAAAATTTCCAGAGGGAATAAAAATTCTCGAGAATTAAAGCAGATTTCACGAAAATGAAAGAAAATTGGAGACATTGTAAGGAAATTTTCCTAAAGGAAAGAAAATATCCTATAGTTATAAGCAAATTTCCCAAAAAGAAAGAAAATTTCCTGCAAATTGAAGAAAACTTCCAGAAAATAAAGGAAATTTTCTGAGATTTAAAGCAAATTTCACGAAAAATAGGAAAATTGAAGAAACTTGAAGGAAATTTTTCTAAAATTAAGATTAAGAAAATTTCTCGAAAATGGAAGAAATTTTCCGAAAATTGAAGATTTCCCCGAGTCTGTTATTTATTATCTTAATACATTCATTTCATAGGGATATTTTCCTAGGGTCAAAAACTCACCACTAGGGGGGGGGGGGAATCAAAAGGAATGGGGAGGGGGAGCATGAAGCATTTCCCCCAGTTAGTATGTAAAAAAATGGTATGATGTGCCTTTTATATACTGATATAAGTACAGTAATTAGATTATAGCTCCGGGCTTGAAATAATCACATACCTATGCATGTACAGTTGCGATGCAGTCAATCATATACAATCATAAAAATAATCTTCTGGAAATTGTGACTTCGAGAGACTCCCGGGTAACAATTGATACGAAGGTGGACGTCGCTCATTCATGCCAATGTCAGAGAACAAATTTGATTGGAGATAATTAAACAGATTATGTGTCATAAAACTTCACAAAAAGAAGGAAAATTGAAGAAACTAAAGGAAATTTTCCTAAAAATAAGAAAATATCTCGAAAACTAAAGAAATTTTCCAAAAATTTCCCCCGAATCTGTAACTCAATGTTGACTATTGGATTGACAATCTTAATTTATTATTCATCATCCTAATACATTAATTTCGAAGGGATATTTTCTTAGGGTCAAAAACTCACCACTGGGGGGATATCAAAAGGAATGGAGGGGAGGGGGGAGGGGGTGGGGCTGCAGACCCCCCTCCCCCCTCCTGCACCACCACCACTGATAATACTGTTTTGGTGAAATATGGTAAATTTGTTTTGGGGAGTTTGTTTGTGTGCTCTGGGAAGGAATTTTCCTCTGGAAAGTGAGGATCACGCTAACTTCAAGAGCTGCCTGAATATTTCTTGAAACATCAATTCCTAATGCCCCAAAAACGACACTAGAAAACAGTAACAAATTTGGCAGGTTAGTGACTCATACGCGCTAGATACCGCAACCCGAAGTTTGTGTGTGAGGATGTGGACTGTTCCATTCTTTGAAGAGGGTGGAAATAAAATAAATCCTTTTTTTTATCTTTAAGAAATACAGTTTCACTTAATAAAAGATATTAGTTATTAGAGAAATAATTGAATTTACGTTTCAAATATCAGTTTCCGCAAAATGTGTAGATTTTCCTTGAATTTCTAAGCATATTTCAGCCCATTTGCTCAAGTCGCTTCACAGTGTACACAAATCTTACGACTCTTCCTACTGGATTACCGGAGTCTTGATTCCGAAAAAAAACCCCAATTAGAATACGTTTTACATGAAAACAAAGACCACAAATTTTCTGCCATTTTCCCACCATTGGCACTCGAGCAGGCCCGTGGATTTCGCACTCGGACAGGAACCAAGCATGGCGATAACTCGTCGGCAATATTTGATATTTGCTCCTGCCATATAAAGGGCAAACAATTTGATTGAATACAGCTGGTAGAAGCTTTTCGAGAGGGCGCTGAATGCTCACAGGGGTGCAAAATTTGTTATGAAAATATTCTCTTACATACTTTTTATTCTCAACATTGTATATATTTTTTCTCAAAACTTTATTCTTACATCAGAAACATGAAAACCATTCCTAGACCCCAACTAAAGACAGAAGTCAATGGGATCCTGCATTTGAACAATCATTCCAAAATAATATTTCTTTTAATGAACTTTAGTTTGGAATTGAGACAATTTTGAGCAATTTTCTTCTACCAAAATCATGCCAAAAATTGATACTACATGTAGATTCATGCGAGCTTTTCCCCCTCGGGGACCTAGGATGTCGACCCTGGATTTGACACAATATTAAGCAATTTTCTGCTCTGAAAATCGTGAGAAATGCAGGGATTCCTGGGGGTTTTGCCCCAGCGCCCCTATGTGCAGCTTTGCTCAATAGATGTGACATATTTTAAAGCCCTTTTCTGTTATTAAGACCATGACATATGTAGCATGTAGAATTGTTTCCCCTTAGTGGAGACAGTCAGAATTGCCAAGGACATTTAGACAGCCAATTTCACACAACAACCCACAAACCACCTTTCTCTGACCTGAGCAAGGACACACATGCAATCCGATCACCAGGCAGTTCCGATCACCAGGCCAGGCAGTCACTCATTGCTTTTTGCATGAATGCATTTTCAGTTGGATCTTCGTTACCACTATAGCTTTGTATTTTGTCTTCATTATTAATAACTTGCAAGTTTTAACAAGGAACTACAAATCATATAACTTTTATTCTGTTTTTAATGCACACATGAAGGATGTATAAATCTTTATAGATATTCAATGGATTATAGATAGGTTCAGCATGGTGCTTTTCTGTTACTTCATTGTGATTTCTTTTTAGAAGCAAAGATAAGATTTTGTTTTCATGAAATCCTTAACTATTTGGGGTTTTCCATGTCATGTTCTTATATTTTGTTTTTCATCTGCTCTCATGGATATGTACAAATCACACACATTATTTTTATTTCTCAGACAATCCTGGACAAAAGTGTTGACAATTTCCCCCCCCCCCCTCCCCCTCCCCCTTCCTTCTACCACATTTCCATGTTGGGACATGACTTGGACCTGCAGTTTTTTGACTTTCAAAATTCTCTTCCAACATTGAAATGGGGTGGAAAGGGTGAAGAAAAGGGTCAAATAGTTATGAACAAAATGGTAAAAGCATTCAAAAATTGCATTACAAATTGTTTTGGTTATACAAAGAAGGTATTCCACTTTTGACCAGTCTTCAACTAGTGTAGTAAGATCATCAAAATGGTCCTCGTCAATGTTAGGTGGTATATCACCTTTACGACATTTACATAGGCATAGAAATTTAAATGTGGGTTATCATGTCTATATTTGAATCTATTGAGTCAAACAATTTCACAAGCTGACAAGGCAATCAGTCAAAGCAGGAGGTTACTAATCAAGTAAAGAACTACTGGAAAGCAGTAAATTCAAGTTTTATTATAACAATTCCCAACTGATAACCGTTATAGATCATAAACGGAAGTTTCTGGTAAATAAATAAAGATTCCATACAATTGAAATATCACAAAAATGATCAATAAAGAACTTTTGAATGCATTGAACTCAAGTTTTGTTTTACAACGCCAAATCTGCACATTATATCCTTTATAAATAATCAATGAAGTTTTGAATAACTAAATAAAAATTATATATTCTTTGAAACAAAATGTCACATAAATTATCAAAAAAGATTAAATAAGCAGATAAAGTTTTACACAAGCAATAAATATCCAAAATATGACATAAAATAACCGTCCCTGTTAAGATCAAACTTAAACAATCATTTGAAAAATGAATATATACGTTGAAATATTTGTGTTTGCAATTCAGACTGAGACAGAGTAAACTCCATTACATATACGTGTGTTCAATGTGCCCAAAAAGCAATAAATCTGCATGTAAGCCAAAGGTTAAGTTGCAATAAAAGAAGCCTTGCCTTTGAACATCTGAACAAGTCGCTCTATGGCCAGATGGCTTACAATGCACATGTAGAAGTATAATGTTGTTAAAGAGCACACGCATCATCATAGTTTCATCATCTTCATCGTAGCAGCAATCATTATATTCGCAGGCTGTGCTTGGTATCTTTAGAGAATGATAAGATAATTTCCCATGCTTATGTTGCAAAAAGATTCCATTTGCCAAGATTTTGTCTCTTTTATCACGTTTACCAAGGCACAAGGGTAGGGACGGGAGAGACGGGGGCGGAGGGGGGGGGGGGGCTGTCACATTTGGGAAGCATGGGCCTATACGCAACGTTTTTCGGGCAATTAGATTAAGTAATCAGAAACGGGAGAATTGAAAATTAGGATTTAAACTTTGCGTTTTTGATTCACTTTTTAAAATAGTTCAAAAAATTATGTTGGACAGATGTGTCTGTGTTATTATTATCGACAAGTTTTACTTCATAATATATGCATGGTGGGAGTAAATTGTTTCAAAATTTCGTTGCTGACAGTATTGACCATTTCAGTAATACCTGTGAATCATCTGATATGGGAAGTAACGCACCAGCACCACGAAACTTCACTTTTTGCCTGCATGTACAAACATGCAGTAGCGTGGCTAATATGGAATGGGGGAGGGGGCAGCGTAGTAATTGCCCCCGGAAATTCCCAAAAAGTCGGAACATATGCACAACATAATATTCAGTATATTTAATTGTTTTGGTAGTCTTGATGAAAGAGATCCGTCTTTTAAACTTCAGTTATATACCAGTCATTTTGGATTTTTTTTAATGGTTTTTGCCCCCCTGCAATTTTTTTAGCTACGCCACTGCAAACATGTATAAATTTCTGCGAATTTTTAGGCAAAAGTTGTCAGCCCTCCCATTGAAAATAGTCCCGTACGCACATGTAAGGGAAAAATAATTATTTATGAATTTGCTATGAATATTGTATTAAAGCAGTTCAAAAATAAAAGGGTTAATGAATAAAGGGTTAATAAATAACGCGCATATGCGTTAGGTACAGGATAATGCATAGAACTGTGGAAGCTGGTTGCACCGATATTGCCGGATGCATCACTCATCACTCAATCATTGCCCTCGCATCACTTAATCTTTGTCCTTGCATCACTCAATCTTTGCCCAGCCTTCCAAGAACTTCAACACAAAATGTACTCATTACAGCATTGAGAAAGAACATAAACTGTTCCTCTTCTTGTGGCTGTACAAGATCTTACTCTTATTCTCAGTGTAAATATTTTGTATCTGTTTAACTGTAAAGTTTTTTATCTTTTATGTTTATTTAATAAAAACACAGTGATTCCTTGCGCCGCCGAAGACATATCCCACGGAGATAGTCTATATGCATAGCATAGTCTATATGACTGATGATATAGCGCAAATAGGGCTCCCTGAATTAAAAATGTCAAGTTCTTAATACGTAATTAGGCCAAAGCTCGAGCTAATATGATGGTATTTGATAATTGTATTTTTATGAAAATTGTAGGTAATGTTTTTCTCGCTGCTATGGCCATGGCGTCAGTCCCCCCATACCCCCACACCCACCACCCCAGCCGGTTGGATACCCATTTTAGTCGGGCAGATAATCATATCCAACTCTGCTATATATCTGGGTCATGATGATGACAATATGATACTTGCAGGCACCGATCTTACATAGTCAGGCAGAGATGTAAAATTTACTTTTTAAATCAGTGATTTATCAGAATCATGCCGGACTCTGCTAAATTTGCCGATAGTTAAAGAACATTTTATCAAAAATCAAAAAACTGCCTGGAATGGGAAGAAAATGTTCCGGAAAATTGGTCAAAAAGTTCGCAAAACTTCCCCAAAACCTAAAAACCTGCCCAAATGAAGTAAATGTTCGAAAAAAACCTTCCGCAAAAATGAAGGGAATTGTCCAGAATGTTTTTCCGATAGCTACCCCCCTCCCCCCCCCCTCCTACAAAGTCAAAAACCCTACTCAAATATAGTTGTGTATTCACAGATTCATTGCGAATGTTTCCTTCGTAAGAGACTTCCGAGTCGGGCAAAAGTCACCCCCCCCTCCCCTTTCCCCCTGAGTAAGATGCATCCCGTATGGCCATGGTCTGATACATTAATGATATGCACCCTGGCATTGATTACTACTATCTCAAATCTGTCTTTGCTTTCCTCTTAAAGGAATATTCCCATGGATTTTTGTTTTCTCATATATGATAGAGAAAATGATAGAAAAAAGTGGTGACAAGACTATGTTAATATCTTATTCCGGTTAAAAGTTATGATAATTAAAAAAGTAGAAAATTGTTGTTAAAAATGCCTTGTACAGTATACTGGTATATGACCTTCAGCTTGATGATGTCACAGAGGCACATTCCAGCACAATTTGTATGTATTTCTTTATATATCTAATCACATTTTTTTTTGGTCAATTATAGAGAGTATATAAATGACAAGAAAACATTTTCTTATTTTTACAGGTACATCACAATTTTAATAAGAAAAATATCCAAGTCATTTTTAAGGAAAATCAGTGAAAAGACTCTCTAAATGAAATTATTAATATGTTATCACAGATGTTGCCAGTGTACCATGTTTTTTACAAAATGAAAATCTTTCAACTTTCATCACTTTTAAACAGAATGAGATATTAACATAGTTATTTCACCTTTGTTTCTGAAAAATTTCTCTATCATATATGAAAAACTGAAAATCCATGGGGATATTTCTTTAAATCCAATTAACGTTACGCAAGTTTTTCTATGAAGACACGCGCCAGTAACTGCACAGCTGTTTGTTTCCTAAACTACATTTAAACACATGATGGGAGTGAACGTAATCTTGAAATCATGCACCATGCACCTTTAAATATAATTTTGCTTTTAAAAATAAATTCACAATAATGTTTTGTAAATGTATAATAGTTTCAAAAGTTTGATAAATTGGTATGAAAACTCTAAAGAACACTTCAGGTAACTTTTGATATACCCCTCTGTACACAATGGACAGGTCTTCAAAGTTTATATCACAGCCCAGGCCCCTGTCTCAACATGTTCGATTACATGGTTGGACTATACTGATTGGGAATGTTATCTATGAAAAGTAGGAGACATTTAGAGGGAAGAGTGAACAGGTGAAACCTGGTAAGAGGAATGGTAACGAGAATCATTTTCATTTTCGCAATGGAAGGGATAACCTTAGGCCTATATATTTTTCGGGGGAGGGGAGAGGAGCTGCGTGGGGTGATGATAATTCTTTATCTCAGAAGCTTTTATAACTGGTCGAATTGGGACAATATTTCTGATAATCTACTGCTTTTTTGATACTTCCTTGTTTTGAACATAACTGTTCTATACAAGGCCTTAATTCTCATCTGGAAAACTTGTGTGTGTGTGGGAGGGGGAGACATAGCCTCTTGTTTAAACAAAGTGGGGGACAGCAGGCAAATTTCCCCCAAAATGTACGGAAGTTTGACAAACTTACTGAAAAGCCATTCCACCCCCCCTCCCCGTCCTGAGGTTTTTTCCGATGATACTTGGGTTAAATAATGATCCCGACAGGAAGCGTGGGACCTATTTTTGGTTACTTGGAACGTTCAGTTGTTAACTGACAAAGTGCACAGGCTCACTGTGTCTTCAAGTTGTTGGTGCAAACTTTATTTTCTGGTATTTTTACGATGTAAATAATGTGCTTGGTTTGGGAAGGGATTCAAGGGAAGGAAGAAACAGCGTGATTGACATGTGATTTTAAGAGGTATTAATGCATTACGGTTACAGTTGATTTATAAAAATTTCCTTCCACGCCTGTAAAAAAGCCATTTCGGAATCAAATGAAGATAACATGGAGAGCATAAGTACGAATTCCACAAAGTAATTATGAGAAGTTTAAATTCTTCTAAAATACATCGACAAGATCAGATAGGCCTAAGCTATCCAATTTCTAAACATATCTATTCAAGTTTAATTTAAAACTGAATTACTAGACGAATTAATTTAACATACAAAACCTGGGAAGATATTTAAGAAGAAAAACACAACACGATTATTTTAGTGATATTAATTTTTCGTTTTATTCAAACATTTTTTTTTCTTAACGGAAGAGAAAGTTTTCTACGTGAAACTTGCAGTCACAACTATTCAGTCAACTGTGATTCGCAACGTGAGTGTGCATGGTACATTGAACTTAATAGCCCATGGCACACAGTGCACAGCGATTCTGTGTTATGAATGTTAACAACAAGTCTAGACCAGAACTCGGGTTCCGATACGCTATACCTGATTTTTTGTACAAAAAGTCAGGTGTCGGGTGCGGAAAGCTGTAAAGAAGAAAATTTCGGCATGAGGGCTTCCTGCGAAACCCTGCATCCCAACCAGAGCTTCGCGATTTTCGCCCCCATAGCATGCCTACACAATTTTAAGCCCTCCAATAATGAACATGTTACAAATTTGCAATTGCAATTTCAGGGAAATCTTAAATTTGTGGGAAATCCCCTCCAATTTTCGGGTATTTTGCTTCGTTTTCATGAAATTTACTTCCAATTTCCTTCATTTTCTTTAATATTGGGAAGTTTTCTACATTGGGAAATTTCTTCATTTTGCGGAAAATTTTGTGATATTTTCCCTAATATTTGGGCAGTTTTCTTAAATTTTCACAAACTTTCCTTCATTTTGTTGAAATTTTCGGGATACTTTCTTAAATATTAAGTTTTCTTTAATTTTCAGGAAATTTTCTTCGATTGTTGGGAAGTGTTTCTTCAATTTTAGGGCAATTTCTTTCATTTTCGGGAGATTTCCTTCATTTTCAGGAAATTTCCTTCATTTTCCGAAAATTTTCTTCAATATTTGGGATTTTATTTTTTATTTTTGAGAAATGTTACCAAAGCAGCGCTTTGGGAGACTTTGACCCCCTGGACCTCTTCTCAGGGTGTTGACTAAAAGTTTTCTTCAATTTTCGGGAAATTTTTGAGATAATTTCTTAAATATTTGTGCAGTTTTCTTCAATTTTCAAGAAATTGTCTTCGATTGTTAGGAAGTTTTTCTTCAATTTTTGGGAAATTTCCTTCATTTTCGGGAGATTTCATTTTTCAGATTTTTATTTTTATTTTCCTAAATTTTTCTTCAATATTTGGAAAATTTTCCGAATTTTTTGGGAAATTTTACCAAAGCAGCACTTAGGGAGGCTTTGCCCCCTGGACCCCTTTCAGGGCTTTGACGGTTCCTAGATTAAAAACATTGATTTTAAATGGTTCATGCCAATTTACTTCTATGTGCCCAACGTTTTACTCTTATGAGCTTTTTTTTTTTGGAGGGTGGCAAAATTCCCTTGCTTCCCCCCTTCCCAGTGAAACATGACCCACTATGCCACTCTATAATACGGTGCAATTACAGGTGTACTGTACTCTGTTACTGCAGAGAATAATGCCAGGGGTCAAATTTTAATTTTTTCACCACTGTTCCACGGAAGAGTGTTAAAAAACACTGTTAAAAAACACTGTTCTGAATCAAATTTCACTGTTCCAAAATTTTTGTCAATAAAAAAGCAAATTCCTTGCTTTAAGTTGGACTTAATATACACCGTTTTTGTCCTTATATATTTGTAAGAGAAACAAGAAATAAATAATAATCAGAAGGCTGCTGTGCACATGTCAAAATTCTAATCCAAGCAAGGCTGTAACACGTATTGTATTGTATGTATGGGATAAATACATAATGGAATCCATGATACTTGCGGTAGTGAACACATGCAAATACAGTATCAGGGATGTGAGTGAGACATAACAAATTATTTTGAAGGAAATAATAATATGTAGCACAAATTATTACATCTTCGGCAAATGGGCTGCAGGGTTTGTCAGTTTGACCATTGAGTTCATTCACAAAGTTCATCTCAATGAGGTCATGCATACCATTACACTAATTTCTTGGAATTATCATGCACACATATCATTGTTTCTAGTTATTTATTCTACATACTTACATATAGAGCACAATTTTGAAGCATAAATAAATTTTGAAGCAAGCATTTCATAAATTTAAAAACAACTGATCTGAAAGACAGAAATACAAAATCAGTGAATTGTATCAATCTCTTTGGTTACATTCTAACTTATCCCCCTTCCCAATTAAAAATAGTTTTGGCATGATATTGCTCAACTTTTTAACTTACCTATATAAGTAATATTGTATACTATATATAGTATATAGAGATAATATTTCAAGTATGCATGTTTGAAACGACTGATCTGAAAGACAGAAATGCAAAATCAGTGAATTGTATCAATCTCTTTGGTTAGTTGCTAACTTATCCTCCCCACCTCATAAGAAATAGTTTTGACGTGATATTGCTACTAATGTTTATTTTGTTATAAAACATGGGAAAACAAATACATGTGATCACGTCAGCGGCGTAGAAAGATATTTAACATTGGCTGCCAGATTTAATTTGTGTCCCAACAATCTAAACATTGTATGAATCTCTTCACGGTTCAAAAACTATCATTGTAAAGGGTGGGTTTGTAAAATGATTGGGAATTTTGGTAAAATTTAGCAACATATTCCGCAAATAAAAGAAAATTTCCCAAAAATTAAGGAAATTTCATGACAATTAAAGAAAATTTCGAAAAATGGAAGGAAGTATTACAAAACTTGAATGAGATTTGCTAAAAATTAAACAAAACTTCTCAAAAATTGAAGAAAATTTCCCAAAAATTGAATAAAATTCTTCAAAACTTTCCCAAAGATGAAGGAAATTTCACGAAAATTGAAGCAAATTTCGTGAAAATAAAAGGAGCTTTTAAGAAAATTAAAGAAGATATCCCAAAAATTGAAGATTTCTGGAAGAAACGTTGCCATGAAATCTGACTCTTCAACTTCAATTCGTTAGACCTTCATTTATTGGGTGGCCAAAATGGTATTTAGCGCCGAAATACAAATATGGAGGGGGAGCGGAGGCTTGGTTCGCCCGGTTCCTTTGTCACCAAGTCACTGTGCGTTGACTTTGTTAGTTTAGAGTTTTAAATGACGCATAGTAATTTAACCAAATATTTTGCCAACATCATTCAAGTTTCATTTCACTTCTTAAAATAATCATGCCCTAATCAGATGGGACATTTTATTTTATTTTTTCTCTTTATCAGTTTTTAGTGGACATGATCCGTTGTTCATATCTTTTGCAACAGTAATTGTTACAAAATAACAGGTCATCCTTCTTATCAGATTATTATTTGAGAAAAAGTAGGGGGAGGCACATGCCCCCCCCAGCTCCCCCAGCTCCCCATACTCTGTGGTCCATGGTCTAGCACTAATTGATATCTTACAGGAATATTCCCATGAATTAAAAAAATATATAGAATATTAAAAAACTAGCTGGTGAAACATCCATGTTTTTTTTATTCTGTTTAGTTATTGTACTTCGAAGATTTCACCAGTGTGTTGAAAGTTGTGGTGTAAAGATAAATGAGAAATTTTGTTCTTTCTTGTAAAGTGCATGTTATACCCTACAGTATCTCAATAATTAAAAACAAAATGATTACAAGTCTTTAGAAGGGCAATTAATTTCAAAGAAATACTTCAAACATTAATTTGTACACCAATTTGTTGCTTAACAGTCCTCCTCATATGAAAATTCACAGGAATATTCCTTTTCAGTAATGAGTATATCTAAGAAGCAACTCATTGCTAAGAAAATTCATCTCAATGAAACATCCATTGCCCATTAATCTACAACGTGATCCTACAAGTATGAACCTAAATTATGTTTAGCTAACCCAAAGTCAACAATCCTTCCAATCTTCCATTGAACTTGGAAAAGTCCTCAGGGGGAATATGTGTGACCTCAGCTGACTTATTATCTTTTTTCCATGACCTTTAAGATTCAGCAGTCTGGGCCAGCAGGAATCACTGCAGCTCTCCTGCTTGTTTGTACTACTACCTAGTATACCAAGGGTTTGAATATGTGATATAGGCAGCTATGAGAGAGTTTAGTTGGAGAGGCAAAATATGATTGTGGATGCAATCATTTTAAATTATACATACAATTCAATACTACAATGATTAGCAAATCTTCGGGAGGGGAGGGGGGGGAGGGTGGAAAAAACACCCGCCAATCGCCAGCTGCCTGTCTTAAATGTTGTCAGAATAGTTAGTCTATTACACTGCTTGAAGGCTAAATTTAACTGAAGAGCATAACACATGAGTCACTGCCTCAAAATCTGAATATATGGTAGGCTTTTAGCATATTTTCTAAAGCCTTAGTTGATGCCTACATATAGCCAACCTTTGTGTGACATATTCGTCCAGTAAATTTCCTTTAAGAATGCATTGGGTCCCTCCCTTCCTCAAGTTGAAAGGGATCGGAAGTGGGGTCAATAGATTATAGGCATAGGAAGTAGGGGGGGGGAACTTTTGTCATATATTTTTTGTTTACCTTCGATAGTATTTTCAATATAGAAATTAATGAAAGGTATAAACTGTACTATATTATTAATCTAAGATTCCACTACAATACGTCATTACTTTCCAAAAAGTTTCTTAAAAAAATATATGGGAGCAAAACAATGCTTATATTTATGTTTTTTTCCTATGGAGGGGTGGGGGGAAGGGGGTAGCCAAATTTAAAGTTTGAAACTTTCAGCCCCCTCTTCCCCAAAAATATATATATATGTATATATATATTATATATATATATGTATAAATATATATATATATATATATATATATATATATATATATATATATATATATATATATATATATATATATATATATATATATATATATATATATATATTTATATATATATAATTTGCTTCATATTTTGGCACCTTAATCAACTGAGAATAATAGTGTTAGCAATTTGTTGCATCAAAAGCCTCAATTTTTGCACAATGTACATGTTGTGCGGTGTGGGGTTATATGGTCCACCCACTGTACCTCATAACATACAAATGGGTGTAGGGTCACCTCTTGGGGTGAGGGTTGGGGAGAAGAGGCCCCAAAATTCCTGGTTGCAAGCGGAAAATTGTACTGTAAATAAAGTTTCCATCAAACGTTGCTGCTAATCAAGAAATTTTTGATTTTGGGGAAATTTTCTTTAATTTTGGGGAGATCATACATTTTCAAGAAATTCACTTTTCAAGAAATTCTTCAATTTTGAAGAAATTTTCTTTAATATTTGCAAAATCTGTCAATTTTCAAGATTACCAAAATTTCCAATAATTTAACAAAATTTTCCTTAAATTTTGCTAATTTCATGTTAGTAATTTCCCAATTTAAACTCCCAACAGGGAAGAAAGCAAACAGCCGGTATAATGAAGTAATCTCATGGAGATAGACCCCCCCCCCCCCCACCCCTCCCACTACGCCTCTGCATACAGTACATAGAGATTTGTCAGAAAATTCAACCTAGTAAATGGTAACTGGATGTGCATGGGTATCACAAACTTTATGTCTTTGTCCCCAAACAAAAATTCTTTGCCAGATGAACTGCTGTTGTAGGAAGATCATCATTATTTACATGGTTGTTTTAAACACTTAACAAATGTTGTAGCTTTGTGAAAAAAGATCTCTTTAATTCCCACACTATTTTGACAACATTTAAGGTGTCACATTATGTTTTACGGATTGTTATGATACATTTATAAGATGGTGTCATCCACTGATGGCACAAGCTGCCAATGCTCCATTTTCAACTACTTATGTTTTCAATTAAGAGCAATCTAGTACAAACTTTTTGTTGCTTATTTGAAATACTTTTTCCATACCACATGAAAATGACTATAATCATGAGCATTTCAACCACAAGGTGATTTGGATTTAACCGTGAGGATAGGTTTGTCAGCATATCTGAGTTTTATGAATCAGGAAATTATACAAATTTGTGTGAATTGACCAGAAATTAGTTGTTTCTTTTTTTTTCTTCATCAGTTTAACCTTGGTAGCAGTACGTTAATTATGATATTGTGGGCTAAAATCTAGACGCCTTGGTCCCATCGAAAATATCTGGATCCGAATTCCATAACCAGGTTTCCCACCATTTTCCTGTCCCCTCCCCAATTTGT